>JACVVK020000004.1:5907500-6077500 GCA_018292915.2 Batillaria attramentaria
GTGTCGAGTGTACATGTATGGGTGTGTGTCGAGTGTACATGTATGGGTGTGTGTCGAGTGTACATGTATGGGTGTGTGTCGAGTGTACATGTATGGGAGTGTGTCGAGTGTACATGTATGGGAGTGTGTCGAGTGTACATGTATGGGAGTGTGTCGAGTGTACATGTATGGGTGTGTGTCGAGTGTACATGTATGGGAGTGTGTCGAGTGTACATGTATGGGTGTGTGTCGAGTGTACATGTATGGGAGTGTGTCGAGTGTACATGTATGGGTGTGTGTCGAGTGTGCATGTATGGGTGTGTGTCGAGTGTGCATGTATGGGTGTGTGTCGAGTGTACATGTATGGGTGTGTGTCGAGTGTACATGTATGGGTGTGTGTCGAGTGTACATGTATGGGAGTGTGTCGAGTGTACATGTATGGGAGTGTGTCGAGTGTGCATGTATGGGTGTGTGTCGAGTGTACATGTATGGGTGTGTGTCGAGTGTACATGTATGGGTGTGTGTCGAGTGTACATGTATGGGTGTGTGTCGAGTGTACATGTATGGGTGTGTGTCGAGTGTACATGTATGGGTGTGTCGAGTGTGCATGTATGGGTGTGTGTCGAGTGTACATGTATGGGTGTGTGTCGAGTGTACATGTATGGGTGTGTGTCGAGTGTACATGTATGGGTGTGTGTCGAGTGTACATGTATGGGTGTGTGTCGAGTGTACATGTATGGGTGTGTGTCGAGTGTGCATGTATGGGTGTGTGTCGAGTGTGCATGTATGGGTGTGTGTCGAGTGTGCATGTATGGGAGTGTGTCGAGTGTACATGTATGGGTGTGTGTCGAGTGTACATGTATGGGTGTGTGTCGAGTGTACATGTATGGGTGTGTGTCGAGTGTACATGTATGGGTGTGTGTCGAGTGTACATGTATGGGTGTGTGTCGAGTGTGCATGTATGGGAGTGTGTCGAGTGTACATGTATGGGTGTGTGTCGAGTGTACATGTATGGGTGTGTGTCGAGTGTACATGTATGGGTGTGTGTCGAGTGTACATGTATGGGTGTGTGTCGAGTGTGCATGTATGGGTGTGTGTCGAGTGTACATGTATGGGTGTGTGTCGAGTGTGCATGTATGGGAGTGTGTCGAGTGTACATGTATGGGTGTGTGTCGAGTGTACATGTATGAGTGTGTGTCGAGTGTACATGTATGGGTGTGTGTCGAGTGTGCATGTATGGGTGTGTGTCGAGTGTACATGTATGGGTGTGTGTCGAGTGTACATGTATGGGTGTGTGTCGAGTGTACATGTATGGGTGTGTGTCGAGTGTACATGTATGGGAGTGTGTCGAGTGTACATGTATGGGTGTGTGTCGAGTGTGCATGTATGGGTGTGTGTCGAGTGTGCATGTATGGGTGTGTGTCGAGTGTGCATGTATGGGTGTGTGTCGAGTGTGCATGTATGGGTGTGTGCGGGCGTGTTATATATGTATTTTTGTGTTGAACTATTTCTTATGGTAGTATTTTTATGTATAGTGTGTATGGCGTGTGACTGTGATGAGCGAATGATCAACACAAAGACAGATTCCTGTGACGTATTTGTTTTTATATGTATACATCCAACGTCAATAAAAGTATCCCCTCCCCCCCCCCCCTTTTTTTTGGGGGGGGGGGGGGTAGATAAAATTACAAAGAACGGCGAAGTTTATTCGGGCATAAAAATAGGTCAGGGGAGAGAGGGGCCGACTTCAATAGAACTAGAAGGTGCAGTCATCCTTGAGATCACAGGCTTTGTGTGGGAGGATTGAGACAGGAGAGGGGGTGGGGGGGGGCGGTGATGCCTTTTTCGTGTGTCCTTGGGCAGTGGTCTCGCCAGCCTCCAGAAGTGGCGTACGTCTTTCTCCAAGGCTTCGTCTTAGAACCTCTATCGCCCTCCCCAAAAAACAAACAAAAAAGCCTAAGTGCCTGTCAAACCCATGGTGCATGGCCTCTTTTCCCAGAGGACTGAAGACCTCAAAGAGCTGGGGATTCAGACGAGTGAAGAAAAACCTGCATTTGTTCAACCAAAAAAGTTGTGTGCTTTTGTTTTTGGTTTTTGATTTGTTTTTTTAATTGTTTGTTTGTTGTGTTTTTGTGGGGTTTTGTTGTTGTTGTTATTGTTTGGGGGGGGGAGTGCTGGAAGGAAGGCGCGAAGGGTGTGTGTGTGTGTGTGTGTGTGTGTGTGTGTGTGTGTGTGTGTGTGTGTGTGTGTGTGTGTGTCTGTGTCTGTGTCTGTGTGTAAGGGGGGGCAGAGTAGGCGACGTACACTTCCAAAGTGCCTAGACAGAAGTTATCAAAGTTTTAACGTAATCTCCAGCTCAGACAATCCTTGTTGACATCACCCGAGAGATGAATCATGAACAGTTGTGACCCCGATCGCATGCTGAGGACCGGCTTGTATTGACTATTCCCGCAACGGAGCATAACCTTAGACATCAGTCTGGACCTGACATATCAGAAACAAAGACCTGCATCACCTGCAGGCGTTGTTGGTGCACGAACAGCTGGTCAGCTTCGTCGCCCAATAAACTCGACAGTGTGAGTGGCTGTTTATTTGACAAACTAAAATGTAATACTACAAGTAACTTTCTGGGTAGAAAGGGTGGCGGAGGGGGAGGAAGAGAGAGAAGGGAGGGTTGAGGAGGGTTTGAACGGTTCTGAAAGCTTCCCCAACACGCCTCCTCCTCCCCAACCCCCAACCCCCCACCTAACCATCACCACGGTCTCTCACCCTCAACCCCGCCCCCACCCCCACCCGCAGTCGTATCAGCGTCCAGCTCAGCAGACAGCAGCAGACAGAAGGGGCAACGCCGGCATAGACAAACCACGACCTCACGATCCACAACGCTCTTCAGGGGGAGGTAAGCTGGTACGCACACACTTCTTTTAATTATCATCGGCCCTCAGTGGTCAGTCCCACCCTTCGTGAAGTCACCCTGAGGTCAGACGGAGGCGTGAGCTGACCAGTATCGCCAGCAGGTCGTCTGCAGGCAGGATAGCCACTGGTCCCTTCACAGCCGATCTCTTCTGGTTCTTTCTGTCACCGCGGCACGTATGACCAGAAGTGACCGAGATGCTACGGGATGAGCGGGGTTTACTCAATGGCGCATGGGTTTGTCAGAGCTAGGGTTAAATTTTCTGTTGTTTTTAAATAAGGAAGCGGGTCCATTCCAGCAAGGTGCCTAAGCTGTTACAGAAGGATTTTTTTCTTCCTTTCTTTGCTTCCTTTTTTTTTTAATTTAATTTTGATTTGGGGTTTCTTTTGTCCTAGTGTGGGTTAGGCCCGTAGCCGTGGGTTAAATTAACCTCGAGTTTTACATATGGGCCCTGGACTTTCAATGCTCGGGTCGTGAGTTCGATTCCCCGGCTAGGGCCAAATATTTGTGCTGGTCTTTTTGTCGTTGCCCCGTCTTTTAATGTCACCCATATATGGTAGAAAAGGACGTTACACCAATAAACACCTACCTACCCTATCTTTTCCACGTACAATTGGTAAAGTAAACCACTGAACAAGTATGGGGTTGTTGTGCATACCCAAGTACCATTTGAGGAGTCTGTGACCTTTATAACGAGAAATTTTTGCAATGGAATATTTGAATTTTGTGTTGCTTCCAGTACATTTTTTACCGTCTCGTCTCGTCTCGTCTCTTCTCCTCTCGTCTCCTCTCGTCTCGTCTGTGACCTCACCTTATCTTATCTTATCTTATCTTCTTACGATTCGCGCATACGCGTTGGCTTCTCGGCAGCGAGGTTACCACACTGGCCCTTCCAGGACAGATCTACTAACGCTTGTGGACGAATGAGCAATTATGTACACCTTTTTGTATTTTTTTTTTACAATACAACGTTGTAAATTGTAGCGTTTTTCTTTAAAGGAGGCAAAATCAACAAGTTTATCAACAAATGTATATCCACCTTGTCAAGTTCACAACTCATCCAAGATACTAGCTCACTTCTGAATCATACTACCGTAGACAGTGAGATCGAAAGTGGGCGTGAATGTGTTTAGAAAGGCACAAACACAAAGCTCTGATGTCGGCTCTCACAGTATATGGGGCGCGTAACGCAAAAGGATGAGACGAGACGGCGATTTCTCCGAGTCTCCCTGGCTTCAGACAATTCCCGCTAAGTCAGGGAAGCGCCCGTTTTAACGCCCCTCTCCAGCGTAACTACAGACAAAGAAAATAGACTATCCATCAAAGGAGAATAATACATTACCCTGTCTGCGGGTTAATTTCTGAGCGCGACATGATTTAAACGAACAAGAATGATGCATGTCGAGCATCCTGTTCTAGGGGTTCAACAAACAAACTCTCGATGTCTTCCTGTCGCCGCTTCCGGATCTTGTCCACGCGAAACGGAAAGTGACGACATCCTTGTGTGTGTGTGTGTGTGTGTGTGTGTGTGTGTGTGTGTGTGTGTGTGTGTGTGTGTGTGTGTGTGTGTGCACGGTGTGTGTGTGTGCACGGTGTGTGTGTGTGTGTGTGTGTGTGTGTGTGCGTGTGTACGGTGTGTGTGTGTGTGTGTGTGTGTGTGTGTGTGTGTGTGTGTGTGTGTGTGTGTGTGTGTGTGTGTGTGTGTGTGTGTGTGTGTGTGTGTGTGTGTGTGTGTGTGTGTGTGTACGGTGTGTGTGTGTGTGTGTGTGTGTGTGTGTGTGTGTGTGTGCAGAAAAATAAAGTTAAAGGCCCAGTTTGTAAGATTTTTATGCCCACAGATCGTTCTGAGCTGTTTTCGTGGTGTCTAGCACTGATCACACCACTTTTGACACCTGCACAGTGACAGCATCTCAAAGGCCTCCTTTGCGATATTTTTACTTCGGAGTAAATCCCTTGTGGACAATGACAATGACAAATGTTTTATTTAGTTTAGGCTTTTCGGCACGAAATCCAATGTGGAGTTAGTCTGTCGTGTTACACCGACACGGCTGACTAGGACAGCTTCGGGCTGCTGCATTTCTCGTTCGCGCGGCTAGCAGTAATCACTGTTACACTCCACAATTACTGCATTGCACTGAGAGCTCTGTGTATCATGAGACTATTTCCAAGACACAAGTTGTCGTCTGTGAAAGCAGAGACAGTGATAGGAGAGACCTGAAACGGCCTATATCATCTCTTGGGGTCATCGCCTCGAGCGCAGAGACCAGGGGGTGTTGGGTGGGTGTTTGGGGGTTTAACGTCCTTTTCCCCCCACATACGGGTGATATCAAAGACGGGGCAACGATGAAAAAGCCAGCACAAATATTTGGCCCCAGCCGGGATACGAACTCACGACCCGAGCATTACAAGTCCAAAGCTCTACCATTAGGCCACCCCGGCTCCCCGCGCAGAGACCAACATCAGAACAAAATACATAACTCCAAAAACAAAACAAAACAAAATAAGCACCCCAACACACACACACACACACACACACACACACACACACACACACACACACACACACACACACACACAGACACACACACACACACGCACGCACGCACGCACGCACGCACGCACGCACACAAAGAGCTCAGTTCAGATCAGTGATTTCATCAATGATCGTTTTTGCCCGCAAGAAGCCATCAGCTGGTGTCCCGATCAAAACCCTATGCGGTACAACACAGCACACTTTACTACCCCTCAATACATATCCGAACGAAAACCTATAGACTCTGTTGTGCCGCTTCCCAGAAACCGACTCTCTCTCTCTCTCTCTCTCTCACACACACACACACACACACACACACACACACACACACACACACACACACACACACGCACGCACGCACGCACGCACGCACGCACGCACGCACGCACGCACGCACGCACGCACGCACGCACGCACGCACGCACACACTTTTGACGAACCAACTTTTTGTTTGAAAGCTGCATTGTACAAGAACTTGGAACACATAAATCAAGTGAGGTGAAGGCGGAAATATCTCAAAGGGAAAAATGAAGTTTATTAAGTAAATTGGCAAAAATCGGAATTAGAAATTTTGCGGGGTTTTGGAAAAAGAGGAGATTTTAGAAAATAACTACAAATCTGTAAAAAAAAAAAAAAAACACAAAACAAACAAAAAAACAACTGAACTTCATTTTGAATCAAAGCTGCAAAACTGTACATAACCACGAGGGAGAAAAAAAAAGCTGAGGTTTTCTGAAAGGACACAATAAGTAGTGTGTCAAGCAGAGGCATGCGAATAGCGAGGCCACGGCAAATCATTTCCCGTGGTTCCCAGTCTCTCTTATCCAGGTCTCCGGCGAAAGCTAGACGTTTTAAAATTGGCGCCTTTGGTTTAAACAGTTTTATTCATTTTGAAACAAATATAAATATGCACTCTCACAATTTTCACGAGGCCGAGCACAACAAGTCAAAAACTTATAAGTGTGCTCACAAGTACAAAAACATGTGCGGCGGAGGCGTCAAATACAGTATTATGATAGGACAGATCTGTAAAGAAAGGGTGGGTGGGTGGGTGTTTGGGGTTTAACGTCCTTTTCCAACACATACGGGTGATACCAAACACGGGGCAACGATGAAAAAGCCAGCACAAATATTTGGCCCCGGCCAGGGTACGAACTCGCGACCCGAGCATTGAGAGTCCAACGCTCTACCATTCACCACCCCGGCTCCACTCTGTAAAGAAAGAGATAGGAAGAATGGGGATGGAGAGAATGGCCAATAAGTACTGTACAAAGAAAAATGCAGTGGGACTGTGGTTTCAACGGTGTCAGCGGGTTGGCGACTGCTAATGGTAATCGGAATTTAGGTATCAAAGCTACCTGATATTTCTATAAAGTGCTGTACAGTTTCAAAAAGATTTATATTATCATTCAAAGAAAGACTGAGATTCCCTCTCAAGAGGGTGTCGACGTTGTAGTTACATGGATTGGCTATATAATTGGCGCCTTCAAAGTCTCAATGCGTGTGACATGCTTACAACAGCGCGTGAAAAAAAAAAAAACCCAAACTTTTCATTGAATGTGCTTAAGTTGTGCATCAGAATCAGTCACATTAGTCACAATATAGCATCTGACACCATTGTGGTGACTCTGACCGGGGTATATGTTGTTTTGTAAAAGCGCACGGCGAGCTGAGCAGACGGCGGTATTTGGTTGCGGACTGACGACCAGCACTCATTGGTGGCTATTTTTAGAAGATTTGACGAGTCCCAGTTTGTTCAGGAACTGTATGGGCCGTAGCTGCAAGAAATTCCTATTCCCCACTATTAGAAGCCACAAAGTCACCAGAACAATCGCGATAGTGAAACGTCCTTTTATCTGGCTAACAGTATTAGAGCTTCGAAAGCGGCAATTTTTCATTTCAGTAGCGTTACGAACATGGGGCTTTAACTTTTTAAAAGGAAAGTCAGAAAAAAACAACAAAAAAACAAAAAAAACAACGGGTAGTCCGGAACGCCTTTTCTTGAGCAGGCGGCGTTATTTGGTTGCGGACTGATGACCAGCTACAATACGCTGATTTGTGGCTATTTTTAGAAGATTTGACGAGTCCCAGTTTGTTCAGGAATGGACCTTGGCTCAAAGAAAACCATATTTCTCTGATATTAGAAGCCACAAAGTCACGAAAATTGATCACGATAACCAAATGAAACGTCCTTCTATCTGGCAAACAGTATCAGCGCTTCGAAAGCTGCAGTTTTCCATCTCAGTGGCGTTACAAACACGGGGCTTGAACTTTAACTCTTAAGATACCGACACCGACCACCCCCTTCCCGCTATATGAAAAGACTGGTTTAAAAGAACAAGCCACTGCACACCAGTAGCAGCCACTTCAAGCCACTATTACGCAAGGCGTGGGCCTTCCCCGCTACTGAGACCCGAGACCGCTGCAAATTGCATAATACGTAGTAGCTTCAAGTTGCTACTACTGATCTGAAGATGTCAAGGAAAAATGCGATTTTTCCCCCCTGGGCTTTAACTTTAAGGGTGGGTGGGTGTTTGGGGGTTTAACGTCCTTTTCCACCACATAGGGTGATATCAAAGACGGGGCAACGATGAAAAAGCCAGCACAAATATTTGGCACCAGCCGGGATCGAACTCACGCCCCGAGCGTTAGAAGTC
Source organism: Batillaria attramentaria (assembly GCA_018292915.2). Taxonomy (NCBI): domain Eukaryota; kingdom Metazoa; phylum Mollusca; class Gastropoda; family Batillariidae; genus Batillaria; species Batillaria attramentaria. The sequence continues at coordinate 5,915,584 of JACVVK020000004.1, forward strand.
CAACGCTCTACCATTCGACCACCCCGGCTCCCTTTAACTTTAAGGAAAGTCAGAAAAAAAAAACACACACAAAAACACGAAAAAATCCGGAGGGACTTTTCTTGAGCCTGCAGGCTGCACAGAATACCACAGTCTGAAAGGGGGCCCTGCTGGCGCCAAGGCACAACGAGATAAAAGGCGCAGGACAATCAGAATCGGAGAAATCGAAAAAAACAGGCCACAAAGAAGGTTTATATTAATATTGCTGAAAGGGGGTAACAGAGCGTAGGAGCACTCTTTGGCCTTTGTTGCGATGAGAACCATTTGATTACCGACCCGTAGATTCATATCAGCTCGACACGAAGGGCACATCTGTCAGCAGATACGCGATAATTTTTGTCAAGTTAAAAAACCTGTTTACCGTCTCTTTAGTTTTTTTGTAATAGTGGTGGTGGTGGTGGTGGTGGTGATGTGTGTGTGTGTGTGTGTGTGTGTGTGTGTGTGTGTGTGTGTGTGTGTGTGTGTGTGTGTGTGTGTGTGTGTGTGTGTGTGTGTGTGTGTGTGTGTGTGTGTGTGTGTGTGTGTGTGTGTGTGTGTGTGTGTGTGTTCCGAGAAACCAGAATCTATCTCGGTATCTCGGTCACTTTCGATTTCTTTTTTTGGGGGGGGGGGGGGGGGGCAGGGGTACCGGGGGGGGGGGGGGACTACAGACATACGAAATAAGCAATATCAATATACAGGCAACAGCTGTAGCAGTTCATGAAATCCGCAATAACTTGATACAAACGACGGACGGTTTTATAACCTGGTTAAAGTGCTGTCCAGAATGAGAGATGATGTACTCTACGCGGCATGGAAACACATTTGCCTACACTAATTATCGGATGACATCGTCCACAATACAATCACATCCGACCATTGGGGGAGGGGGCCGGATGGGGGGGGGATACTTTTTCCCACTCTCTGGTCCTAAACAACAGAACATTATTGCTTGTTACAATGCGTCAGGGCCGTGAAATTACGGAGATTTAGATCTGTTGTCTGCTTCGTGAAGTGTGACAGTGTTTATTGGATCTGACGGTCAGTGAACGAAACGCTACAGTAAACCCAGTGGTTGGTAGAGTCGAGATAAGCCTACTGTTGCATTTTATGAACCACGTGGGCGGGCAGTGTTACTACCATTCTGGAAAGCACTTGGGGATACCGAAGCTGAAAGGTATTGCTGATTCTGTCGCCCAAGGGAAATATAGTCATGTTGGTGGCAGATCCGATTTCCCGCTTTCCAATTTCAGATTTTCTTAAAGGCTAACAATGAACTGGTAAGCGGTATTTGATCTTGTACCCAAGAGAGGACACATTAACCTGAGAGATTAGTTTCTGGTCAACAGCTTCGGAAATTCCCATGAGATTTGTACCACTACCAATCAAAAAAAAAAAAAAAAAAAAAAAACACCAGTTTCGTTGGACCTATTACGCCCGGTTTTTTTTTTAAAGTTTTTTTTCTTTTTTATTTCTTGTTTTTCGTGGTACTTGAACATATATATATATATGTATATATATATATATATATATATATGTGTGTGTGTGTGTGTGTGTGTGTGTGTGTGTGTGTGTGTGTGTGTGTGTGTGTGTGTGTGTGTGTGTGTGTTCCATACATACACACTACATTTTACATAACACCACATGTACTAACACGCCCGGTTTTGGTTCATTTCACCTCGATATAAGATTTGTCTAGTTTGTATTAATGTAATTTGCTGTTCTGCATCATATTATTATTATTATTATTATCTACGGCGTTTACGGGGAGCCGGGGTGGCCGAATGGTAGAGCTTTGGACTTCCAATGCTCGGGTCGTCAGTTCGAATCCCGGCTGGGGCCAAATATTTGTGCTGGCTTATTCATCGTTGCCCCGTCTTTGATATCACTCGTATGTGGTGGAAAAGGACACTGAACCCCCAAACACCCACCCATCCTCTACGGCGTTTACTGAATTAGATACAGACGTACTCTTCAACACAGAGTAAAATTTAATCAGTCTCCATGCTTGCACTAGTACACTCTTGCACACAATCAACTAAGTACGAAAGAGAGAGAGACAGCAACTGTTTTTTTTCCTCCAAATCTACAAACAGCTTTTTGTCACTTTGCTCCTCCTATTAGTGGTAACAAAATAATTGTGTTTGTTTGCGGTTACGTACTCTGAATGACTGTTGGTGCGGGCGCACGTGTAACCTTGTCCTAATTGGACTGAAACCCTACTCGTTCCATTTTTGAGTTCCATTTTTTAAACAAAGGGAACGAACGCAAACTCACACAGGTTGCGGGAAAAAAAAGGTCTCCTTGAAGGTTGTTCCTTACGTTTGCGTCGTTTCTTTAAATTTGTGGCGAATAGATTTCAAAGAGGGATGATTTTCAAGAGAGCCGTTTGATCGTCCGGGTTTTATCTGTAACAAGGGAAGGAAACTCCGCATAGCCTGACTGTTTTTGCTAACAGAGTGCACCCGCATTAATCAAACATGCACGTGCGCGCATCAAAACGTAAGGCGGCATGAATTCAGATCATGCGCGTTTTTTTCACAATTCGTCTTTAGGAGCAGGGAAAGCCTCATTTCGGACACGTTCCAATTTCCGGCACGGCGGCACTTTTTTCCTGCACTTGATGCATAAATTCCTTTACCTGAGTATTCCGGCAGTTTCTTTGGCAGTGGTCATGCAATGCTCCACTCGTAAGTGGCGCGTGTGATTAAAGGGTGATTAAACAGATGTGCCGTCCTTCAAAGCCAAAACCCGTCCCAAATCAGCCATTGCTTTCTTCTGCTCAAAGAAATCTACTTGTGAAAGGTGGATATGTGTGCTGCATTCCACGCTTCCTGTCAAAAGTATCCCAGCATTATTCAGACCCGGGAACTACGGCACCTGCGGTGCCGGCCGCGTAATCATCCACATCGTGAGATGCTTCATAACTATATGGAGTAACTATTTTTTTCGTAACTATGTGTTAGCTGACCGTGTGTGTGTGCATGTGTGTGTGCGTGTGTGTGTGTGTGCGTGTGTGTGTGTGTCTGGGTGTTGGGGAGGGGGGGGGAGGGAGTGCGGGAGGGGCACGGGAGTATCCCAGCTATCACTTCTTTAGTGGTCACGCAGTGCTCAACTCGTGACTCGCACAAGTGGTCAAACAAGTCGCCATCTTCAGGCTCAGAACTGGACACTGCCAGCTCCTCTCCCATCTCTACTGCCTGCAGATCTCACACACTGACCAATGTCCATGTGGCACTGTCCCACAGACTCCAACCCATATCCTCCAGACGTGTCCCACCTACAGCGCCCTCCGACGCCATCTGTGGCCCAGTGAGGCGGACCTACAAGAGAAAATTTGGGGACCGACAACGTCGCTACGGCGGACAGCGGAGTTCGTCACCAAGACTGGACTTCCCATTTAGCATGGCCGGGAACGCAAACGAAGAAGAAGAAGAAGGTCAAACAAAAAAAGTCGTTCACACTCATAGTTACAACCCGTCCCATTGCTTTCTTCTGCCGGACGAACGGGACGCCACTTTTGACGCTGTAACACTGTGAATGATGCTCCATTTGGGTGGGTGGGTGTTCAGGAGTTTAACGTCCTTTTCCACCACATACGGGTGATATCAAAGACGGGGCAACGACGAAAAAGCCAGCACAAATATTTGGCCCCAGCCGGGATTCGAACTCAGAACCGAGTATTGGAAGTCCAACGCTCTACCATTCGGCCACCCCGGCTCCCCGATGCTCCATTTGGGCATTCCGGTGTTTATATATATAGATAGATATATAACCGATATTTAATAGAACTCCCGGGGAGCAGGGGTGGCCGAATGGTAGAGCGTTGGATTCCAATGCTCTGGTCGTGAGTTCGAATCCCGGCTGGGGCCAAATATTTGTGCTGGCTTTTTTTTTTATCGTTGCCCCGTCTTTGATATCACCCGTATGTGGTGGAAAAGGACGTTAAACTCCCAAACACCCACCCCACCCACCCACCCAGTATAACTCCAACACAGAACAAATCCAACTTTCTGGGAACCTGAACTACTTTTCCTAACGCTCGGTCCCGGACCCTCAAACTATAAATAGGAGTGAGCTTGTCTGTACGCTGAGTAGTTCTGCTGACCCAGACACACTATTTATTGCGCAGAAAGTACACGTTTACCTACCTCACGATCATCCTTCCGGCACAGCAAGGTATAAATACAGAGAGTTTCAGCGTGAGGTCGTCCCCGGGACTAGAACAGTTACCTTGCGATGAAAATAATAGTGATATTTTAGAAGGAGGTCGTAGTTCTTGAGGTTTCGTCCCGAGGTGGCTGAAGGACGCAAAAACACAGGGCCTAAATATATATTCCCTATTAGCCTCAGGCATCATAGTCACCCCTCAGGCATCATAGTCATCATAGTCAAACTGCTTCAATCTAGATACAAGTACTACCATCAACAGACTATTCAAAGGCACGCACCTGACAGACGTTTACAAAAATTTGAATGCCTCCTTTCCGCACAGGCAGGCCTCACTGGAGTAATGCACGTCTACTTTCTCTTTAGGCCAGAGAGCCAGTTCACACAAAGCCGCTTGCCTCACTTCTGTTCGGCCTCTGTGCAAGAAGTCCCAGATTCACTGGCAGCTTGCCTTTTTTGCGACCGCCTGGCGTGCACCTTGACCTACATAACACAAAAATCACGAAAATCACGCTTTTTCATGACAACAAAAATCACTACAGACCAGCACACTCGCCAAACAGGGTACCTCAAATAAACACCGAACATGACCTCACGGTCAGTTTGTGTCCTTACGCCGATAGGCCAACATACGAGGCCACTAGATGTGCCATGTGATAGTCGGCTACCGCTGGCAGACTGGTTTGACCGAGTGCGTTTGCTGCAGTTCTGTTGACCGAAGTCTGTGATTCGCCAGAACTGATGGTGCTAGCCAAACCATGTCTGATCAATCCTAAGACCATTCTGTCATGTAGGTGTCATCATGTCTAGTCTAGTTGAAGTTGTAGTGCAACGATGTATCGGAATGTACTGTGGTGGAAATTGATTCCACGGACTCAGAAGACTATGTCTTTCTCTGAGAAATTGCTGTCTGTCAAGAACTTTAATAGTTTATTTGTAAATGGGAGCGCTCTCTCTCTCTCTCTCTCTCTCTCTCTCTCTCTCTCTCTCCACGTTACTTGCTTGCAGTTACAGTTTTTGTTAAGGTAGTTAAAAGATCCATGTCTCCACACACGTGAATGTTGTGTTGTGTCTGGATTTTACTTGCTAGCAGTTATAGGCTTTATTTAGGTAGTCGAGCGTATTAAAGCATGGCATGTAATTTTGCCATGCACATGTCAGGCTGTTATTCTCACGCTGACCTAACGTTATCTTAGTTGTAGTCTAATAGGTTAATAATAATAATAATAGTATTGTATAGGCGCTTTTCCCAATTTCATGAATCGGCTCAAAGCGCCGCGAACTGAACCCAACACGCACGCTCACGTGAATCACACGCATCCTCTCACACACTGGACATAAACACATTACAATCACGTGGTGCGAAGGGTCAGCTCAGCTATTTAAATTTCGGAATTTAGAATTGCATTTATTTTTTCAAATTTGGTGGGCTGAACATTTCCAAAGCAGGTTGTTTGTTTGTTTGTTTGTTTGTTTGTTTGTTTGTTTGTGGGGGGACACTTGTCTCTTCTTTTGTTTTACGTTTTGTAGTTTAGCAACAGCATATTATGAACTGGCACGTGTGCTACAATTTCTACCGTTGAAGAAGAAAGTTTCATTGTCAATGTCATTGTTATTGTCACTTTAAACGTTAAAGGTGAGCTCTTACCCTTGACTCTAAACACTACTGAATTCTTTAACTTACGCTCATGATACACCGGAGATGTTTATGTTAAAAGAAACATTTTTTTTTTTTAAACCGCTCCAGAAAAGGTAGGGCAAAGGCATGTTGTAGACGCATGTCACGCGAGAAACATGGGAAAAGACCATGTTTGCTGTTTGTTCAGACTAAAAACACTCCCGTGTGACAAAGTCAGACATACGAAGCCTAACCCTATGCGGAAACTTAACCCTACCCACCACAGCCGTAACTTTAGCCCTTCTCATGACTCAGAATTTCGGACGAGAACGCGGGGCAGTAGGGTGGGTGGGTGGGTGGGGGTTTAACGTCCTTTTCCACCACATACGGGTGATATCAAAGACGAGGCAACGATGAAAAAGCCAGCACAAATATTTGGCCACAGCCGGGATACGAACTCACGACCCGAGCATTAGAAGTTCAACGCTCTACCATTCGGCCACCCCGGCTCCCCCGGGGCAGTGGGACAACTAAAACTTGCAGATTGTTTTTATTCGCACGGAAACCTTCGGGCTTTCTTTAATCTTATTCTGCAGTGGACATCCTCGCCCTGGTATGCAAGAACGCATTTCTCACTGTTGTAGAGATCGCGAAAAGTCACTGCATTTCGATGGAAATTTCTAGACCATCCCAGAACATGCGAGTGCAGTAACGTCAGCAGATTACGTAACCCAGGAAAGATTCCGTACTTGCCAGTATGTTGCAGAATGTTCTAGATCTGACCTGTTAGTATATAAGCAGCACTGCACAGCGTTCTGGGTTCTTCCTCTTCAGTTCATGAGTTTGTTCTTGCGCATCTTCTGTTAATAAAGTCTTGGAGTTGTATCCTGTTGTATCCCGTGTCTTCTCTGCGAGTGCACCGAGAGAGCGACATAGCAGGAGAAAAATACAACAGAAATATTTGGCGTCGCCGACAGGATTCGACATTGATCTACCTACGAAGGGACAGTACTCTCCAGTACTCAAGAAACTCCAACTACAGAAGTTGCACCCCTTCAACTGTTGCAGCAGCGAAAATTGACGACTGACAATGGCAGAGACAGCGGAGCTGATAAAATTGCTTAGAGAGCAATTAGAACAGCAGAAGGAACAGATGGAGATTCAAATGGAACAGCAGAAGGAACAGATGAAGATTCAGAAGGAACAGATGAAGATTCAAATGGAACAGCAGACGGAACAAATGGAACAGCAGAAGGAACAAATGGAACAGCAGAAGGAACAGATGAAGGAACAGATGAGAATTCAAGCAAAGCAGCATGAAGAAGAATTAGCAGTCCAAAGAGAGCAGATGGGTGCGTTGATGAAGATGATTCAAGTTCAGACACCGACTGGGGATTCCAGCGCAAGTACCCGTCCTCACACTTCTACTGTTTCGACCGCCGCTATTCCACCTTTCGCTGCCTTTGATTCCACTTCAGAACTGTGGCCTGACTACTGGTCAAGGTTCTGCACATTTCTTGTCGCCAACGCCGTTCCTGACGACCGCAAGGCTCAAGTCTTCCTCACTAATCAGACTCCGGCTGTCTACAAGCAACTGGCAAATCTGGCTGCTCAACAGAATCCAAAAACGGACATCAACAGCCTGACGATGGACCAAATCGTCGAGTTCATGAAAGAACAATTTGACCCAAAACTGTTCATAGTGCGAGAACGTTTCAAGTTCTGGAGCAACATGGAACGGAAGCCAGGCGAAACACTCCAGGAGCTGGCAGCCCGTATACGTCAAGACGCGGCTACCTGTGACTTTCCTTCGATCCAAGATCCACAAGATGAAGCTCTTAGGCAGAGATTCATATGTTCTGTCAACAACGAAGCTGTCTTGAAGGCTCTTTTCAAGGTCAAGGATACCGAGTTGGATTTTGCCAAGGCTGTCAAGATCGCCATTGAGACTGAAGACGCGGCAAAGGTGGCCAAGGAAACTGTCTACGGTTCCAAGCCTAGGCCGGTCAACAAAGTCAAGATGAACAACAAAGGGGGTCGACCAAAGAACCACCTGCAGTCTAACTCCACGACCAGCAATTCAGTAAAGTGCTACAGGTGTGGAAAGGCTCATAAAGCAACAGACTGCTTCTACAAAGAATCTAAATGCAACTTCTGTCAGAAGATAGGACATTTGGAGGCTGTTTGCAGGAAAAAGCTGCATCAACAGCAACAAGGGGGACGACATCCTGCAAAATCTTCAGTGAAAAGTATCACAAAAGCAGAGCTTGTCAAAGCCATCCTCGGCGAAGTTCCCCAAGACACTCCTAGGTTGGACGTTCCAGTCACAATCCAGGATCAACAGTTCACGATGGAGCTGGACACCGCAACCACAGGAAATTTTGTTTCTGTGCCAGTCTGGAAACAACTGGGAAAACCGAAGCTGGATGACGTCACACATCGGTACGAGTCTGCCAGCAAGCACGACCTACCCGTGTTGGGCACCTTCATGGGCCAGACTACGGACCCAGTGACTGGTAAACAGAGCTCCATTCCCTACATCGTCACCAAGATCCCTGATCTCAACCTACTTGGACGAAACGCGATCCAGGCTCTGGGAATTTCAGTGGACAATGCCCTTGGACTGAAGAGCATAGAGAGTCAAGTCAAGAGCGAGGGTGCAAAAGAATCGCATCCGAAGACCTCCAGCACAGCTTATGCATCTCTTCAGCAGGATTGCCACACTCTCTGCGACAAGTTCCCAGATCTCTTCAAGGAAGAATTGGGATGTCTGAAGGATTTTGAGCTGGAAGTAAAGTTCAAGTCCGACGCGAAGCCGGTTTTTCACAAGGCAAGGCCGGTTCCTTTCGCTCTTCGTGATGACCTGACGAAAGGCTACGAAGAAGGCATCGCCAAAGGAGTCTGGAAGCCAGTCCAGTTCAACGACTATGGAACACCAGTTGTTCCAATTCGTAAGACAAACAGTACAGGCGCCCTGAAGCCAAAACTGCGGATCTGTGGTGACTACTCAGTTGGGATCAACGATCAACTTGCTGATCACCGTCACCCAATGCCTCTCCCAGAGGAACTGATGCAAAAGCTGGGAGGAGGATTCGGTTACACAAAGATCGACCTCGCTGATGCCTACAACCAGATCAAGCTGGCACCAGAAAGTCAACGCAGACTAGCCCTCAGCACTCACCGTGGGGTACTTCTGCAACGACGACTACCTTTCGGAATCAAGTCAGCACCTGGTTATTTTCAGGAGATCATGGAAAATCTGACCAGTGATCTGCCTGGAGTTGCCGTCTTCCAAGACGACATACTCACCAGCGGGAAGGATGCCAAAGATCATCTGAGCAACCTGGAACGACTACTCACGCGTCTGAACGACAAAGGACTCAGATGCCGTCGTGAAAAATGCCTGTTTGCTCAACCCAGTGTGGAATACCTTGGACACACTCTATCGGCTGAAGGAATCTCCAAAGGATCCAAAGTCGAGGCAGTCTTGAAGATGCCGCCACCTACGGACGTCTCAAGCTTGAAGTCTTTTCTGGGCTCAGTACAATTCTACGGGATATTCATCCCAAACCTGGCTACTATGGCAGAGCCGCTCTACCGCCTGACAAAGAAGGCAAATCCCTGGAAGTGGGGAGAAGAGGAACAAGCAGCTTTTGAACAGCTGAAGAATGTGCTTTCCTCTGATCAAGTCCTTGTACACTTCGACCCAGATAAGCCTGTGGGGCTGGCTTGTGACGCATCCAACGTTGGAATTGGAGCAGTACTGTTTCATCGCTATCCGGATGGAAGCGAGCGCCCAATTGCCAATGTGTCCAAGACTCTTACAGCTGCAGAAAGAAACTACAGCCAAATCCACAAAGAAGCCCTAGCCATCATCTATGGTTTGCGGAAATTCTACCAGTATCTGTACGGACGACAGTTCATACTGGTGACTGATCACAAGCCCCTGACGGCGCTGTTCGGACCAAAGAAAGGGACACCACTTCTTGCAGCTAACAGACTAGCTCGGTGGGCCCTATGGCTGAACCAGTTCGACTACACGATCGAGTACCGGAAAACTGCAGATCACGGCAATGCAGATGCCCTCAGTCGCTTGCCTTCTGGAGACGACATCGACTTTGACAGGGAGGAGAGTGGGGACGACACGGACATGGTGTGCACCATCCGAGTTCTCAGTCTTCAAGTCAAACCTTTCGACTCCAACATCCTTCGTCAAGAGTCAGGCAAAGATCCAGTGATAGCTACAGTGATGCGCTACGTGCGCGAAGGGTGGCCGCTGAAGCACGCTGAAATCAACGAAGAAGTCAGAAAGTTCCAGAAGTTGTCTGATTCTCTCAGTATCTGACACGGATGCCTCATCTATGGTACAAGAGTTGTGATTCCACAAAGCCTGCAGCCCAAGATCCTTGATCTTCTGCACATCGGACACTTCGGCATGGAACGCATGAAGCAGTTGGCAAGAACTGCAGTATACTGGCCCGGTATCGACGCTGCAATAGAGATGACGAGTCGACGATGTGACTCCTGCGGCGAACATCAAAACAAGCCATCCAAACCGCCAGTTCATCCCTGGATGTTACCAGAGAAGCCATGGAGCCGAGTTCACGTGGACCACGCCATCAGCTTCATGGGCACCAACTGGCTGGTGATCACGGATGCCTACTCAAAGTACCCATGCATCCACCCAACGTCATCCACGTCCACTAGAGCTACTCTAGACCTGCTGGAAGAAGACTTCGCTCACTTCGGATACCCACACACGTTGGTCTCCGACAATGCAACCACCTTTGTTTCTGAAGAGTTCCAGAGCTGGTGCAAGGAACGTGGGATCACGCACCTGACAGGAGCGCCCTATCATCCTGCTACCAATGGAGCTGCAGAACGGCTGGTGCAGACATTCAAGCAAGCTCTCAGGAAGTCTTCCCTGCCCCCGAAGCGAGCACTTCAAGAGTTTCTTATGCAGTACCGGAGAATGCCGACATCCTGCGGATTCTCTCCGAGTGAACTCTTGATGTCCAGGCAGATTCGGACAAGGATCGACACTTTGCTTCCCTCGCCAGCACACATAGCTCAGGGCAAGCAATCGAAGGAGGCATCTAAAACTCAGGTGACTCCAGACTCTGGAGGTGTCGCCAAGGTGACCAGGCAATACAAGGCTGGAGATCCAGTATACGCACTGTACTATGGACCTCACCATGCCAAGCAGCCCAGATGGGTACCAGCAGTGGTCAAGAAGTCTACGGGTACTCGCTGCTTCAACGTCAAGGTAGTTCCTCGTGGCCCAGTTTGGAGACGACACTGGGAACAGTTGCGCCCACGTTACGCTTCTGAAGAGGACAGCGAACCTGGTGATTCAGCAGATGCCACTGAGCTCCCGATCGACCATCCGATGGAGATTCTGGAGAATGTGCCACCGACACAGAACCAGAGCAGACCACGACTGCCCAGGATCAAGCCACCTGTTCCAGAGTATGGTCCAGACAACCCCAGACGATCCAAAAGAACACCAAAACCCAGAGACAGACTTTGTTGTTGAAGTTTGTTGTGAAACAACAATTTTGGTAGGGAGGTGTTGTAGAGATCGCGAAAAGTCACTGCATTTCGATGGAAATTTCTAGACCATCCCAGAACATGCGAGTGCAGTAACGTCAGCAGATTACGTAACCCAGGAAAGATTCCGTACTTGCCAGTATGTTGCAGAATGTTCTAGATCTGACCTGTTAGTATATAAGCAGCACTGCACAGCGTTCTGGGTTCTTCCTCTTCAGTTCATGAGTTTGTTCTTGCGCATCTTCTGTTAATAAAGTATTGGAGTTCTAGCCTGTTGTATCCCGTGTCTTCTCTGCGAGTGCACCGAGAGAGCGACATAGCAGGAGAAAAATACAACACTCACAACACATAAAATCACCAAACATCGGCAAGTATTTTTCTTAAATATTGAATTAAAATAACCACAGTATGCGTGACTAGCATTGAACAACGTTGAGGAAAAGGGCTTGGCGGGTGCTTGAGTGAGTGAGTGAGATTTTGAGGTTTAACGCCGAGCAAGCCACAAAGACTAATTCACGGCTAAGTGTGTCTGCACTACGTGAAAAAAAAGAAAAGCAAAACTGTCACGTTGGGCAACTGATGCAAACTGATCTACGGTGCAATATAAACCTAGGACATGCAGGAGACTCTGCATCTTCATGCTAATTTATCGAACTCCCGGTCACAAAAAAGGCGTAGAAAACAAATAACAATTACAACTAGGTAAAACAAAGATAAATACTAAGCGCATATACAGCAAACATTGCAACTTATCATCTCCTGGGCGCAATAAACCAGTTCGCAGAAAATCTTGGCGGGTGCTTGAAATCTGTGTATTTAAAACTGCTTCATGTGTCGAATCATAACATCTTCGTCCTCTATACATTATATTCTATACATATAAATTATGAGTGCCCCCCCCCCCCCCCCAAAAAAAAAAAAAAAACTATAAACGGCGTCCACGAATTCATTGAGCTGTGGCTCAGGCATCAGGCAAGCCTTGCTGTTTCTGTATATAGAGTCTACCTCTTGAATTTTGTGTCCATAGACGAGTTAAAGCAACTACTTTGAGAGAATAAACTTTTTTTGGTTTTTTGTTTGTTTGTTTGTTGTTTTTTCTCGTAATCTGAGGTTGTATGGAGGTGGGTTGGGCAAAATCGCGTGTCCTTAGAGGGTGCCCGTGGTGTCACTCCTATTACGTGTAAAACTAAGGGGAAAACGCGGTAGCTATAGCCGAAAACATGCGCTCAATCAGGTCAATTTGAAAGTAGGGGAAATAAGTAAAGCTGAGAGCGCTACCTAGATCTAGGAGATGTGTGCTTTGTATGCCATTGGACAAGTCCGCCTTGCCTTACATCGACTACAAGCCACAAGTGGAAAGGGGGTGGGGGGGGGATCTACCATCCTACCTCTGAAACACCTAACAGATCCAAGGATATCTCACCATTCACCGGGGCTAGGTTATATAGGTATAGAATAGGAACGAAGGCGTCGCTAAAGCCGAAAGCATGCGCTCAATCAGGTCAGTTTGAAAGTAGGGGAAGTAAGTAAAGCTGAGAGCGCTCCCTAGATCTAGGAGGTGTGTGCTTTGTATGCCATTGGACAAGTCCGCTTTGCCCTATATTGGCCACAAGCCACAGGGGGGGGGGGGGGGGGGGGGGGGATCCACCATCCTACCGCTGAAACGTCTAACAGATCTAAGGGTGTCTCACAATTCATAGGGCCCCCATTCCCCTCCCACCGGGAGGAAATATATAAGGGGGGGAAGGGGGGCGTGGAGGGGGGGGGCGTGGAGGGGGGGGGGTCAGAGAGGGCCTTTTTCTGAGACAGAGCGAAAAGATGAGAAACATTTTCCAACCTTCAGTCAGAATTGGCCGTCTGCTGCATCCTCAAATGCCCTGGGACCCAAACTCTTCGGTCCGCGGCGCCAGCGTGCATTTCTTTCAAAACGACATCGACACAAGGACACTCGCAACTCAGAAGCGAATATAGTGGCAGGGCAGACAGAGGTATTTCAGATGCAGCAGATGACGACATAGCCAGCGGTAATTGCTTTATAACGTTGTGTAATTGGCAAATGATACGAGACCAGCCGATTTACTTAGTAACTGTAATCTATTTTAACACATTTCGTACCGCGCGCACGAGTATCCCACGTTATTGACTCTTTGTCGGTTTTGGTCCTGTATGCAAAAATCAGGCCAGATTAACGGTTCCTTAACGGCTCTTATTGCAGCAAACACGAGTATAATCAACGTCCAACATTCCCAATAAGTCACATTTGAATCCATGCAGACATTATGATTGTTTTGTTGTTGTTTGTTGTTTGTTGTTGTTGTTGTTTAGTGAGGCCACTTGTGCACAACCCCAAACTTACTTTCAGGAATTTAGTTAAGTTATAGTAAACAAAAGCGAGATAAAAGGGACAGAAACCACTTAACTTTCACAAAGGACGGCACCGGTCAATAAGTTATAGTATGTGTCATTATCTGCCTTTACCTCAAAGGTTCCAGTCCCACTCTATAGAGGAACAACTTTTTAAAAAAACAACAAAAAAAAAAAAAAAACGTTGGACAAGTGATGAAAACTGGTCTACGGGGCAGTACAAACCTAGGACATGCAGGAGACGCTGCACCTTCATGCTAATTTATCGAGCTAAACAGACGTGTACTGGACATTACGGCCGGATTTTATTTAAAAAAAAAAAAAAAACCCTCAAGAGACTCTCTCGCAGATTCAGCCACCTGTGACTGTGGCTCTCAGGAACAAACCCCAGCTCACACTCTCCATCTCTGCCTACATCTAGAGACGCTTCGCCAGTCTTTTCGGCCAACTGACACTGACAAGGGCACCAAGCTCTGGGGACCTGTCAACGAACTAGGGCGGCGGACTTCCTTGCAGACAGAGAACGTTAAGCTCCCCGGCCAAACGTCGAACGCAAAAGAAGAAACTATGGCTCTCTCTCTCTCTCTCTCTCTCTCTCTCTCTCTCTTTTTTTTTTTTTCTCTCTCTCTCTCTCTCTTGATTTAGAAGTAGCAACGGCATGTTCTAAAACTGTTACATCAAAACATCAACCGTTGTAAAATATAAAAAAAAATATTTTCTCTCTCTGTGAGCGAGAGAGAGAGAGGTGGGGGTGGTGTGGGGGTGGGGGTGCGGATTTAACGTCCTTTTCCACCACATACTGGTGATATCAAAGACGGGGCAACGATGAAAAAGCCAGCACGAATATTTGGCCCCAGCCGGGATACGAACTCACGACCCGAGCATTAGAAGTCCAACGCTCTACCATTCGGCCACCCCGGCTCCCCGAGAGAGAGAGAGAGAGAGAGAGAAAGAGAGAGAGACGTACTCGAGGTCAACTGAAGTGATCGACTTGTCATGAGGCAAGTAATTCCCATAGCAACTATGTTAGGCAACCATTACAAACTTCAATTTCTCAGTGTCGGGTTATGATGGTAATGCTGTGTGATCTTGAACTTTGTGGCCGTCAGCTCTGTGACCTTGACCTTTGTGCCAAAACAACACCTGACTCAAATCAATACCTGTCTGATTTTCGAGTCCTCCTACACGGACGAATCAGAACAGCACACCTGGGAATACGTGGTAACGGCAAAGTCCACAAACTGCTTTAATGGTTTTAGAGGGCACTACCAATCTCCACGGTCAGTTCACGGTGCAGATGCCCGCAGAAAGATTCACACCAGTCTCCCGACGATTGCTTGTTATTCACTCGATGGGACAGCCCGAGGGCGGACTCATTACTGAACCGAGCAATTGTCGTGGCCAGGCTTTGACCCCTCGCAATTCTGTCCCACGGAAAATGGTTTCGGAATCAGGGGGAGACAAATCTGCAGCGTGAAAAGGCGGAAATAGGGTTTGGGTCGCGTTAATCTTTTTCCATGTCAATTAGTTGGACAATGAGCTGGCCGCTGATTGCTTCCCTTGGTGAGTTGTGGGAAAGGGGACGGTTGACTAACTAGAAACAAATCAGGTGTGATTTGCTGTAAGGCGGGAGGAGGGGGGGGGGTGGATCCAGGGGAGAAGGAAGGGTTGGGGGGGGGGGGTTGAGATGATGGGAAAATGAACAGAGCATCGATCGTCTTTAGTGGTTAAGTGACTGAAAGCCGGCGTAGCCATTTCTGAAATAATGTTTATTTTACGACGAGCCAAAAGAAAAATTTGTGATTCTTATCAGATTATAAAGTTATGATGAACTGAATTGAATTGAATTTTTGGTGACGCGAATCACCGTGAGGGGGTTTCGGTGTCAAGAAACGGTTGTAGAAGAAACAATTCCTGTTTGGCTAACTCTGTGTTTTTCTCCTGATATTGTTTGATTAGTTTGTCTGTCTGCAAAGTAACTCTGGCTAATATACAATGTTGCATTTGCATTTTATAGTTGCTGTGGGGATTTTGTGTGTGTGTGTGTGTGTGTGTGTGTGTGTGTGTGTGTGTGTGTGTGTGTGTGTGTGGTTGTGGTGGTTGTTGTTGTGGTGGTGGTTGTGGTTGTGGTTGTTGTTGTTGTTGTTGGGTTTTTTGTTTGTTTTTGGTTTTCTGTGTGTGGTTTTTTGTTTGTTTGGTTTTTTTTGGGGGGGAGGGGTTCGTTTTTTGTTTGAATTTTTTTTTTTGCTGTTGTTTGTTTGTTTGTTTGTTTGTTTGTTTGTTTGTTTGTTTCCGGGGGGGGGGAGGGGTCCCCTTGCCGCAACAAGCAAACATTTTTCGTGGCAGAGCAAAAAGCTGCCACGAAAAATGCATGCACGCTGCGGGTCTGTGTATGCACGGGGGACAACTTATGCAGGCAATAATCTGGAAACAGGCTGAAAATGTACTGTTCTGATGAATGGGACAGTTTTCACCGCTTCTGTGCACACTGTGAAATAACACGGGGACCTCAAAGTTGTTCGCAACTGTCCACTGTCCCTGTCACCGAGTAGTTTTGTTTTTTTCCTTCTTAGGAATCACTTAGCTCGGCTTGGGGGAGCCGGGGTGGCCGAATGGTAGAGCGTTGGACTTCTAATGCTCGGGTAGTGAGTTCGTATCCCGGCTGGAGCCAAATATTTGTGCTGGCTTTTTCGTCGTTGCCCCGTCTTCGATATCACCCGTATGTGGTGGAAAAGGACGTTAAACCCGAAAAACACCCACCCAAACACCCACCCACTTAGCTCGGCTCGAGTTAGCGACGGACCGGGAACAGGGTTGTTCTGACAGCCGGGGGCCCGCACCAGACAAAAACAGCAGGCTCAGACCGAGACTCAACGAGGACACGCCGCTCCTCTGAAAAGACGTTTATCAATTGTCGCTGGCCTCCGCTTGTTTTGAGAGGAAATTCGCCCCTCGGGAGACACTCCATTTAGCGAGATTAACTGCTGACATACACCGCGTAGGAGAGGTTTTGTTTGATCTGCCTCGGAACTGTCAAATGCTGCGCGGGCCGACTTTAGATGCGACCTCTAGCTGTAGCCATGAGACGAAGAAATCAGACTGTCATCTGCGAAACGTTCGCATCAGATTACTGGAAAGTGCACCAAAGAAGAAGAAGAAGAAAAAGAAAAAAACAAAAAAAGGCTGTCATGTTTCCGCTGAAATATGACCGGGTCGAGAGATCTATAGCATAAATTGACGTAGAAACTGATCGATACTTTTTTTTTCTTTTTTTTTAAGGGCGCTTCCGATATTTGAGGACAGCACTTCCTGGTGACCAACGTGCAATTTGAGCGAAAATAACTCGCTTGGGGCAGTGCTAGAGAAGCGTGAGGGTGTACCACGCTATTAATGTATCTTTTGCGTCAAACTCACCCGGTGGTTGTTTTTGCTTCCACCTTTTTGGACATTTTTCGCTTGAGGCAGAGTTTATTGCCCGGTGTAGCAGGGAGAGAGCTCTGTGCCTGTGGAGTTGCCTACGGTTGACTGTCATGTAAGGGAGGTAGTATTATTTTGCAACTTTCAACCCCTTCGAGGGAAAAATTCTCAACCGTTCAGCATACAGTGGGAGTATTGTTGGAAAGTAAAGAGTAGTTTGTTAGAAAACTAGATTACAGGACAACATCTGTGAGAGCTTTTAATACTGACCTATCTTTGTTTTCAAAATTCAAACAATTTTTTTTAAAAGCGAGAGTGGCGTAAGTATGTCGTCCCTAAATGTTTTGATACATTTTTTAAAGGGTTGCTCCGAAATTAGACAACGGAAGAGCTGGTAGCCGATTTAGGGAGACTGGTCCACAAGACAAGAGAGAGAGAGAGAGAGAGAGAGAGAGAGAGAAAATAGGAACGAAGGCGTCGCTAAAGCCGAAAACATGCGCTCAATCAGGTCAGTTTGAAAGTAGGGGAAGTAAGTAAAGCTGAGAGCGCTCCCTAGATCTAGGAGATGTGTGCTTTGTATGCCATTGGACAAGTCCGCCATGCCCTATATTGGCTACAAGCCACAGAGAGAGAGAGAGAGAGAGAGAGTGACTTTATTTTCAAAGAAAGAGGTAACAGGCGAGAGAGAAAGATTTGTATGTAAAAGTTTAATGTAATGGAGAGTAATAAAGACACTAAGTATCCACGTGCACTTTTAACAACTCTTCGTAAAAACAACGACGACGACGTAAACATCTTATACAATAAATAAAATATGTGCGTGCTATGTCCCTTCCACTTTCAAGTCGTTTCTGCTGACGATCAGATTTGGTCTATTTTCTCAGTCCCTTTTTTTCCGAAGGGTAAGGGGGTCCAAATAGCATTGCACTTTTCCTGCCACACCAGTCGCTCTCTTTTGTTCTCGATCTAGACAACTTGACTTAATCAGTGCGCTCAAGAAACTCGTTTATGCAACCCTGTACAATTGCCTTCTCCATCAAAACGTCTGGTAAACAAGGCAGCGAACAAACGGGAGTGCATGAGACTGACGGCTACGCAAATGCGATATCTGCAGCGTGCAGCGGGGTTGACGATGTTCATACACAAGCACTGAGAGCGGAAGCGCGACGATATCAGCACAGCAGACAGAAAGGTCATCAGCAAACTACTGTTGCACATTTGTTTCAGCGGGAGGAGATAAGAGAGAAAGAGATGAAAGCTGTTTAGTTTCAGCGCGGGGAAACCTCTCTCTCCTGTGTCAGTGTGGAAGATCATCCACTGAGTTGTTGAAGAGATGAAAGGTTTTGTGGGGAGGACCTCTCTCTCTCTCTTTCTCTCTCAGTCACCGCAGTCCAACCACCCGGCCCAATAGTCACTCAACCACCAACTCATCCGCCCACACATATACGCAAGTGCTCGTACACAACCCCCCCCCCCCTCCCCTACCCCACACACACTCGTGATGGTTGTGTTGTTGCACGTCGTTGTTCAGTGTTGTTGGTGGTGAACACACACACACGCGCGCGCGCGCACACGCACGCACACAACACCCCCCCCCCTCCCCTACCCCCCACACACTCGTGATGGTTGTGTTGTTGCACGTCGCTGTTCAGTGTTGTTGGTGGTGAACACACACACACGCGCGCGCGCACACGCACACACACACACACACACACACACACACACACACACACACACACACACACACACACACACACATACATCATTTAGTTCACCAATACATGTACATTTCATCTTTTAACTCATTCTACCCGAGCTATGACTATACCCGTCATTCAGTTCAGTCTCTTTGTCATGTTCCTGGACTGAGTTGTAACAGTCAGACAGAAATTCATTTGTCTAATTTGTATGTTCCAGTTTAAGGTATGTTCAATCATTTTTCTTTTATTATTTGTTTGTTTGTTTTTTTCAAAACGGCAAGTTTCAAAATTAGTCACAAGACCAAAACTTCCACCGTTTTAAACTGAAGTTCTCTCTCTCTCTCTCTCTCTCTCTCTGCGTTACATTTTGTGGCCGACTGTGACCGGCGTCAGACAGACCGAAACAGTCATAGTCAATTGGTACAGCAACACATGTTTTGTCCGTCAAACACTAATGGTGCTGAACCTGAAGACACTGACACACGGTAGACTGAACTAATCTGACGAAAGCTTTGTACTGTCTTCTCAGTCTTTGGGGGGGGGGGGGGGACCCAAAACAAAAAAACTTTGGGTAGTCGGCTGCTATCAGTACCCCCCTCTCTCTCTCTCTCCCTCTCTCTCGGGGAGCCGGGGTGGCCGAATGGTAGAGCGTTGGACTTCTAATGCTCGGGCCGTGAGTTCGTCTCCCGGCTGGGGCCAAGTACTTGTGCTGGCTTTTTCATCGTTGCCCCGTCTTTGATATCACGCGTATGTGGTGGAAAAGGACGTTAAACCCCCAAACACACACACACCCACCCCCTCTCTCTCTCTCTCTCTGAGCCCGGATAGCGGAGCGATAGAACACTGGCCTTTCAATGCTCGGGTCGTGAGTTCGATTCCCGGCTGAGGCGCCAAGTATTCGGCATTTTTCTCGTTGCCCGTATTTCATATCATCCATACGCGGTCGAAAAGGACGTTAAACTCCCAAACACCCCCCTCCTCCTCTCTCTCTCTCTCTCTCTCGTTCCGAGTCCATCGTTACCAGTCACATCAACAATTAATTCGATTAGCTGTGGGCGATCCTTTAGTTGTTGTGACGACGACGACGATGATGATGATGACAATGACGACGACGTCAACGACAATGATGCTGATAACGACGACACTGATGCCAATGAAGACGACGACGACGACGACGACAACGACCATGATGATGACGACGACGACTACGACGACAATGCCAATCACGACGACGACGACGACAATGCCATTGACGACGACGATGATGATGACGACGACAACAACAACGACGACGACGACAACGCCCACGAGAAACAGACTTTGGACGCTGCAGGAGAGAGGACAGTGTTTGTCATGGAACGTGATCTCACAGATCTACAGAACCCAACACACACACACACACACACACACACACACACACACACACACACACACACACACACACACACACACACACACACACACACACACACACACACACACACCAGAAGAGAGAGTGGGGGTGGTGTGGGATTGTGACGATTATGGTCTCTTATAGCCCACTGCCTAAATACTCCACGCACAGCATGCACTTAGCGCTGGGGGTAGTGACTCAGTGAGAGAGGGGGAAAAACAATAAACAGACCTGCAACGACAAGAAAGGAAGGGACCATGCATCAGTCACTTTACTGACACATGCCAGCAGACCAGGGCTTTCCGAAAATGAAACAAAACAGACAAACAACAAAACACAAAAAAACCCAACGACTGACCAAGGAAACATTCGATGTTATCTCACATCAAGTCAGCGAAACGATTGGTTGAAACTGGCGGCCCGCAGGGCAAGGGGTGTGGAACTTGATAATCATTTGTTACCGACCCATACACTCCGATGTGTAACCAAACACTTTGAAAGCTGTGTTTCGTCACTTAGGCCTACTTGTTCCGGAAACAAATTGATGCAGATCTGGGGTTGTTTACTTCGCCAACATCCCCCCCCCCCCCCCCACAAACTGATAGGAACAGGCGCTTAATGCTCTTGGCGCTATGTCAGTAACAACACGCGAAAACATTTTTCCAATCACTCAGTCCACTGCTGTAGTGGTATTGATAGGTGGTCGTTCAAGCTGGCTGTGGGGCGCGCTAGCGTGGATACTCGATGATGGCCGTTTGACATTCTGCGCTGCGGAGGCAGGCAGCTACTACTATCATACTCCCCCACTCAGCAAACGGGTGAGTTGTAACTAGTCCAGAGCGCAGATGGCTGTTGAGGAATGGGGCTGAAGGATTAAAGAGTATAACAAATGGTATTTCTGCAAGTTTCGATCTACAGTATAGTATCAGGTAACGGGCAACGGGTATATCAGTCTTACCCATGGGCTTCCGCGACTTTCAGGTGTTGTGTAGTTACTAATACAGATTTACAGTTCTCTCCCTCTCTTAGTCTCTCTTCCACCCCCCCCCCCCCCACCCCCCACACACACACACCCGGCCTTTGCACACGCACACGCACATCTCTCTCTCTCTCTCTCTCTCTCTCTCTCTCTCTCACACACACACACACACACACACACACACACACACACACACACACACACACACACACACACACACACACACACACACACACACACACACACACGTGTGTGCACCTTGTTAGTCTCGACTTGACTCGTCTTGAGCCGAATCTCTACAGAACCTCGTTTAGCTGTCGGACTAGTCTAGCCGAGACCAAGACGATCTCATCAGTATTATCTAATACGTCAGCTGTTTTATGTTCGAATACAGCACCTCACTAAAGTTTTCACAAGGACAGGAAGAAGAGAAATGCGTAAATTATCTCACAACTCCATTCCGTCCGTCGGCACAGGCTGCTAAACGAAAACCAGAGCTGCGTTTGATATGTAAGTGTCTGATGCTTGTTGCTCGTTTCCAGCCTGGCACTGATAGACTGGGACAGCGTGTGAAGTTGTAGTTAACATATACGCATCCTGAAAGGTATCTGGAATAAACTTCCAAGTGGTTTTGCACCTACCACGTGTTTGCGCGTGCTGAAAGTGTTTGCACGCGCAGGTGCACAGCGGCGGCACCTGAGGATACAAAATCTGGGTTCAACAACTTAGGAGCACATCACCTCAAATCAGTTTGGGAGCGTTTTGTTTTCAACCACTGCTGTACTTAATTCTAGTTACACGTCTAAGGATTTGTCCTGGAGCCCACAATAACGGTTGCCAGATTGCGTTTTGTTTTCAACCACTGACTTGCACGTACCACGTAGAAGATACAAAATCTGGTTTTAAAAAAACACTTTAGGAGCGCCTCGATCAACTCAAATCAGACTGGGAGTGTTTTGTTTTCAACTACTTGCACGTACCACGTAGAAGACACAAAATCTGGTGGGTTGTTTTGTTGTTGTTTTTTGACACTTTAGGAGTGCCTCGATCAACTCAAATCAGACTGGGAGTATTTTGGTTTCAACCACTTGCATGTACCACGTAGAAGATATAAAATCTGGTTTTTAAGACACGCTAGGAACGCTTCGATCAACTCAAATCAGACGGGAGTGTTTTGTTTTCAACTACTTGCACGTACCACGTAGAAGATACAAAATCTGGTTTTTAAAACACTTTAGGAGCGCCTCGACCAACTCAAATCAGACGGGAGCGTTTTGTTTTTAAACACTTGCAAGCTTGCGATCAGTCCTCTTTACTTACTTCTAGCTACACGCCAAATGACCTTTTTCTGGAACCCAGAGTAACGGTTGCTAGGGGCTACTGTTGGTGATGCTTCTTTGTGCGCGACATTTTGTTTCTGATCTTCAGAAGCGGGCTGTATTTTTTTTTAAAGTCAGTAATGACAACTCAAATAATATCGATTACTTCGGCGATCTTTTAAATACATGTTTATATATGAGCCACTGACTGCTTGATCTTTGCGGAAACAGGGATAGTTACTTCTTGTGTAACACTGCTGTGGGCGTCAATGGATAAATCAGCGTTCAAGGAGTTAGTTCTGTTACTCAGGGCTTCCTAAGATTGATGATGGGCTTTTATTTATGGAACTGTGGTGTTATGGCACAAAAAGTGAGTGAGTGAGTTTTTAGGGCTTAAAGCCGCGCAAGCCACAAAGACTAATTCGCGGCTGAGTGTGCCTGCACTACATGAAAAAAAAACAAAAATGTAACGTTGGACAAAGGATGCAAACTGGTCTACGGGGCAAAATAAACCTAGGACATGCAGGAGACGCTGCACCTTCATGCTAGTTTCTCGAACTCCCGGTTACAAAAAAGCTTAGAAAACAAACAACAATTACAATTGGGTAAAACAAAGATAAATACTGAGCGCATATACAGCAAATATTGCAACTTATCATCTCCTAGGCGTTATGGCACAAAGAGAGCGTGGGGTCAGGTCAGTGCAGTATTTATTTGAAGGACCCTGTTTGGCGCGAGTGCTAGTTTGTAGTGATTTTTGTCGTCATGAAAAAGCGTGATTTTCGTCATTAGTGTATTTTGTGGGGCAAGGTGCATGCCAGGAGGTTTCAACAGGAGGCAAGATGCCAGTGAAGCTGGCACTCTTTGCGCACATGGTAGGCAGAGGTGACGTGAGTGGATTTGAGTGAAGTGGCTTTCAGAAAGTAGACTAGCATTACTCCAACGAGGTTTGAGCGGAAAGGAGACAGTGGGTTTTGTTGTTGTTGTTGTTGTTGTTGTTTTGGGGGGTAATGATCTGTGCATGGTAATTTTTGTTTCTAGATTGAAGCATTTTTAGGGGGCGACTATGACGCCTGAGAATACTAGGGAATATAATTATTGGCATTTTAAGGCCTCGTGAACTTGTGCTCTTTGACCTGTATATCCAACACGGAAATTGACTGATAAGCTGAAATAATCAGGCAACGCAATGCCCCGATTGTCACATTTAGGACAAATCAATCTAAGAATCGCGAAATAATTGTCAAGAAAATCGATCGATCTCCCATATGCAGCATACACCAATCAGAAAAAAACATTTGATGAGCTTATTATTTTTATATTAAAACACACACAAAATAACCCCAACAGATCGTCACACCCTTATAGGACAAGAGACAAATGACTTTTATAAAACACACACAAAATAGCCCCAACAGATCGTGACACCCTTATAGGACAAGAGACAAATGACTTTTATAAAACACACACACACAAAATAACCCCAACAGATCGTGACACCCTTATAGGACAAGAGACAAATGACTTTTATAAAACACACACAAAATAACCCCAACAGATCGTGACACCCTTATAAGACAAGAGACAAATGACTTTTATAAAACACACACAAAATAACCCCAACAGATCTTGACACCCTTATAGGACAAGAGACAAAATATTAATGACTTTTATAAAACACACAAAATAACCCCAACAGATCGTGATACCCTTATAGGACAAGAGACAAATGACTTTTATAAAACACACACAAAATAACCCCAACAGATCGTGACACCCTTATAGGACAAGAGACAAATGACTTTTATAAAACACACACAAAATTACCCCCACAGATCGTGACACCCTTATAGGACAAGAGACAAATGACTTTTATAAAACACACAAAAAAATAACCCCAACAGATCGTGACACCCTTACAGGACAAGAGACAAATATACTTTTATAAAACACACAAAATAACCCCAACAGATCGTGACACCCTTATAGGACAAGAGACAAATGACTTTTATAAAACACACACAAAATAACCCCAACAGATCTTGACACCCTTATAGGACAAGAGACAAATGACTTTTATAAAACACTGACACACAAAATAACCCCAAAAGACCGTAACACCCTTATAGGACAAGAGACAAATGACTTTTATAAAACACACACAAAATAACCCCCACAGATCGTGACACCCTTATAGGACAAGAGACAAATGACTTTTATAAAACACACACAAAATAACCCCAACAGATCGTGACACCCTTATAGGACAAGAGACAAATGACTTTTATAAAACACTGACACAAAATAACCCCAAAAGACCGTAACACCCTTATAGGACAAGAGACAAATAGACTTTTATAAAACACACACAAAATAACCCCAACAGATCGTGACACCCTTATAGGACAAGAGACAAATGACTTTTATAAAACACACACAAAATAACCCCAACAGATCTTGACACCCTTATAGAACAAGAGACAAATGACTTTTATAAAACACACACAAAATAACCCCAACAGATCGTGACACCCTTATAGGACAAGAGACAAATATACTTTTATAAAACACACACAAAATAGCCCCAACAGATCGTGACACCCTTATAGGACAAGAGACAAATGACTTTTATAAAACACACACAAAATAACCCCAACAGATCGTGACACCCTTATAGGACAAGAGACAAATGACTTTTATAAAACACTGACACACAAAATAACCCCAAAAGACCGTAATACCCTTATAGGACAAGAGACAAATGACTTTTATAAAACACTGACACACAAAATAACCCCAAAAGACCGTAATACCCTTATATGTCAAGAAACAAATGACTTTTAACTCTCAGAGTGTTTATAAATAGCAATATCTTCAAGGGAAAAGCTGCTGGAGATATCCATGACTGACGAGATAAGCATATTTTATCTTACTCCCTGAAGGAAACTACTCAGTTTTAATCAAACTCAAGTTGTTGTTTTTGTTTGTTTCTCTCTCTCTCTCTCTCTCTCTCTCTCTTTTCCTTACACTAAGCGTATTTCGAACTTTCTGATCTCTTTCGACTCGTTGGCAGCCTTACCTTTGCGGCTGATTTACAATCCACATATGAATGAGGTTTACATCGTACGTTCATAATAGTCCGTTTTATTTCAGTTTAGTTTTCAGGGTGTTTAAGCAAAAAGATACTGCAAGTTGTCGGGTCACATTTCAAACCTTGAATTATTTATAATTCAACCACAAAATATTGTATTAGTGCCCTCAGTTTAGGCAGGCAGGTTTGTTTTGACAAGATTTCATGAAATTCAGCAGAGCTGTAAGTCATACGTCTTTAGTTTTGACGTCATTTTGCAGACTGAAAAGGAGTGCAGTGATGATTATGTTGATGTTAGGAAGTTTGGGGTAGAGAGCCAGCGAGCCATACATACGAATAACCGCACGTCACACCAGACTACAACCGACAAGTCAACACCGTGCGCTATCCTCCTCCAACCCACGTGAGCTGATCATGGTGTGTTTTGGTAACGGTCGTGGTGGCAGCGAACGCCGGCGGCAGATTATGCTGATGTAGGGGGTGAAGTGACCATATTTATTGGTTGCGCGTGAACAGGGCCAGCCTTCCGCACCTCTCACCGCGCGACGCATCATTCTATCGGTTGGCTGCGGAGGCAGGCTGGTTGTGCATGTAGCTCGTCGAACTCAGAGGGCATCATCGTTACCCCCCATCCCTTGGTGGACCATCGTTGGATTCAGTTTCGCGTCTTTCCCGTTGGCCGAACTTTTCACTGCATCCAAGACAAGAAACCCCTGAGGTTCTTCTGCTAAAGTCAAGTATCAAAGGAGAAAGTTCTTTTCTTTTATTTTTATTCTTTTGATTTTCTTTCAAGTTTTGGCGTTTTCTCTCAAAAGACTGTGCAAAGTGTAATTAAACGAAAAAAAACTTCCAAGTCTTACAGGACCTTGAAAAAAAAAAAAAACAGAACGTTTTTCTGGAGACTGGTGATAAACAAACTCCTTGTAGAGGCCAAGGGGAAAAAAACCAATCGTCCCTGTGAAATCCTTTGTTCTGAAACTGTTGCTTTCTTACACACATCTACAAACAGTGTACTCTTTTTCTGTAACGGACCCTGAGGAAAACCCAACAGGTTTTTGTCTGAGTATCGCGTGAAAAATGAATGAGGAATGGTGATTTGTAAGGATTGGCATCGCCAGATTACCCTGTAAGTGGGACTTGAAAGTATCGACTGCGGAAAAGGAAGACCGTTTTGAAGACCAGCTTTAAAAAAGAAAGAAAGAAAAAAAAAAAAACTTGCGATTTTTGTGTCTGGAACCAGAAAGGAGAAATCCTTCTTTGGTGAAGCCAGAGTCAGACGGTGCCTCGTTTGGCCAAGAAACTGCAGCCAAGGATCTGAAGAAGGTCTGCAACCTGTCCAGCTGCAAGACAACCTGATTGTTTCCACGTCATCAGAAGGTGAGTCCATCATTCCATCATCCGTGCACTGCGTAGCATTACCTTTTCTTCCTCCAGCTCAACATCTTGCTATAAGTGATAAACAATTCTATTTGCGTAGCCTGCTCGAGTAGAGAGAGACTGATGATGTTTACTGTTAATGACTCGCTATGGTCGCGTCCCAACATACGCGCCATAGTCAAGTACGTCAGTCGCACACTCGGCGCGTGCACCGACGTAATTAGGAGTCTCATTAGGTAATGTAAACATTGGTTCCCCCGGACGCGGGCCGTAACTCTGAATTACATGAAAATTGTTTTCAGAGTGACAACGCTTGCCAAATGCCGGACGTGTTTGGAGAACGTTGGCTGAGGGGGTCTGGGGTGGATTTGACGTACAGGGGAAAAATTGAACACAGTGCCTTGTCAAAATAATATCACCAAAAGTGTGGTGTAAATTGTTCAGGTCTTTCGCTGATGTACTTTTTCAACATCAATAAGTACCAGCCTCAAGCAGCTTAAACTTCTGTTGTAGTGTTGCACAGTTCTTGTTGTTACGCGTACCTGTGTAGAGAGGGCAGTAAATTGTTGGGGGGGGGGGGGGGGTGTTGTTGTTGCTGCTGTTGTTGTCGTTGTTGTTTGTTTGGTTTTTTGTGGGTTTTTTGGTTGTTTTTTTTTTAAATATAGTGCACAAGTGTAAAACCGCGCCAGTTACCGAAACTTGAAGGGATGTTTGCATGCCGTGCAGCCGATTATTTTCAGCTTGACATCAGAGATGTACACAGGATCAATCATATAATAATCTTGTCAAATAACTATATTCTGGGTAAAATCTCTATGTGAGTCAATAAAGTTCATAAAGCTATTCAGCATTTTCAATGTAAAATGAAAGAGAGTTAGCTAAGAAAGTGTAATCGAAGTTGTTGATGGTGGTGGTGTTTTTTTTTTTTTTTTTTTTTTTGGTTTTTTTTTTGCCGCTACCAAGTCAGCAAATTGCCTTCAGGATCACGTGACGCGAAAGTTCCTGCGAATTGGTGGTTCGCTGAAGGGCCAGCCCCAAAGGATAGAAAAAGAAGAAAAAAAACAACTAGGAGGACGTTGTATTTGGACACTCGTGTGGATAGGACAGGCCGGCCGGGTATCCGATATCGACCGATTATCGGGCCGACGATAGGATGGCACCCTATCAGTGTTCTGGCTCGATTCCCGGAAAGGAGCTGACAAATTTGTCTTGGCGTGTTCCTCGGGCCTTCCCCAAAACGGACCCCAACCAAGCGAAATACAGGACCCCGAAAAAACACACACAAACACACACAAAAAACCCAGAGGGACTCAAGAAATCGAGGTTGCGAAATCGAAGCGCCAAGATTCTAAAGGTAAGGGGGGGTAGGGGTGGGGAATGGAGAGGGGTGCGGGTCTACAAAAGTTTGTGGGTGGGTGTGGGGGAAGGGGGAGGGAGGGTCTAGGGAGATTTTGGGGGGAAAGGGTACAGTCTGGAACCGAAAATGCCAAGACGAAATACTTTATCATATACTGTCAGCCTTTACATATATCCGTGTGTCCAAAGTGAGAAATCTATCCATGTGTGACAGTTCAGACCTTAGGGACCAATCGGTTTTTAAACCAAAATGGAATCAAGGAGCCCAGCATCACTTCAGGGGCCACTGGCCATCGGATGTAGTTAGCCATCCCTGAGGTTCCTTCCCTGGTGAACCCCTCACCAACAACTAACCTGTGAGTGATTGACTTCCTAGACTGTGGGCGCGCTCCCCACAGACCAAACTTAAAACGAAATTAACATGTTTGATCAGTGAAACACTCGCACCCGACACCTCCTTTTTTATTTTTTTTTATTTTTTTATTTATTTTTTTATCGACGTAGCAGACAATTTGCTTTTACGGCTGGGGTAGGGAAGAAGCGGCAGAACTGGCCACATCCAGAGACATTTCGCAGTATCGGTTCAAACGTCAAGGTGGTTAGTGCGGACTACCCGTCACTCTCCTCACGCGTTCTAATCTGTTTCCCTCGGTTGGAACAGATCGTGTACGACCACAGCGCGTCTGTCAAAGGCGGTTTTTGGCAAGCACTCACAATGAAGATGTATAACCCGGAGTACTCCATCTTCGATCTCCCACGAGATTGAAACAGGACGTTTCCAGACGCTCTGTCGGGATAAGAACAAGTTAAAGTTGGAAAGTTTTTGGTTTGTTTGTGTGTGTGTGTGGTTTTTTGTTTTTTTTTTGGGGGGGGGGTTGTTTTTTTCGGGGGGGGGGGGGATTAGTTGCTTAACCTTTTCAAGTCGGCAGCACAACGAAGGAACAGTAAGTCGCTTAGGGTTTTTGTTGTTGTTGTTGTTGTTGTTTTAAGAAACCATTTAAAACACTCTTTTTATCAGTCCCATAGTCGATATTTACTGGCAGACCTATGCTCTTCTCCGGTGTTTTTCGGTGGAAAAAAAAAACAAAAAAAACAATGCTAAACCTTGAACCGCCGAGCTACCCCAACCCCCAGCCATCCCCCGCTCCCAGGCGGTCTCACCTAAAAAGGTAAATTGTTGGAGAAATACATTAGTGAGTGAGTTCTTAGGGCTTAAAGCCGCGCAAGCCACAAAGACTAATTCGCGGCTGGCCCGATTTCACAGCTCGGTTTGCGTTTTGACACTGAGCGAGAAAGATCGTGCAGCACTCAACATTCGCTAGACACTGTGGCGATGTGTCTCGCTCACTGACCAAAAGCCAAATAATATCACGGCAAACTCGTGCTCTGCTTTTATAAGGGTCCCCGAAGCGCTGAAAACTCTGCAACTGTGACAGAGTTGCCTGGATTATGCACAGTCGAAGGAGACGCAGTTTTTAAAAAAAAACGCAATGTCTGAGATTGCAGACTTTTAAGCCGCGCAAGCTCCAAAAACTAATTCGCGGCTGAAAACTACAGGCAAAGAACTATTGTGTAACACCCGACTAACCACAGCACCTTCCGCTCTCCATGCTTATTACTAATTACAATCTGCGGGTAGGTGGGGGTTTGGGGGTTTACCGTCCTTTTCCACCACATACGGGTGATATCAAAGACGGGGAAAGGACGAAAAAGCCAGCACAAATATTTGGCCCCAGCCGGGATTCGAACGTTTCATCCACAAGAAACACACCATGTATTCACGTAATAATATTCAGCGCAGTAAATGAACTATTCAACACTGTCGGTAGACATTTGGTTCGACCTAAAATGTCGATCAGCGAAAGCTGCACTGACGTGCTGGGTTGTTGGCGATAATAACAAAAAAAAGTTCTGTCACGCGATGTTTTGTGATGTTTTGATATCCTTGTCTTTCCAAAAGCG
The DNA here is from genome assembly GCA_018292915.2 of Batillaria attramentaria. Taxonomy (NCBI): domain Eukaryota; kingdom Metazoa; phylum Mollusca; class Gastropoda; family Batillariidae; genus Batillaria; species Batillaria attramentaria. The sequence continues at coordinate 5,945,898 of JACVVK020000004.1, forward strand.
ATGCGATGCATTATTGTACATGCATCACAGCTGTACTCGATCTGGATTTTTAAATGTCATACACATTTACGCCTGAATAACGCCTGCCACGCCAGATGTTTCAGACATATGTTTCACATATAATAGTCTGCGTGGTGGTGCTTTGATCTTATTTGCCATGGCATATGACAGTATTACAAAAATTGAGGCCCGGGTTCGTCTGACATGGACTATATTAACCAGTGAACAGCGGAAATTGTTTACCGTTTGGCGTAATGTGAGATCAGATTTACAGTTTGCCCGTACCCCCGCTCGTCAAATCAGTCCAGCGAAATGTAAAAGTCTAATGACTGCCAATATGGAGGCTGCACCTGTTGACGGCCAGCTGTACAGTACAGTGGCCATGTTTCACGTGCAATACGTCACTGCGTCCCAGCACCATCTGCTCTTTAGAAAACTAAGGCACAGGCAACGACCGTCTTCAGAAGAAGCGGAGGACCCGCGAGATGACATTCATCGACTGGGTTCTAGCTCTGTCCACGCGGCGTATAAAATACAGAACAGGTGGCATCTTATCTCCCTTTTCTCAGCTCAAAGTCTGGCAGTAGAAACGCGTATAGATTCGAAGGGTTGAGGGATGGGTGGGGGGAGGAGCCCGGGGAGGGGGTGGAGGGGCTGTTAGATTGGGCGGGAGTTGGGGGAATAGAGGGGGGACAGGGGGATCGATACCCCCTCTCTCGTAATACTACATGTATTCTGTTTCTCACACAGGCGCACCTTTTCAATGATTTATTCATTGCCAGGAAATATGCAACCACTTTTCTCTTTGTGTTTTCTCTTTACATTTTAAATACCCCGTCAACCACCACGCAGCTTCTTTCGCCTTGAGAGGTCACGTTCTGTTGTACTGTTATCGAGAAGTCATTGAGATAAGGTTTTACGAGAGTCCCGCAATGAACCTTAGGGGGGTAATATAAAATCGGATGCCGGGAGTCATTCAAACGCTCATTGTTCGCAACTCAAAGATGCTAACGACGTCTTGAAAATGTTTATCTGATTCATCATAACCACTGCAGCTTGCCCATGCAGCATTTGAATAAATATAGACTTTAGACAAGCGAAGAGGATAACAGACAAAACAATTTTACTCCCAAATTGTTGGCCACAATGTCTGCTTCATTGGGGGCAAATGACAAATACCGAGAGACAGCCGAAAGTAAATTATCTGTTCCGTCTGCTGTGGTCTGAGCCTTTTGATACTCTGATCGTTTCCTAAGAAGCTCGCAGTCTTTTTCGTTCTGAAAACTGCCATTACGATAGACTACTGTACAGTGTGGATCGCTAACACACTGCCGCCGCCAGCACGGAGATAAACGGCACATTTTCTGCAGGAAAAACTGGTTTTCTAAAGAAAGATCAACAATTTCAGGTTTTCTGCAGATAATGATGATACTGGAGATATTGATCAGTCGTTAAAGGATCACCAGACCGCGCTTTGTTCTTTAGCCACATCCTTGCTGAATATATATGCGTATATATCCATAGTTCCTTGGATATAGATTATACTACAGGGCATATGTATACATGTATGTATTTATTGTTACAGTGTGCACAAGCTTGCTGTCCTCAATCCTCCACATGTTCAGTATTTTTTCTTAGATATGTGCGCCTGGTTTCTATTTGCCTCCATGGCCTATGACTGTGGCATTACTCTACTCATATGTCAAGTTATTTCATGTATGCTTGTAAGACATGCACAGTGTTCTCGTCAAAATATTGTGGGTTTACAAATAAAACTTCTTGATAAAGGGGGGAAAAAGGTTTTCTGCGGAAAAACTGGTTTATGCAGAACAATCTACAGTCCTGTTTTTCTGCAAAATAAAGCAAACAAAAAAGACCCAACAACAACGACAACAGAACACAAGCCAGTTTGTCTACAAAGAAACGGGTATGTCAAAATAGCAGTTTGTCTGGAGAAAAGCCGACTTTTCTGCAGAAAAAACGGCACTTATTCTGAAGGAAAATTATGTTTTATCATCTCTCGCCAATGATAGATGCCTTCGTCTCGCATCTCCCGTTCTCTTCGTACACCATGAAGTCACGTGGTTTACCCCCCAAGTACAAGGGAAAGAAGTGAGGCGAGACTGAAAGGTCCACTGCTGCAAGGCAAGGTCGTTGTGACTTTCCCACCAGCAATTTTCGATTTATGCCTGTGATGTCGTTTGAGTTATCTTGTTGAAAGATACACCTCACCAATCTTCGCTTTGTTGACCCCATTCCTCCAGGCCAGACTGATTTCCTTGGGGGGGGGAGGGGGGTAGATGCTAGCGATAGAAACGAAATCACATTCCGAGTTATCTACAACCTATGTAACTCAGAAGAGAGTGTGAACGTGAAAGTTTCCGTTGCGATCAGGCCCATTTAAACCAAGATACTGCAGACACGTGCATGCGGTTTCTGAATAAAATCTCGTCAGAACTGAAGATTTAGATGTTGGGATCAGTTTTTGAACTGCAATCTGTCTCTCCACTTCCTCAGTGTATATAAAGAAAACTGTCTACGTGGAGGAGAAAATGCTCCACCCAGTATATGGTCTTTAAAACATTTCCTGTGTACAGCTCAGATGGTAAAAGGACGTAAGTACTTCTCAAACCCGTGGCGCCTAGGCCCTTTCATAATGGTAGAGTTCAATTCGGTTTATGTTCAAGTATACCGAGCGACAAAAGAAACGCGACGGTCGGAGTGTCGGTATTATTTGTTGTTGTTTTTGTCGTCGTTTTTGTCGTCGTTTTTGTGGTCGTTTTTGTGGTCGTTTTTGTGGTCGTTTTTGTTGTCGTAGTTGTCGTTGTCGTTTTCGTTGTTGTTGTTGTTGTTGTTGAGAATAAAGATTTTAAAAAAAGTAAAGTGCGACACGGCCAGGTCAACAGTCAGCTGATTATTCCACTTAAGTATTCCATATAGACACTGATTAGACTGTGATCGTGAGAAATTCTTGTTTATGAATGAGTCACTGAGTAGCATTGAGTCACTCTGTGAGAATTTTGCGCTATATAAGTACAATTCATTACTATATAAGTACAATTCATTACTATACAAGTACAATTCATTACTATATAAGTACAAATCATTATTTATCACATTCCGTACCTCGCACAAGTATTCGACTTTTTCATACTCTTTTTCTGTTTTAATAATAATAATAATAATGAGTATTGTATAGGCGCTTTACCCAAGTTCATGACTGAATCGGCTCAAAGCGCCGCGAACTGAACCCAACACGCACGCTCACGTGAATCACACGCATTCTCTCATACACTGGACATAACCATATTGCAATCACGCGGTGCGAAGGGTCAGCTCAGCTATTTTAATTTCGGAAGTTAGAATTGCATTCGTTTTTCAAATTTGGTAGGCTGAAGATTTCCAAATCAGAGGGGGAGGAAGCCGGAGTACCTTGTACACACCGGTGACGCGGCTATGCCGCGAGTCCGACCGGCTGTCGACCGCAGTGACTGTTTTAGGCCGGAAAAGCGCGACACGCATGTGGTGACGTGCAAGAATGCTGCCAGGAAAGCTAAGAACTGAAATGAATTTGATCATATTGTTATATGCACATATCAGTAAGACTTTCATCTTCCCACCCACAGCGATTTTATATCGAAAATTTTATTCATGTAAGGACACGAGTCATATTTGTTCGACTGCAATGAGACTCGGGAGCTATTTTGCAGTTTAACACGAAGCTGACAAAAAATACCACGTTAATTCCAGTAGTTTCAAAACAGACACGTATCCGTGATGTCTTTGTGACTTGCATGCCAATTGTTGTGACGTAGGATGCTTTAGTGGTTTCGCAATTAAAAAAAAATATCAGAGCAGTTCGAAATCCTCGGCTAAGAACCGGCCAACCGTCTGTTTGATACAGGCTGGTTCTTAGCCGGGGCGAGTGCTGGTTCATAGCCACAAAATATTCACTACCAATTTTCTTTCTCGAACTGCGCGCGATCTAAGGAACAAATTGCACTAATTTTCTAGGTGTGGCCGCAAGACATATTATAAAACTGGGACGTTTTCATAAACGTGACTTTCCTTTCTGTAATTTTATATTATCGCGAATGAAAGTGAATTTTCTACAGAAAACGAGACTAAATTGCTTCCAACGTGAGTGTACGCGCAAGTAGCACCACAAAAACAACTTACGAGTTGAACAGAGACCTTCTGCGACAAGACAGGCCACCCTCAGATCGAGACAAACTTTCACAAGTACAGCGCAGATGATTTTCTGAGAGAAGTCGCGTGCGGCCGAGCAACGCTAGCGCTCAACGCCGCAAGCCGGTCAGAATCGGGATAGCCGCGTCACCGGTGTGTTGTATGCGAAAATCAAGCAAGATTACTGGTTCCTTGGCAGCTTCCACTGTAGCAAACACGAGTATAATCAAAGTGCAGCACTCTGACTACGCCTAATTTAAATCCATACATAAATTCATTATGATTTTTTTAGGCTACTCGTGCACAACCCCAACCTTACATCAGGGGCATTGAGTTAGCGTCTTTTGTTCTTTGATATAACAAATTTCATACTTCGTTTACAGAGCGGGACATTGCAAAGTGAGTGAGTGATTTTTTTTAATTTTTTTTTTTTTGGGGGGGAGGGGGGCTTTAAGCCGCGTAAGCACCAGAGACTAATTCGCGGCTAGATGTTCCTGCAATACGTGGGAAAAAAAAACACCCAAAAAACGTAACGTTGGACAAATGATGCAAACTGGTCTATGGGGCAGTATAAACCTAGGACACACAGGAGACTCAGACTCAGATGATTTTATTGCACAGACATTTGTCCATCGCAATGGAGTGAGCACGATACGATACACGTAACAGATATCTGGAGCGAGAAAAATGAAAATACCGGAGTGAGTACGAGCTCACCAAGCTTACCATACCAACTTTTTGGAGCTCCGGCTGAAATTTCACAAAACGTGTCTATAATTGTGGACTATTACAATTGTTCTTCCCGATTTTGGTAGACACACAGGAGACGCTGCACCTTCATGCTAATTTCTCGAACTCCCGATCACAAAAGAGCGTAGAAAACAAACAACAATTACAACTAGGTAAAGCAAACATAAATACTAAGCGCAGAATTATAGACAGAAGTGTAGAGAAATGCATCCAGCAAAAATAAATAAATAAGTAGAATAAGTAAATTTAAAAAAAGAAGAAAATCGGCTAAAAGAGCGCTTTATTTTTGCAGGCGCAGAGTAACTAATCTGCACATGAGAGAAGAAAAAAAAAAACTGCGACGGTAAATATGTACTGAGCCTGTCCCGACCGACTTACTGAAGTGTTTAGTGTCGACCTAAGGAATTAATTGAATTTCATCTGGAGGTGGACTTTTTGCGGTAGGGGGAATTGCCCACCCAAAATACCGCTTCCCAGGGGAGGAGAGTGGTTTTAGAGAACAGAAAATTTCACGACAGATTTCTCTTCCGAGCACCGACGCTAAAAAGCTTTTAAGCCAGTCCTGGGCTTCCGTGATTATCTCCCTTATCTGGCGCCATGTTGTCGCCCGCTAGACGTCATGCGTCTCCAGTTTTGGGGTCATTTTTGTTTAATCTGATAGGGCGACACATCATTATGCAAATGTGTGTGCCCGTTTCTGGCCAATAGAGGATGGACACGGGTTGCATGCTTGGTGCTGTTTTTTCTTCTTTAGAAGCGCAAAATAATTTACTAGGTTTAACTGAAAACAGATTAAATGTCTATTTTTGGTGAGTTGCGCTTGTATACCTGGGCCCTGGGCACCTGGGCCCGTATGTAAAACGCGAGGTTAATTTAACCCACGGCTACCGGCCTAACCCAGACTAGGACAAAAGAAACCCCAAAACAAAATTAAATATAAAAAAGGAAGCGAAGAAAGAAAGACAAAAATCCTTCTATAACGGCATAGGCATCTTGCTGGAATGGACCCGCTTCCTGATTTAAAACAAAACAACAACAAAAACAAAAAAAAACACAACAGAAAAATTAACCCTAGAGCTAGTTTACTAGTTCGAGGTTAGACTCTAACCCGGGGCTAAACTCCCTAACCCCGACTTTTACATGCGGGCCCTGTACGCTCTAGAGCTTTGGGTGCAATGTCTTCACGCCTTTAGCCGTGTGAACGAAAATTCAAAACGGCACGAAGATCTTTAACCCTAAATTAACCCTTCCCCGGTAATGGTGGATGCAAAACCCATCCATACTGTTTAAAGCCACCTGTTCGTAATACGTTCTGAGGGGAAAAACTGCCGCTAAGAATGCTCTAAGGCTGTTTGCCAAATGAACAAAAGCCCTTTTGTGGCCATTGCGACTATTTTTCATAACTTTGCTGCGTTTAATAGTAGAGAAAATATGACTTTCTTTGGCCTAACGTGCCATACCTGTACTACTTCTACTACTACTACTACTACTATCATTATTATTGTATAGGCGCTTTACCCAATTTCGTGAATCGGCTCAAAGCGAAGTGAACCCAACACGCATGGTCACGTGAATCACACGCATTCTCTCACACACTGGACATAAACACTACAATCACGTGGTGCGAAGGGTCAGCTCAGCTATTTAAATTTCAGAATTTAGAATTGCATTTATTTTTCAAATCTGATGGGCTGAACATTTCCAAAGCAGAGGGGGAGGAAGCCGGAGTACCTGGAGAGAGCTCCCGACGATCGGCCTGAATGAACGGTGCCACATACGAGAAGGAAAAATTCTTTGCCCCGAGTAGGACTCGAACCCCTGACCTCTCGCATTGGTGACAGGTCTCTTAAAGTGTCCCTGAACACCCATTTCACTCACCCAAACTGTATAAGTTTTCAATAATACATTGTTAGAAGAGCCTAAATGCATACGCGCTGCAGTATCTGGCGGCGCAGAAAACGTTTTATCGGGTTTCAAACACCAGTACATCGGTACCGCGTGGGCGCAGGCCTCGAAAAACCAGCATCGCTTACGCGCCCCTCGCGTGACGTCATCAGGGCATCGGCCGCGCAGCGTTGCGAGAACAAAGGGCGATCGCGATGCGTGCAGCCAAGCGTGCCGCGTGCTAGTAGCTAAACACTTGAAAGAGCTCCGTGATAACAGACCAAAAGTAGCATCGTTTCATTGCAATGGGAAAGATTTGCGCCGTGTTCGGTTATGCCGCAAATTCTGCAGGGAAAAGTGGTGTTAGCACTTTCGCTTTCCCGCGGCAGAGACACTGACCGGAGAGAAGACGAGCGTGGATCAATTTTGTCAAAACTACCCGAAAGAATGTTGGCTGAACCAAATCATAAACAAGCATCAGGGCTACAACCACCTCATGGGCAGCTGGAGGAGGATGGCAGAACTAAGGACTGGTTCACAGCAGGCTAGTATTTCCAGTCATGAAAATTGAAATAGAACTTGGAGAGATCCCCAAATGGAAATTTCTAAAGTTTGAGTCATACTACAAGTAACATGAGCTTCACATATGCAAATGTAAAGCTTTCAGTTCTAGATATTCTGCTGTTAGTACTATTGTTGATAATTAGACTTACACAGTGTACAGCATGTACGGTTATTTAAAAACAAAAAACAAACAAAAAACCTTGCTGAGTCATGGAAAGAAGACATTAATTTTTTTTTCTACCCGCACTTTTGCAGACTTGGCTGAATTCCTGGCTATGAGCAGCATCCTTGACAACCGCTTTCTCAGAAAAAGCACACCGACGTTGTCCCCACTGCACCAAACATCAGCCCTGGAATCCTTCCACCTCTTAATACTCAGGTTTTGCCCTAAACACACAGCATTTTCCTATTTGCTCACACCCACTGTAAAGCCATATTACACATACTCATGATATCAAGAGTGAAAAAATCAAATACCTCTTTGGAAAATGTGGGTGTGGTCTTTCAACTTTGTGTCCTTCTGAGACAAGAGACACTTTCAAGAGTATGTTTAAATGTGATGTGGTTTCCCAGCCTCCCCCCCCCCCCCAAAAAAAAAAAAAAAAAAAAAAGAGAGAGAGAGGAACTGCATTGTATATTTTGTTTGAATTGTCCTTTCAGTTTACTGTTCCAGACTGAAAGGAACTCTTTGCCCAATATTCTGCTGGCCCGGCACTGATATATGAATCAATGCCAGACCGTTTCAAGAAGCCAGATCCACTGTCGGCTTTCCACTATCACCCAACATCTACAGAAGCCATGGCTACCTCTCCCAATAATTTAGAGACTGAACTGTCACCAGTCATCCTGCTTGCTGTGATTGCCAGGAGTGTATACCTGCATTCCGAATAAATATGTCCCAGCAGATTTGGTGGTTCTCATGGAATTGTGTGTTTTTCATACATGTATAATATTTAACAAATGTAACACTGAAATTCAAAATTTACATAATTCAAAGTTCTTCTCATCTAGTTGGGAAGTGTGGTCAGGATCCTCTCACTCACTCTCATATTATCAACGATGAAGGAATGCATTCATGAGTATGTGTGTGTCATAAATACTGGGTTTAGAATTTGCGACAAATCTAGTTTCCCAGGTAAATTTTCTGTTTTTTGTTGTTGGTTTTTTTTTTTTTTTTTTACTGCGAAGAAAGATAGCAGTGAGGTAAACAGGCACAGTCCACAAATACATGTAGGTCTGCAGCAGTGTACACCACCATTCATGCCCAGTGTGCAAAGCATGCAAATATCTTACTTGAATAAGAAATGTCCCAAACACTAAAGATTTTCAAATCACATTTATTTTGTGTACATTCATCACAAGGTGGGGTACTAAAAACCCTGAAAGTTTTCGCTTTGGAAGGCCTCCCTGATGGCCTTCAGGGCACAGGATGGGACTGGCACCCGAATTGTCCGGCCCAATACTCCATGGCAACATGTATCGATACTTCCTGAAACGAAATAAGAACCTGATACAATTCACACTCAACCACCTGTGGTTCACTTCCAGGATTGAATGAACCATGTGGCATGACAATAACAGTTCATTAATTTCATGATCCAAAGATTTTAAAGAAATGGGCCTTTAAACTAATAATATGGAACGATTTGACACTTGAGCTCCTGAGCCCTTCACTCTAATGATGATGTTGTGGATGGGTCAATTCATGAATTTGAGAATTATTCTGAAGGGTCATTGTCATTAACTCACTCTTTTTGTGACTTATCCATGGTGCCTTGTTCCTGCTTGTATTGGTAGTAAGCTGACATCAGGCTGCAGGCAAACATGGAAAAAATCCAAGGAGCTCAGTAATGCATGCCTCAGTCCCAGTCCCTTGTGACCTGTAATAATAAGGTTTTGTAAACATGTATGTATGTCACAAACTTTTCAGGAATTACATACTACATGGCAGTAAAATATACACCAGGGTGGGGCTAAATGCTTAGCGTGAATAGATTTGCTAAGTGGTTTGATAAGCACAATGTACAGGTTTCCTGACAGGTCCCTCAAAAATGATGAAATATTTACTCATCAGTAACACTGTGGCACTGCCTAGTTTTGGGAAGTAGATGACATGCACATGCTAATCCTCAAATAAAATAACAAATGCCCCTCCACAACTACCTAAATGCAGTGAATGAAACCAACCTTTACCTAGACCATTCCTATGGATAGGTCAACCTTGCAGGGAAGCCAGACAGGCCCATAAAACATATTTTATCCAATTCTTAGCACAGTAGTGCCGTACAAAGTAATCTGTATGTTTTATCACTATTACTTCTGAAACTAACACGAGAAACTCTGCACACACACACACCCCCCTCCCGCGCCCATGTCAATATCATATTGAATCTGCCAAATTCTAACGTACGAAACAATTACATTCAATGATTCATCACCTCAACATGACATGTTAGAGTGTACTGATTGTGAGCTCTGAGCACATTAAATCTATATCAATGCAGTGGCACTGTAACATAAAACAACTGCCATGTTGTACCTCTGTTTCTCTGCCTCGTCCCAAATGCGAGGCAATTCGCAAAACTTTTCTCCCTCTATGGTCCATACCCTGCAGTGTAGACAGGCACACCTGTGAACAGAAAGGAATGCAAATCAGGTGGTCTTTACTTTATTACTAAAGTCTTATGCGCTCGTCGCGAGTGATAGCAAAATAGCTCTTGAGATGAGCAGATCGCAGTGGTTGAACATAGTCTAACAGTTTCCACAACTGCCATTTTAGTGAAGACTGATGATACATTCTGAACGAAAGTCGGTCAAAACAACACATGTTCGGAAGAGGGGAGAAGGGGGGTGAACAGGCTAGGTAAAACGAAACACTGATCGATCCAAAGTACTCACCAGTCGGCCGTTTCGGACAAGGAACCTCCTACAATCGGTTCGTCGCTTTATCCTCAACTGCTTCGAGCGCACGATGTCTTTGTGGCTCGAATTGATACGGCAGAGCGATTCTGCTACTTGCGTCCGCGTCGGCCATTGCTGTGTAACCCTGATGACGTCATCATCAGCTTCAGCTGTTTCCGCCGCGTGCTCAGCCTTTTGCGCGAACCGGGCGCGTGTCGTCTGCTACAGCGGTGCATTAAGGCGGATTAACGGCTTCATGTGCGGGTTTCGAACATGCAAAGAACGGCATTGGACTAAGAAATAGCCAACCTTTCCGCCGTAAAATTTTCAAAATGGGGGTTCAGGGACACTTTAACCACTAGACCACCGACCGCCCTGTCTACACGTCGATACGACCAAGTCGCAAAAAAAGCCGCCAATCAGCGCTGTCTGTTCAGCGCTCAACCAAAAAATGTCGTCTGCTCACTACGCGGTACCCTTCTACGTACAAAGAACAACATATGCGCCAATCAGTGAAAGTCCACATTCAGTACAAAATCTGCATACTGGTATTTCGCTTTCTCGGAGGAACTCTTCCGGCCTACCTCTCAAATTCCCTTACAGTCCACCAGACAGCGCGCACTCTTCGTTCTTCTTCTGAAAAACCATCGGAAAGTTCCTCGTCGAAACTTCAGAACGGTTGGCGAGCGCGCGCTTAGCTTTGCTGCCCCGTCACTCTGGAACTCACTACCTACCGGCCTGCGAGACCAGTCGGACATAGATCGTTTCAAGTCTGACTTGAAAACGCATCTGTTCCGGCTGGCTTTCGACTAGGCCCACTTACCTCCTCCTGATTCAGCTGCTCTGTGTGTGTGTGTGTGTGTGTGTGTGTGTGTGTGTGTGTGTGTGCGTGTGTGTGTGCGTGTGTGTGTGTGCATATTTGTTGGTATGAGTGCGGGAGTACGCGCACTGAGTCACTTTGTGAGAATTTTGCGCTATATAAGTACAATTCACTATTGTTATTATTAACCAGAGTGACGACAATGGTTTCAGATGCTATATTGTATCTCAAGTGACTCATTCTGATGAACAGATGAAACGATGAAATGTTTTCCTCAGCGTTGTTGTATGACAAGCGTGTTGAGACTGTCAGAAGGAGGGTGAGGTGGGTGTTTGGGAGTTTAACGTCCTTTTCCACCACTTATGGGTGAAATCAAAGACGTGGCAACGAGAAAAAGGCCAGCACAAATATTTGGCTCCATCCGGGATTCGAACTCACGACCGGAGCACTGAAAGTCCAACGCCGGCTCTACCGTTCGGCTATCCCGGCTCCCCCTTTAAGAAGGCACTTCGAGGGTTGAGTCGCGTTAACGTAACTGTAACCGTAAAGAAAATGCACAAGAAAGAAAGGAATTAACAGAAATTTATAAAGATCTCTGTGTGTCCCAGTGAACGTCGCTGCAGATGGAAACTGTGCATATTATTGAAATGGTGGGCCGCGACGATGATGAGACCACTCCCGGCAAAATAAGTTAAAAACGCTTTATCTGACAAAAGTTTATGACTTGTATCGCTTCTCTGTATACAACCTGGTCTATACGGACCATCGCATTAGTGTGCGTGTAAGCAGTTTTGATTTAATTCAGTTTAGTTCCTTCCTTAAATGTGTGGGTGAGTTTGCACCCCACGATGTTATCACACAACCATCCCAGAAATTTAACCTGTCCAGAAACTGGGAGTCTGTGAGTGCATGTTGAGGGAAGACAATATAGCGCTTGCGAAACGAACCCCCCCCCCCCCAAAAAAAAAAAAAAAAAAAAAAAGCAGATAGTCACAGAAAATTCCGGCAAAGGTCACGTGACTTGTGCCAATCAGGAGCCTGGTAGCAGGGGTTTTTTTTTTTCAGCACTCATTTTCACTCTGGCCCTTGTGCTGCTTCTTTACCGTAGTTCTGGCCATGCAGAGAACTTCTTCAATCAAAAGTTTTTCGAGTGTTTCGCCAATCCGAAAGGCAAGAGCTGCGATACTGCTCGTTTTAAAATGGATCATTCAGCGTGAGGGTTCACGGCAAGCAGCAACATGCGTTCCCAGGAGTCAATCGGGAACTTGACATGCAAGAGACAGGAAGTGTTGCAGACGGCAGCGTCCCCAAGTGACCGAAAACTGAAACTTCCCGCATCCGATTATAGCTTGCTCGCAAAATACTAGCTGATTTAACCAGCATGCGAATGTGGAAGGGTGTATTTATCCGCCCATTTCTTAAAAGTGTGACGTGTGTAATGTCAGTATCCTCGCGCCCCAGAAGGGACCTTCTCTTCCAGGGCATAATGAATCTTTCGCTGTGGTAAAATCGTTCTCCTTCTTCTCCTTCGTTTGTCTTTTTATTTACACACCAAACGGGTGGGTGGGTGGGTGTTTGGGGGTTTAACGTCCTTTTCCACCACATACGGGTGATATCAAATACGGGGCAACGATGAAAAAGCCAGCACAAATATTTGGCCCCAACCAGGATAAGAACTCACGACCTGAGCATTGAGAGTCCAACGCTCTACCATTCGGCCACCCCGGCTCCCCTTTACACACCAAACGCCATGAAATAAAAAAAAATAATAACAACAAGAACTACACCAACAACAATAAGAAGAAGAAGAATAACAACAACAACAACAACAACAAATTTGTTACTGGCAAGGCTTTACCCACCGACAGTGATTAAATTACTAATATTTACGTTATATATGCTTACGAATGAAAGCAGCTTCTTGGGAGCAGTACATATGACTGAACTGTACCGGAACTAGCCGTATATTGACAGCACGTTATAAAGAAAGTTGCCTGTCCACACCAAGAACAGCAAAAATGGCAATGAAAAAGTCGCGACTTCCACCAGCTCCACCAGAGAGCATTTTGAAAATCGCATGCGGGAACCTTCAGTTTTCTCAACGTTACAAGGGCCGGAGCACTGTCTTCGCTTCTCCTTGCACCCTAAATAACACTATCTTAAAAAAACACACACACAGTTTCGCATGTTCCATATTGCAGTTGTGTATATTCTGGAGTCTTTGTTTTGTAAGCTGAAGGCATTCTGCTCGTGTGTCACTTATCTCCAACACTTCATGTGTATACGTATAATCAACCGACAGCCTTTCAAGCCTTGACATCGCTGTTATTCAACAGAACGTACGGGATCCAAAACAAACGGCGGGCTGAAGAGTTCCAGCAAAGCGTTATGTTTATTAGAATCAGCATCTTAAGGGCTGTGTAGCTGCACTGCACGTGAAAACGCGACCAGCAAATGCCTGGGAGGCAGCCAACCCCAACACACAGCGTAATTACGACTGAGGGACAAAATGTTCCAGTGTGACACAAAATATGACTTCAGCGCCTGAACAGATTCGGGAAACAAGGACTGCTTTTCCAGGATTACTAGACTTCACAGCGAAGCTGAAACAGCTGCGTCTTTTAGTGTAATTCTTATTATGTGTGCTCGAAGTAGTCTAGCTTAGCGAATAGAGTTCTGAATACGATAAATTTCAGTTTACAGGCAGCGGTTAACCGTGGCCGCAACATTAGCACTGTTTATGATAGTCGCATCACGTGTACTCTTCTGTTGGCGCGGTGCCAGTCTGTGAGATGCGCTGTCGCTGTGCAGGTGTCTAACGGCGATTTTAGAAACTACCGAAACAACTCAGAACGATTTGTAAGCACAGAATTGGCGTAAACGGCGTTTCTCACTTTCGAGGCCGTATTGCTGTTTGTGAACACAGAATTGATGGAAACTGGGCCTTTCTCCCTTTCGAAGTTATATCGCTGACTGTGAGCACAGAATTGATGGAAATGGGCCTTTCTCACTTTCGAAGCTATATTGCTGATTGAGTATTTGCAAGTTTGAGCTGAAACGTTCTTGGAGACTTTGTGAATCGGTCTCCACTTCAGCCGGGACATTCGTCGATAAACAGAAGAAGCAGCAAGTCCGCAAACTTTCCAAATATTGCACCGGGCCTATTACACCTATGGATATCTCCAGTGGCCTTTGATGTCATGACTTGACACATCTGACTGGTCTGGGTGCACAGATTACAAGCGTTCGGTTAACACTTTCCCTCTACAGTATCTTATGATAGACGTCTGCAATGAGGGTTTGTTTTCTTTGCCGAGTTCAGGGCCTCTCCTAAATGGCAGCTTCAGTCGACAAATCAGACTGTATTCACATCGCCATCGTCACTCGTCACCAAAAAAATCGATCCCAGAGTGACTCATTGGTTCAAGTTGCTTTTCCCCTGACTTCTTTCGTGGTTAAAGAGTGGAACTAAATACTCTTGGCGTACGCACTCAGACCTCTTCTTTGGGGTTCTAAGTAGTTTGGAAACTAAATTCTGGAACGAAAAGGTCTGAAGTCTATATGCAAACTTTCCTCACCCAAATAACGTTGTCTGCTCTCTATGTGGTACGCTTCTACGTCATAGAACGACGTATACGCCAACAAAAGTCACCACAATGGTTTCAGATGCTATATTGTTGTGATGGGTGTATGAGTGAAGAGTGCGTGTGGTTGATGTTTTTTGTTTGTTTGTTTTTTACATGGAGATTCTGTTCTTATGTCAAGAGCTGTACACCAAAAATTTCCCTGAGGGGATTAATAAAGTTATTCTTATCTTATCTTATCTCATCTTATCTTATCAATCTCGTTCGATTAAAAGTTTACCACAGCGTTGTTGTACGCCTGACAAACGCATTGAGACTTAAACTTTACAACCTACGACATCTTATGACAACGTCCGGACACGCAAGGAAGTCAGTGACATTTTGTGAATAGTATAGAATCCAGTGCCTTAAACCCTGAGCTATCCGGATTACTAACACACTGGGAGAAAATGGGTTAATGTAGTGGAGTCGATGAAGGCTGATAGATTAAATATGCTTGTCGCGGGTTTTGGTCTTGCCTAACGCATTCATTACTGGGGTTTGTGGACGTCCAGTCAGTAATTGCCCTGATACGTAATCGACACATAAACAGTGTCCTCAGACAAAGAAGAGTTGGATGTGGGTCAAGAAGACACATTTCGAGGTTTGACGATCAGATTCTCTTGTCGTCTTCCTTTTATGTTTTGAATGTTTTTGTTTTTGTCTGCTTTTCTGTTTTAAGCAAATAAATGTACATAAAGTTGATACTGCATCTCATCTCTTGATGGATCTCTCCGGGAGCACTCAGTAACTGATCTTACGATCCAAAAGCGATGCCGCTTTATCCACTGTGTGTGGTTTGTTACCGACAATGGCAATGATAATGACAATGAAGGTTTCAACACAAAAATCAGTTTTCTAACTTGCCCTTGCTACAGCTACTACATGACTATGAAAATAACTACTACATAACTATTATGTTATCCTTGGAAAATAAACTTTCAGTCAGTCAGTCAGTCAGTCAGTCAGCCCTGGGCCCACGATTGGTACGTGCCGCTTCTTCCCTTGTATGGAGCAGTTTATCGCCGATCTGTAAGAAACGTGTTCGATTAAAAAAAAAAGTATTTACAGGAAAAACTGCACGTGATGCACTCTCGGTGTACTCATAAGTGACCAGCTCCTTCCCTGCTGTGCGAAAGCTTCTGGGACCATCTGCGACCGCAGCGAAGTTTGGCCTACTTTCTAATTGGCTAAAAGTGCTCCTTCCTGGAGAGGACTATTCATCTTCCTCACTGCCTCGCACAGCACTACTGACTCCGCTTCTTGTCCGGCAACCGCGTGTCACACACTAAAGCAATTACTCGGCAGAGCGAGCATCTACTCCATTACTCGTCCGGTCGCCTAGATCATTGTCATTGTTAAGACATTTTGGATTGGCTCATCTAGTAACCATTATGACCGGCAGTCAGTGCTTCCAGTATTGACATACGAATACGTAATTGTGAAACTTGACATGATACATGTATCATGACGTTTCTTATCTCACGATCAAACGAGGGTTGTCTGGTTGAACTGATACTGACTCCGCGATAACTGACGGGGAGAATATTGGTCACCGCCGGATTGGCATTTGAATATCATAGGGAAACGTACTGCATCTGACCTTTGCTCTTAAACTAGTTAAAGTGACTATTGCTAGTTTAAACGGGCTACACAGTGTCAATAATGTTTGAGACAGATGGAGCTACTGTTGCATGTGTTCCTCGACGGGCCATTGGACGCACAAGAGAACTGTTATGAATATCTTGCCATTCCAGCTTCATACTTCCGCCCTGCACAATCCAGATAACGACCTACAAATTATCTCCCTTAAAACTTGAGGTTAAGTTTAAAAAAAAAAAAACCTTTCAGCCGTGAGTTGTAACTAAGAACTGAAAGGTCAAACAGGTTTGAAATTCAGCACATGTCTAATGGGAACATGCTTATTACATTAAGAAAAGCTCGACATGATCCGTGACAATTTTTTTTTAATTGGTAAGAGTATGTTTAACTTGTTGGGGGACTACTGCGATTGTCCCCGTTGCTCAAAATCTACTATAATTATCTCACATGTAAATCCTGGTCTGGCAGGCGATTTGGGCGCTCAGTCGTTTGAAGCCAGGCCGGAGGGTTTGTTGTTCGAATACCGACATAATGTGCGCAGGGTGTCTTATGCAGGGCCTTCATCCTTGACATTACTGTCGTGGTGACGGACAGAAAACGTTCAGTCTCAAAACACCCGTATACCCTGATTTTTTTCTTCTTCTTAAAATATCTAGGTCTTTGATATTATACTAAATTTTGCTGCTTTTTATATTCTTGGTTTGTTTTTGTTTTTGGATTTTTTTGTTGTTGGTTGTTTGTTGGTTGGTTGGTTGGGTCTTTGTTGTTGTTGTTGTTGTTGTTTTTACATTACGGACATACAGACAGTACATACATAACTACACAAGGGTCTAGGGAGTAACAAAGATACAACGTACACGGGTGGAGAAAGGTGGCAACTACATGTACCAAAAATATCTTCTTCTTCTTAATTGAAAACACCCTGATTGCGTTGTATTACCTTTGAATTTCATGTACCCTCATTGCGGATAACTTACTTTGACTTGACTTTTGACTTGATTGGACATCGAACAATTCTCGTCGCCAAAACTGAAAGGGTATTGGCAAATTTGACTCCAGAAGTTAATTACGGTAAACCGTAAAGTTGTGTCATTTGTTTGCCAAAGCTCACGTACTGTTTCACGCACATGTCCATTCTGAGTTTACTTTATGTGCTCTTCACTTTTTACTTCTATGTTTATTTACGTCCGGGAATCCAAACATACTCTTGCAGTTTCATCAAGATCTCATTTTTTTACTATTAAAAACCTTTGTTCTGTCATTTTATTTCTCAAATTTCCAACAGCATGTAGGTGTTTACCACGATAAACCTTACATCCTTTTTTTTTTTTTTTTTTTTTGGGGGGGGGGGGGGGGGGTATTGTAATTGTTAATACAAAACGGTGTAGGTGTTCTCCGCGGGGGACTAAATTATATCCGAACTGCTTGTTGTATTTATGGACCTCATTTATCCAGTTGGGCCCCATCTTATTTTCATCTTTTTTATGATCTAATTTCATTTTTTATAAAATTTCCAATTCAAAAAAGTTCGGGCGTTCGCATCGGTGGTCCTCATTTCATCTTGTCCCCATCTTCTTTTTATTTCTGCATTGATTTTTTTTTATTCCAAGAAGAAAGCGTGTTGGCGTTCGCCTTGATGAAACATATCGTGCTGTCAGTCTGCATAATTATGCCTTTGTCTTCGTGTTAACGTTATGAGTAAACGCTACAAATTATGTTGTTGTATTCAGAATGAACCAATGAAGAAGGCACGCACAGCCAAGTTAAAAAAAGAAGACTATAAAAATAAATTTAAGAAACAGAAACATTTCAGTTTATTGTGGCTTGTAGCGGGCCTGCACCTGAGGTCCCCCCCCCCCCCCCCAAAAAAAAAAAAAAAAAAAAAAAACGCAGACTCGGTGTCAGCGAACGTATTCGGATGAAATCAAGTTCAACTTTATTATCTTATTATCCAATTTCTTATGAGCGCCATGCACATAAAACACTGAAGAACGGAAGGACAAATGTTAGAAAACAAAACATAATAGTCACAACAGAATGAATTAATTAAAAGCTTGATTGACAGAGGAACAAAGGAATTTCTGAATCTATTTCGTCTGTATGCTGGAAATCTGTACCTACGTCCAGAGGGCAACCTCTAATACCCTGATGACAATACACAGAAGCCATTTTAAGAACACTCTGATCAAAAATCTCCTGCAAGGAGGGTGTAAGCGGTGAACCAATCACTTTGCCGGGCTGCAATGTTCACGAGCAGCAACAGCTGTGACCTCGCCTTCAAAGTGTGTTCCCAAACCACCCCTCAGTCTGATCACACTTTCAATCATGGCTTTGTACAACAACATCAATATCTACATTGTATACTTCTACAACTTCCACTGTAACGTGGAAAAAGCACCCAAGTGACGATCAGCTCAATGGCGCTTAGGTCCCCCCCCCCACACACACACACTTGGCAGTAGACGCTCTGGCTTCCAGTAGGTGTCGCTTCAGCGGGATCTTGCAATAGCGTTGTCTGGAGGTGCATGGTGGCATTGATGGTAGCACCCTCTTTCAGTATTAAAACTGCACGTGGACAGAGAGTCAACACTCTGATCGTAGAGCGTCCACCCTCCATTTTTCGATTTACTTCAGTCCGGAAACCAGTGACAGGTAATTCGTCACACGTCTGAAAGTTACTGTTCTAGCTGTCTGAAAGTAAGATGCCACTTGAATGGTGGACTCAGAGATGGTGAGGCGTGATTTGAGTTTTCGTGAAATGTTTTCGTCTCGAAGCTGGCGGTATTTAGCCCAGAAGAAATGGTGTGTTTCGAAAGAACGTGTCATAACGTGGCATATACGCAAAATGGATAGTTGTCGTCAGAGTTTTTAACTACGTGTTGTTCAAATGATGAAACACTGCTCTCTCTCTCTCTCTCTCTCTCTCTCTCTCTCTCTCTCTCTCTCTCGCTTTTTGTTTGTTTTTTGTTTTGTTTTTTTTCAAAACGGCAAGTTTGAAGATTGGTCGCAAGACCAAAACTTCCACCGTCTTCAAATACAGTTATTTCAATTTCAGTTCCAATCTCTCTCTCTCTCTCTCTCTCTCTCTCTCTCTCTCTCTCTCTCTCGGGGAGCCGGGGTGGCCGAATGGTAGAGCGTTGGACTTCTAATGTTCGGATCGTGAGTTCGTATCCCGGCTGGAGCCAAATATTAATTTTGTGCTGGCTTTTCCATCGTTGCCCCGTCTTTGATATCACCCATATGTGGTGGAAAAGGACGTTAAACCCCCAACCCCCAACCCCCCCCCTCTCTCTCTCTCTCTCACACACACACACACACACACACACACACACACACACACACACACACACACACACTAATACCCAAAGAGTGCGGGGGAGGCAGGGGGTATCGGCGAGAAAGACACCTGAGATTTGAGAGCCTTTTTTATCCGTTTACTCGCAGTTCCGCCAGGAAAGTTTGAGAGATCAAGATATTTTAAGTAAAATTATACTTTCACATATAACCATGCCATTGCCATTGCAACATGTTCTCTCCACACAAAGAAATCCCCGGTCATGACTTAGTAGGACCACTAAGACTGGGGAAGAGCTGGACAGCAAAAATTAATTTTATTTATTTATTTAATTTGTTTTAAATGATCACTTTAATTTTATTTATTTATTTAAAGTGATCATTTAAAACATATTAAAAAAGCAAAACTTGATCGGCATGGCCACACACACTGCACACTGAAATAAATAACATTCGGGAAATAGCATCATAATCTAAACAGTTTTCAAAATGAAACCCGAGTCACCTACATGCAGTTTTCGCCCACACAAGTGCACGAGGCGGCCGCATGCGGTAAGATTGATTATGTCTGGGACAAGAAACTGTTCCAGATACACAAGCTCCGGCCCGAGTTTTGCTCACAATAAGCCCGGCCTAATCTCCAGAAACCCCCCGTGTTTCAAAACATTTCATCCACATGCAATCTGCTGTTGACTAACCCACGTTACTTGATGCTGCTTCGAGATGGGGCGGGCTGCGCGAGCTCCTAGCTCACCGGAAGGCACGTGCAGTTGATACTTGGGATATGCACATCCGGGGCCCCAGGGAAACTCACAAACAGGCACTCACCAAACAGCTTGGCCTGTCAGGAGCCCTAATGCCCTCGCTGGCCAGCCCCCGGCTACAGCTGGCCGTCAGATTAGCCGCTTTACACCCGACGTCGGCATTAAGTGAGGGAGGAAGACTTGGCTGCACGTCAGTGCCCTTTAGGCCACAATGGAACCGGTCTCCGACGCTGAAGTACTGTTACCTTGTGTGTGTGCTTCAAACTGACCAGCAGTTACCGACAGAAATAGGCATCTGAAGATTATTAGAAAAGAAACTTTTTTTTTTTAATCTACTCTTTTCAATTTCTTTCTCCTTGCACGAAGCCTATTGGCTATTGGTACAACTTGACAACTTAAAGTCTCATATATCACACGGGAAATTCGGGCTGCTCCCCCCCCCCCCCTCTTCCCTCCCCCCCCCCCCCCCCCCCCCCCCCCCACACACATTTTTTTTTCTTGCATGCGTAACGTGTGATTGATCAGTTTCCATTCCGCGGCCCGCCTCCGTACGTAACGTGTACACTGCATGTTGTGCCTGCGTGTGTACACAAGGGCAAGACAAACACCGGGAACGAGTCTGCACATGGTTTGGGCTCGATTTGGAAAGGAAAAATCAAACCAGATTCCAGTCTTGCCCACGAAGGATTCGAAAGCATGCAGCTTTGGATCTGTTCGGATACCTTACCCACAAAACCAAATCCCCTGTCCAATAGACCATCTCTACAGGAATAAGATGGTCAATGCAATAATTATACTATGTCACTTTGTCCGTCACTTACATGAGCCGGCAAGTGAGTATATCGAATCCCCTGTCCAACAGACCATCTCTACAGGAGATGGTCTATGCAATAATTATACTATGTCGATTTGTCCGTCACTTACATGAGCCGGCAAGTGAGTACACCGAATCCCCTGTCCAATAGACCATCTCTACAGAGATGAAATGGTCTATGCAATACATTTTTGTCACTTTGTCCGTCACTTACATGAGCCGGCAAGCGAGTATATCGAATCCCCTGTCCAACAGACCATCTCTACAGAGATGAGATGGTCTATGCAGAATATTCTGTCAAAACTTGTCCGACACTTACATAAGCAAGTGGGGGAGCCGGGATAGCCGAATTGAAGAGCGTTGGACTTTCAATGCTTGGGTCGTAGGTGCGAATCCCGGCTGGGGCCAAATATTTGTGCTGGCCTTTTTATCGTTGCCCCGTCTTTGATATCACCCATACGTGGTGGAAAAGGACGTTAAACTCATAAACACCCACCCACCCTACGTTAGCAAGTGAGTAAGATAGGGTAAACGCCGCCGCGGTGCAACGCAACCTACTTTGGAGTTTGATCATAGTGAATTTTCTGGAAATGCGGGAGGACCCGGAGAGAAACCGCGAAACACACATGTGCACATCACAGTCGTTGCGCTTGGTCTGTCTACTAACTACAAAACTGAACACAGCTGTGCTCGGTGACAAACCGATTGAAGATGCACTGTCCGCCATGTTTGCGCGCCGAGTGACGTAGTACAGCCAGTCAGAATCTGTTGTGGAAACCACAGTCACAGTTGTGGCTATTTGAAATCCAGGTTGCTGTGATGACGCCACAGCGGCGGAAACCCCCAAAATCACAACTGTGTCACAACTGTGGACAGCACTGTGGCGCACCGCAGTGCCCAGTTAAGAGCCGGCTTAAGACTTTCAGAGCCAGGTAGTGTGTTGAATCCCCGCTGGGGAGGAGGAGGGGGGGACAAGGTGTTGGACTAGCTTTTCCCTCGTTGCCCCTCTTTGATATTCTTATGGTGAGAAAACACGTTAAACCCGACCAAAAAAATAAAATAAAGAAACAAACAAACAAAAAATACCAAAGCGCCCGAACGAGCCAGCTCCTAAGAATCTGCTTCCTCTCACTTCAGCCAACTCAGCAAGCCGAAATCTGCGTCGGAGGTTACCGGAGCTAGATGGCTCCTCCTCCTCCTCTCCAGGGTCTCTCAGCTGCAGTCCATTTGGCAAAGCCCCGATGCTGGCGGAAGGTCTTTGCGAGGATTTCTTGTCGCCACTGCAATTCTCACACTTTTTCAGCACAACGCTTACAAAGCTTCGATAAAGCCTTCGTGTCGATCCCCTTTCATAGGTTGTGGTCCCCCCCCCCCCACACACACACACACCTATTTTCGTCAGCATTGTATGAATGAATAGTGGTTCATTTTTGTTCAGTAAAGTACACGGACGATAGAAGAGCATGTGCACACGGTGAGATGATGTTATCGGCCATTAAGATGTTCCAGTGGAGAGCCCATGTCTGTCTTTTATGGACTTGTTCAAATGACAAGATCGACCAAGTGGATGAAAAAGAGCCCACACCTCCCAGCGAAAGACTTGATGTCCTGTCAGCACCATGAAGTTTCACTCGAAAACAGAACAACTTTGAAGACATCGAACGATAAAGCGTGTCTTTTTAGGTCCATTCCCCAACACCCTCTTTGCTAAAGCTGACAAAGGTACTCGTTATCAAAGCAGGGAGGACTGCAAGCGTGTTAGAAAAAGATAAGAATACCAAAAGACTCGAACAATGAACAGCTTATTAGTTATTTACATAGAGTATCTCGTTTTTAGTCTCTCTTTTATTTTGTATTATATCGGTTTTGTGTGTGTGTGTGTGTGTGTGTGTGTGTGTGTGTGTGTGTGTGTGTGTGTGTGTGACTTATTTCAAGTTGTGATCTTAGTATAAGGAGCGGAATGAATGCATGTGTCTGAAGACAATTTTCTAAATGTACTTTTAATAAAGTATTTTGGAATTTGAATTGAACTGAATTGAATACACAAGGTTATGTTTAGCAAAGAAAGCTGCATTTCATGGACAAAATTAACGACTAAAAACCTCCTCAAATTCAACTAAAGTGAAGTGCAATGTTTTTGCAAATGGAACACCAAACACGAGTGACAACAAGCAATGTTTTACCATGCTCGTGTTATTTACCTAACGTCATTTTAGCGAAAGGCACATCGGCACTTGTCAATCTGTCCCGAATGTCTAAATCAGCAACGCTGATCGACAATTGAAAGCAGTCGTCTGGCTATATAGCTTTCCGAAAATTTGTCAGTTAGCTTTTTCGATTTCAGAAAGGCATTCATTTAGTTATTTATTCTTCAAACCTGCAGGGATGGACAGGGTTTTGATGCGACAGAGTGAGAGGCAGCTAAAGAAGCTAATGCAGTTTTAATGGATGTTTGGCTAAAGCTGTGAAACGCTCTGACACAAGTCCCAGGAGTCGGTGCCTCTTATTGCCTTGTGATGGCCATTGCTGTCTGTCCTTCGGGTCAAAACTTAAAGGTCTGCAATCTCAGCAAAAAGCCGCAAACATTGCGTTCTTTAAAACTGCGACTACTTCGACTGTGCAATATCCAGGCAACTCTGTCACAGTTGCAGAGTTGGTTGCAGAGTTTTCAGCGCTTCGGGGACCCGTATAAAACCAGAGCACGAGTTTGCCGTAACATTATTTGGCTTTTGGTCAGTAAGCGAGACACATCGTTACAGTGTCTAGCGAATGTTGAGTGCTGCACGATCTTTCTCGCACAGTGTCAAACGCAAACTGAGGTGTGAGATCAGGCTACCCTTGGCTTTTTTTTTTTTTTTGGGGGGGGGGTCCAGGGACGCTGAAAACTCTGCAACTGTGACGGAGTTGACTGTGCTTGCACGGACGACTCTGTAAATTTTTTCACACTTCGGAAAGCTTTTTGTTCGGAACTTCGCTTTTTGTTGGGAGCTTAGATCTTTAACGATTTTTAACACTGATAGCTCGTACTCTTTGTGTGTGTGTGTGTGTGTGTGTGTGTGTGTGTGTGTGTGTGTGTGTGTGTGTGTGTGTGTGTGTGTGTTTCTTTCAAATGTTTATCAGCTGGCACATAATTCATTATTATTATTTCAATGCCGTGACAGTGCACAAAGTCTTTGTCTAACAGTTCCCTTCCACCTTGAGATAAGCCTAGATTCCCGTGAGGGTTCCATCGGAAGAAACCTACTTCCTCGCAAGACGGCTCCATAATTCTTCGAAAGGAGGCCCTCCGGGAGCGATCATCTCTTAGCTTGGCTGCCTTGCCGGCTTAGGAAAGTCTGAGGCCAGCTTGTGATGTTTTCGGTCAAAGTATAAGTTGGGTCCATGCTCTGATTTACGACAGTCTTAGAGAGAGATTATGTTTCGCTGATGTGCACAGCTTGCCACAGGCAGCCCCATATTTACAGCAGGTGTCAACAGACATTTGTTGTGGCTTCACAGCAACGTGTCAGTGCGGAAATGTTAAGCCCACAGAATTTCAAAATGAATGCAGTTCTAAATTCCGAAACCTGAATAGCTGAGCTGACCACCAGCACCGCGTGATTGCAACGTGTTTACGTCCGGTTCTGAGAGAATGCGTGTGATTCACATGAGCGTGTGTGTTGTGTTCAATTCGCGGCGCTTTGAGCCATGAAATAGGGAAAGCGCCTACATCGTACACACTATCATTATTAGTAGTTGTAATAATGGTAGTAGTGGTATGATTGTTATAGAAATGGTGATTCCTGATAGTACAGTTCCCATTCTCCGATGCCTTCTGTCTAACTGATCGAGTTGTAGTAATGTGCTATAGCGCTACGACTCTGCCTCGCCGTTGATAACTTCCCCGGGGACAACCTCCAGCAACTACCGAATCCAGGTGATATGGTGATTGCCGTTTCCATGCTCCGATGATTGAGTTCCACCCTGCGTAGTTTACTGAGTTATAGCAATATGATATATAGTGCTATAGGTGCCTGTGCCTCGCAGCTGATCACGATACTGAACTTCCCCGGGGACAACCTCCAGTAACTACCGAGTCTAGGCGATATAGTGATTACCTTTACCATGCTCCGGTGACTCAGTTCCACCCCGTGCAGTTTATTGAGGTAAAGCAATGTGATATATAGTGCTATAGATGCCTGTGCCTCGCAGCTGATCACGATAACTTCCCCGGGGACAGCCTCCAGTAACTACCGAGTCTGGGTGATATAATGATTACCTTTACCATGCTCCGGTGACTCAGTTCCACCCCGTGTAGTTTATTGAGGTAAAGCAATGTGATATATAGTGCTATAGATGCCTGTGCCTCGCAGCTGATCACGATAACTTCCCCGGGGACAGCCTCCAGTAACTACCGAGTCTGGGTGATATAATGATTACCTTTACCATGCTCCGGTGACTCAGTTCCACCCCGTGCAGTTTATTGAGGTAAAGCAATGTGATATATAGTGCTATAGGTGCCTGTGCCTCGCAGCTGATCACGATAACTTCCCCGGGGACAGCCTCCAGTAACTACCGAGTCTAGGCGATATAGTGATTACCTTTACCATGCTCCGGTGACTCAGTTCCACCCCGTGCAGTTTATTGAGGTAAAGCAATGTGATATATAGTGCTATAGATGCCTGTGCCTCGCAGCTGATCACGATAACTTCCCCGGGGACTGCCTCCAGTAACTACCGAGTCTGGGTGATATAATGATTACCTTTACCATGCTCCGGTGACTCAGTTCCACCCCGTGCAGTTTATTGAGGTAAAGCAATGTGATATATAGTGCTATAGATGCCTGTGCCTCGCAGCTGATCACGATAACTTCCCCGGGGACAGCCTCCAGTAACTACCGAGTCTGGGTGATATAATGATTACCTTTACCATGCTCCGGTGACTCAGTTCCACCCCGTGCAGTTTATTGAGGTAAAGCAATGTGATATATAGTGCTATAGATGCCTGTGCCTCGCAGCTGATCACGATAACTTCCCCGGGGACAGCCTCCAGTAACTACCGAGTCTGGGTGATATAATGATTACCTTTACCATGCTCCGGTGACTCAGTTCCACCCCGTGTAGTTTATTGAGGTATAGCAATATGATATATAGTGCTATAGATGCCTGTGCCTAGAAGCTGATCACGATAACTTCCCCGAGGACAGCCTCCAGTAACTACCGAGTCTGGGTGATATAATGATTACCTTTACCATGCTCCGATGACTCAGTTCCACCCCGTGTAGTTTATTGAGGTATAGCAATATGATATATAGTGCTATAGATGCCTGTGCCTAGAAGCTGATCACGATAACTTCCCCGAGGACAGCCTCCAGTAACTACCGAGTCTGGGTGATATAGTGATTACCTTTTCCATGCTCCGATGACTCAGTTTCACCCCGTGTAGTTTATTGAGGTATAGCAATAAGATATAGGTGCCTGTACTTCCACGGTGACAACCTCCAGTAACTACCGAGTCAGATACCAGCCAGTAAGCGGTTCTCACATCGCAACGACACCATTTAGTGAAGCCTGGGCTGTACATAAATGTCTACGAGATTACAATTGAAACCACCGGAAACGATCTGGTATATTAAGAGCGTCTGCAGTCTAGATCTTCTATCAAACAACATCAGTCTCTCTCCTTGGTCCTAACTTAACTTCGTTCTTCATCATGAACCACTTTCTCAAAATTGCATTTTGTTATTACGTGCCCCCCTTCATTTTAGAGGGAGATTAGGTGAGGAGGCCGCTCCAGTGATTTATGTGCGCCCTCCAAGGTGAGCGTAAGGTTTCCGGGGGGGGGGGGGGGGAGGGGGGTAGTCTTCGTTGTAAACAGCGGCAACATGATAACCCCAGGCGGATCCTCAGCAAAAGGAGGTGTCTCCGTCATCGGTGGGGAGACGGGGAGAGCCGAATGGTAGAGCTTTGGACTTTCAATGTTCGGGTCGTGTGTTCGAATCCCGCCTGGGGTCAAATATTTGTGCTGGACTTTTTTCTCGTTGCCCTGTCTTTGATATCATCCGTTGGTATCACCCTGTCTTTGATATCACACATATCACCCTTCGGTGAAAAGGGCGTGAACTCTTAAGAGACCGAGCTCGACCACCCTCTGCCCGCTGTATGATAAGACTGGCTTAAAAGCCACTGCGCACCAGTAGGAGCCACTTCAAGCCACTATTACGCAAGGCGTGGGCCTTCCCGCTAGGCGTGAGAATGCTGCAGATTGCGCTATTGAGTGGCTTCAAGTGGCTTCTAATGATCTGAACATTTCAAGTAAAAATGCGAATTTTGCACGGGCTTTTAAGAGTTACACTCCCATACACCCACTAATTCACCCATCATAGGGGTGGGTGTTTGGGGGTTTAACGTCCTTTTGCACCACATAGGGTGATATCAAAGACGGGGCAACGATGAAAAAACCAGCACAAATATTTGGCCCCAGCCGGGATCGAACTCACGACCCGAGCATTAGAAGTCCAACGCTCTACCATTCGACCACCCCGGCTCCCCTCACCCATCATAGAAGATTCCCATCAGTAATATGATTATATACCCCCACTCCCCCCTCCCCCAATGCCGCCCTGTAAAGGGTGATCATAACGCTATACAAAAACAAGCGCCGAACTCAAATAAGTACATGTACTTTTGCCTTCCTTTGCCGTTGCGTCGACACGGTAAAGCGCCACACATCTACGTATTTTCAAGTTTTGCCGGGGGTGGAATGCCGGAGGACCCGGAGAGATATCCCAGATGAGCAGCCCAAGAGTCAGGAACATTCGGTACATGTCTCACACATCATAGCGTGACAGCGGCGACGGCTACCTATAGAATGTATTGAGCCACTGTTCAATCCGTTGTGATATAGTTTGTTTCTTCCAGCTACATCTATCAGGCTTTGGAAGTAGGTTTAGACGCCTGCTTTCCCACTGTATGGTGTCTTGCAAAGCCCAGCAGGCTGCGGTGATTTCCCAAAGGACATGCAATCAACGCAGTGTTGTTTAGACAAAAGGCGGTCAGGTTTGGACAATGCCAGTTAATCTCATTGGACCCCTTTCCCCGTAAGATATTTTGAAGAGCCAGCACTTAAAACAAATACAACTTTTATTGAAGTGATACATGATTGTACCGACACAGTAGAGACTGTGATTTCCCAAGCGTATGACGTCCATTCGCGATTGTCTAGTACGAGGGTTGACTATTATTAGTCCGAGTGCTGGCGAAAGTTCCAAAAGTCAGAGGTTCTCTCATATAATGTTATTCGGAGAGGAGACCAGCTAGTTCAGTCAACTGAGCAGTTCAAGATGGTGCTTCTGCGCTGAGAACAGCCCACACGCACTCAACTCCATATCTCTCAGAAAAACAAAATCGGTACATGTCTCACGTATCATAGCGTGACAGGCGTAAAGACAAAAAAAAATGGCCGTGGGGTCATGTCTGGTGTTTGTTTGAGGTACCCTGTTTGGCAAGTGTGCTAGTCTGTAGTCATGAAAAACGTGATTTTCGTGATTTTTGTGTTATGTAGGTCAAAATGCATGGCAGGCGGTCACAGAAAGAGGCAAGCTGCCAGTGAAGCTGGGACTTTTTGCACAGAGGTGGGACACAAGTGATGCAAGCGGATTTATGTGAAATGCCTCTCTGGCCTAAAGAGACAGTAGACATGCATTACTCCAGTGAGGCCTGAGCGGAAAGGAGACATTCAAATTTTTTAAACCCCTGTCAGGTGCGTGCCTATGAATGGTCTGTTCACAGTAGTAATTGTTTGTAGATTGAAGCATTTTTAAGGGTGACTATGATGCCTGAGGCTAAAAGGGAATATATAGGCATTTTGAGGCCCAATTGCCTTCGCCAACAGCGATGACGGCTACCTATGGAATGTATTGGGCCACTGTTCAGCCCGTCGTGGTGTAATTTGCAGACTACCATGTTACAATGTTGTGATTTACAAGGACACTGTCACGCCCTTTTACGGCCGATCGTCGGGCACTGCCCCTTTCTACGCCTGCACTTTGTAGTCAGTCTACGGTTTGATGAGCGTTTCACTGGATGTCCAGAGGTTACAGATTTCGGTCGCACAGGGACGAAATTAGCACAGATCCTTCTTAGTGTGTGGACACCGGCCCCGTTTACATTAGCGTAAAATACCGTCCTGAGAGCGCTCTGAGAGCGCCCTGTCGCGTTTACACTTGGACAAACTGCTCCGAAAGCGCGCCGCTCTCAGACTACCTACAGTGGGTAGTCTGAGGGCGCTCTAGCTTAGGGCGCTTTCGTCACGTCACGTGGGGCCCTGTATCATCGTGGCAACAGGCCATTTTTGCAAATGGCGAAAGATCGTTTTTTCTGCCAGGCATACAAAAACACGTGCTTTCTGGGCGCTGCCATCTTGAATATGTCACATTCCTCGAGAGCACGTGACATATCAGCTCCCCTTCCACGATTGTGTAATATAAACGCCATGGGACGCTCTCAGTACGGTGCGCTTTCGGGGCGCCCTCAGACCACTCTGTAATGTAAATGGGGCCACTGAAACCTTCAGCCAACCACCCTTCCGGGTACCGCATATCTGCATCCGCCCACGGCGCCTTCCTTCAAAACTGTTTCTGGGTCCGCTTTTGAGATTATCTCCACTGTGTCAAGGAGGGAACGTCTTTCCATTACAAAAAGGGCGTTATAGTGGCAGACGTTACCATGGAGAGAGCGGAAGGAAGCCACATTTTGTACCCCCCCCCTCCTCCCCCTCCCCCTCCCCTTAGACACCGCTTCGTGTATCTTGTCTCTTTGTCTCGATGGAGAGTCTGAGAGTCGGGTTTATCTCAGTGTGACATGCAGTGAAGTCTCACAACAGACTGGAGAACAAAAACTACATACGGGCCTTGTGCGGAACTCCTGACAGGTTTGATTTAAGAGTGCTCTTTCTTGGGTATGACCTCGTGAGTAGGGCATGTCGGCAGTCGGCAGTGGGCTGGTGAATTTCTGCTAAGTTTCGTCTTCGTTACACAACCTATCCAAATCTTATATTGTCTTTGCACCCAGTCTTTTTACCTAACCGACAAAAGGACACTGTATACGGCAATCAGTTTGTGCTGGAAAACTTGCCTGCTGTCATTTTAATTATAATTTTTTCCTGATCCCATACGAACAGTTAGCGTGGTATGAAAAATTTGAAATGGTTCTTACGGTGACAGAACGAGGTCTCACACGACCGACAGTCGGCGCCTTTGAAGTCCACTGTGGCAGAACTATCAGCCTTACCATAGGAATGAACGTAACGCAGCAACAATGCCAATATCGTTTAGCCATTCAGAATCCCCCCCCCCCCCAAAAAAAAACAAACAAACAAAGAGACAAGTTAGTTAGTTATTTAGGGCTTAACGTCGCGCAAGCAACAAAGGCTAATTCGCGGACAAAGAGACAAAACAAAACAACAACTATAATACAGTGATAAAATACAAAATTGATGTGGGGGGGGGGGGGTAGTAGGAAATTCCTGGGCCGCATCGTAAGTCGGACACGATCTGCTACGCATCAAAATCAGACCTTCCGTGTTATCAATCTCCAAGCCAGTACCCCATCTAGTCTAAGGCCAATGCGGCGATTAATCCCCCCCTGTAGGTGGCGCTGCGGCAATAACCATTAATTTCTCTGCCTGCCTGAAGGGTGCGGCCGCCCCCTGCTTCCGTCCCTCATACAAGCTGGGCAAGAGGAGTCATTAGGAAAGCTTTCAAGGCGGTACCCTACGCGTCCAGCAGGTGGTCCGTGACCACTGGAAGCAACAGATCTGGATCTGGGTCTGGGTTCCGAGGTCGAGGGACCCTGTGCAGGCATCTACATTGTCCTATACTTTTTAGGTTTGACGTATTCTTCGTCATGGTAATGCTAAGTTGGCATACAGGTGTTCCTCGATATAGGAATCCTGCGAAGGCATCTGCATTGTCCTACTTTAGGTTTGACGCATTTTCCGTCATTGTAATGCTATGCGGGCATATAAGTTTTCCTCGACATCGGAATCCTATGTAGGCATCTGCACTGTCCTACTTTGTTTTACACATTCCTCGTTATAGGAATCCTACGCAGGCTTCTAAGTATTCCTTTACATTGAGTTCTCAGTATTCCCAACACTGGAATCCTACACAGACATCTACGTAGTCATACTCTGCGTTTTACGTATTCCTCGTCGTAGGAATCTTACGTAGGGGATGCGCGTATTCCTTACGTTGACCTCTACAAGTTTCCCGACATGAGAATCCTACGTAGGTATAAGACACATACGTGTTCCTTACAGTAAGCTTTAACGTATTAACGTAATGGGCGTTGTGTGCTCCATAGACATAGGAATTCTACGTAGGCATCTACGTAACACAAAAAAATAAAAGATAGATAGGCAATGTGGATTTCAACTTTAATAAAAGAACAAAACATAAAAAACACCCTTTTCCCTTCGGCCGAGATACTCTAAAAGCCAAATACTGCTAAACTAAGTGCCAGTTCAGACAAATGGGGTTCAGGGAAGGGGGCCGTATTAACGTGATTGTTTCCGTTCGTTGAGGTACTTTAAAAGTCAAATATTGTTCCTGCCGCTAGTTCAGAGAGATTGGGGGGAGGGGGGGCAGTTATTTTCAGTCATGCGTGTCAGTTTACAAATAAATCCGGACACTTAATTACGGGGCACCGGAAAAAAAAATAAACATTAATTTCGTTTTCAGCGTGTGTAGGACACTGGGCAACATTTGTTCCTGCGTATGCAGGCGGGATCAGACAGGCCAGCGACACTGACCAGACTAACAAATTAAAGGATGAGTATTTGTTACATTCTCCGTCCCAAACCACGCCCCCTCGACCACTCCCCCTCCCCCCAACACACACACACACACACACACACACACACACATTAGCTCCATCCCTCACTCCACTTCCGAAACACTTTCAGTGTGTGTGTGTGTGTGTGTGTGTGTGTGTGTGTGTGTGTGTGTGTGTGTGTGTGTGTGAGAGAGAGGTTTCTTCTCGGCGTTCTTGAATCAGGCTAAAATCGACATTTTCGCTGCTTTTTTTGAAAAGCCGAACAAAAGAACAAACAAACAAACAAGACCAAAAGAACACTTTGAAGTCATTCACAGACACCACTTTTCCACTGTCTACTGAAGGTT
Source organism: Batillaria attramentaria (assembly GCA_018292915.2). Lineage (NCBI taxonomy): Eukaryota > Metazoa > Mollusca > Gastropoda > Batillariidae > Batillaria > Batillaria attramentaria. The sequence continues at coordinate 5,978,263 of JACVVK020000004.1, forward strand.
TTAGGAGTACACGTCAATTTCTGAACAGGATTATAATTATTTAGCGTCATTGTCACTTAAGGTTCTCGGGAGGTATATTTTAGGCTAATTTTTATCCTTTAATTTTGTCCATCTCACATTATCGCCCAAATTTTCACATAATATGTCGAGGTCGTCAGTTAGTTCTGAATCATATCCACGGTTGGTAAAAAGTTAGGTCACAATTAAGTGTTCAAATACTATTTCCGATAAATATGAACAAAATCACAGTTTTACCGAAAATATTCCCGAAAAACTATGGCGACTGGATAACCAAGCGCACCATACAATGATACGCGACGTGTCGCCAGAACGATACGATAGCGGCGATTTCAGCAGGCCAAAGAACACAAATGCACGAGGTCTAAAAATGCCTATATATTCCCTATTAGCTTCAGGCATCATAGTCACCCCTAAAAATGCTTCAATCTACAAACAAAAATTAGCATGCACAAACCATTCAAGGGCACGCACGTGACAGGGGTTTAAAAAATTTGGTCGCCCCCTTTCCGCTCAGGCCTCACTGGAGTAATGCTAGTCTACTTTCTGTTTAGGCCGGACAGTCCCTTCATCCAAATCCGCTCGCTTCGCTTGTGCCACTCGCCAGCGCAAAAAAAAAAATCCCAACTTCACTGGCAGCTTGCCTCTTGTTGCGGCCCATTGGTCTACACCTTGGCCTACAAAATACAAAAATCACGAAAAGCACGCTTTTTCATGACAACAAAAATCATTACAAACTAGCACTCTCGCCAGACAAGGTTCTCCAAACAAAAACCGCACATGCACCCACCGTCAATTTGTGTCTTTACGCCAGCACCAAGAATCAAACTGTCACAGTGAGATACTACCGTGCATATCACCAGATAACTATGGCCGCATGTAACTGCTCCGCAAACCTCGATCTGTGGTTTTATCTGGCACGCGTCACATTTTTATTTTTTTTTTTTTGTCATAACTTCACGTGCGTGGTCGAAAAGAGCATCAGTAACAATCTGTGTTATCGGCAGATCATTAGTATGCACTTTTTTCTGGTGGACAGCGCTGTTGGTGTTTCCGTTGCATAGAAAAGTTGTCAATGAACTTCGGTAGTCTGTAGGCAAGGCACTAACGTTTAAAATTGACGAGCAGAACTCTCTCTCTCTCTCTCTCTCTCTCTCTCTCAGATTGTTGTAGATAAGCGCTAAATCAATCTTTCAAATTCAAATTTCAGTCGTGATTTTTTTTTTTTTTTTTAGATCCCTATGGCAAGAAGCCAATACCTTTTAAAATTCTCCAGCAAACTTTGTACTCTTCAGACAGACTGCAAATCAACGCTTATTTGCTACACTTGATGTATTTGCAATCAAACGGCAAAAGAAACCAGAAAGGGGGACAAACCGCAATGGGAGTTAGAACTACAAGGGGACAGAAATGGCGTGCATCTTCGCGCCAGGAAAACATCAATAACCGACATCTGATCAGGAAACAAACGGAACTTCCCCCCTCAAACAAAATCAAGAAAATCGATGCCTTGTGTTAGGATTTGACGAGCTTGTGCATTCTTTACACATAATTATCATGTTAATGCTCGCGCAGGTTCCGTCGGCTGTGAGCGCGTGTTCGTGAGTGGAATACCAGGGGCACGTAAACTGATCGGTCACTACAAGGGGAACATGGTGCGGGTTACGGGCCCTAGGCACGACCACTGTCTTGATTTGATTTAGTGCCTTTGACACCCAATATAACTCTGCAAAGCAAAATCGACCCGACTCTTCAGGAGTTAGGAGTGTCCCAGAGCTTTGCGAAAATACCAAGAAAACTAGAAGTGGTACTGCGAATAGGGAACATTCAGACATTGTGGCAGCTCTGCTTACTCAAACGTTTTTGACTGTTTTGATTGAAAGTTGATTGCCCTCAGATGAAGTGTCTTAGATATAAGCATGCACCCCGCCATCTTGACTTATCTCCCGTGTCACAGGGCTATGCACTCACTGATTGGTTGGTTGTTTTTTTTCACTCGTTTAACGTCCTTTTCTACCACATACGGGTGACGGGGCAACGACGAAAAGGCCAGCACAAATATTTGCCACCCTGCCAGGATTCGGACTCATGACCCGAGCATTGAAAGTCCAATGCCGCACTCACTGAGCGATGGCCCCTTCCCAAAGTCAGTAGAACCACAAGTGCTGGTTTCTTGGGCCGTTGAGCCATGGGGGATCCTGGCGAGTCTTTTAGAAATGGCTCCACACTTGTGTCGGGTTTTCTTCCGTGGCTATAGGCAGCTTTTGTGGTGTCTTGACATGAAAGATTCATCAGACAGTACCGTGATCCGGGCAGACAGGAAAACAGTTAGACAGTATGCATATAAAACAGCCAAGAGTCAAAACGGTGATATCTATCGAGGACTCTATATCCGCTAAGCTCTAGTGTCCTTCATAGATCAGATCAGATCAGTTCAGCTCAAGGTGTTATCTGTTCGCTCGGAAAGCCCACACGCGTTCCGCCCCACAGTGTCTCCTCCCCACTGCCGTCTTTGAAGCTGTTCCAATGTTGGTTTGCTAATTCACACGGGTCCTGTCCTGCCCTTTTAGGGTCGATGGTCGACCACTGTCCCTTTGCGCTTCTCTGTTTTGCAGGCGGTCTATGGAATAATGACCGAGGTTGTGCTCATCCAATGCTCGTCTCAGATTCCTTACCGCTTCTATTCTTTCTAGGCGCAGGCCATCCCTAATGCTTGCCCGACCGGCAATTTAGAGGTTTCTGAAGTGGATGATCTGATCTGATAAACGTAATAAACGACACAAGCGTGTAGATGATTTACAAGAATTCTGTAAGCAACGTAAGTCACCGTTATACATTCAAGTACAGGAGAGAAAAAAAACAGGCGCCCATTTTATGGGCTTAACATTTACCAGGGTTGTAGCACGTGTCCGTCCATCAACAGCGTTCCTAACTATTCTCTCTGTGCATAAATGTACAATACATTCTCCTTTCATCAAAAGAATACGTACGCAGATCGGATCAAGAGAACTTCTGTGTAACTGTCTCACAGCAATACCGCTTTTAGCCAGTGATGTTCGTCGTGGTGACGTCCTGCTGGTTGTAATTATATAGTCAGCCGTTTTGTAACCGGTAGGGAAACGGGGGTTACGACTGAATTATTCAAACTGTGATAAAAAGCACGGGATTGTAGTTGGCGACGATTATCAGATTAGGGAACTCCCACTTTTCGCGTACTGACTTGGCAGACCACATAACCGTGATTCAGACCTTTTATGCGCGATAGGTTTCTCAGTTGGTCTTGCGACCCAGTGCGGTGAGCGCGGCGTGGGATCGGCTCCGAGCCGTGGCGGGAGTCAAAATCTAGCGCCTTACGTGGTTGAAAAGGGCGTTAAAGCCCTTAACACCCATACGCCCACTCTCCCATAGGATAGCTGTCCTTTCTCCCCATCTCTCCCCGCCCCCTCCCCACCTCTCCCCACGAACACACACACACGCACACACACGCACACGCGCACGCACGCACGCACGCACGCACGCACACACACGCTCCTCCTATGGAGGTGGTCGTAAGTTTAGCATTTACATGCACATTCAGAAACGACGCGATCGCCTGTGTCTCATCGCCTTGAAAAAAAACAACCCCCTTTATAAAATGGCCGGCGTGGACCCTTGCATAATATATTTACGCCAGCCAGCCCCCCAACAGGATTTTCGTCCGCAGCCAGCCCCCCAACAGGATTTTCGTCCGCGGTAGTGCGCACGTTCAACCATGCAAATCTGGCAAATAAAGACGCGTTAGGCTGACGAGGGCTCGTGTGTAATATGTGCGTGATTTTTATGTGTTGCGTGCCTAAGAGGACACGCGCCGGCCTTTAAGGGGCTTTATATTGGAGAGGAGCGACAACATAAAAACAACAACGCGATTATCGCGGACGAACAACGCCTCCTCAATTGTGAAATGGTCGTGAATTCATCGTTCGTGAATTCCGTGTTTCTGAGCAAGAAGTTGCTATCAATCCTCTAGATACCTCCTTTGTTTTTTGGCCGTGAAACGTTTTTTCTCAGTAAAAGGATTTGCAAGATATTTCCGTACTTTTCACTCCAAAAAGTTCATTGTGAAATGGATTGCTAAGATCTGTTTGCGATAATTGAATGATCTTTTCAACTAAAAATAAAACCCGTTATCTGCGCGTTGTTTTCCAGGTACTTCTATTTTCCCTTAAGTGTTTCATACAAATGTAGTTACTGGTTCTGTCACAGAAAACGATTTGACAGCTTGCAAATGGATAGAATCTAATTTTGTTCCTGTAACCGGGGAACAGATGAGGTAGCCTCACCCAGGAAGCTGTCTAATTAGGTAAAAAGGCATAGTTACAGCAAATCTGCTGTCGGCACTCATTTGATGTGAACGAGTGAGAGAAAGAGTAAGCTGATTTTTTTTATTGACTGAGTCCAGTTTCCATCGATTAGGTTAACTAGCCGGATGAATAATGCAGTCGAATGTTGCCGTACATTTTTTTAGTCAGTCAGTCAGTCAGTCAGTCAGTCAGTCAGTTTGTTTGTTTGTTTGTTTGTTACCACAGAGTAACTTGACCAATAGGTTTTCTCATTTATTTTCATGCACAGATAACTACTTGATTATCTTGTCTTCTTGATTTCTTTTATTTGTGTTTGTTTGCCCCTTGACTAAGAGAGGGTTTTTGTTTTGTTTTGATTTTGTTTTTCTCGTTCTCTATTTTTCTTTCTGTATTCCAGGGGGAGCCGGGATAGCCGAATGGTAGAGCGTTGGACTTTCAGTGCTCGGGTCGTGAGTTCGAATCCCGGCTGGGCCCAAATATTGTGCTGGCCTTTTAATCGTTGCCCCGTCTTTGATATCACCCTTACGTGGTGGAAAAGGACGTTAAACTCCCAAACACCCACCCACCCACCCTTTCTGTATTCCATTTCAGTTTTTTTATCACTCGGAAATCACCATTGTTGTGAATACGCATAAACTAAAAGAAGAGTGAATAAAACTCTTGACAGCAGGATTCTTTATCAATAGTTAATTACATTTAAAGCTAAAAGGGGCACTATCCGAACATAAAAACAAAATAGAGTCTCTGCCTCCCGATGAAAGGTCTAAAGTATGCAAGGGAGACAAACGATATAAAATAGCAGATAGTGACCTCCCTTAGACCTGCGGTTTGACGTCGCCGCTTACAAGCATGTCTAGCAGAACAGAACAGCAAGCGTGCACGGTGGAAAACACTCATTAAATTGTGATTATCAGACCGCCACCCGAACGTCTCTGAAATCCCAGCAGACCAACCAAAAACAACAACAACAACTTAGAACTCGGCCTAACCGATGTTTCATGCTGATGCAACGCCGCGTGCCAGAACCATCGCCTACTGATGGTCGGTGGCAGTGTGTTTATCTCAGGTACTTTGAGTACTCATTTAGTCACTACCCTCAGGTACTTAAGGGTCTCCCTGTCTGCCACATGGAGACCACACCGCGCGTGCCCGGGGTGTGGGCTGGTCCCGTTTACAAACGTTACTGAAGTTGCGGTAACTTGTTAATACACCTGCCTGTGAGGTTAATGGGTTGTGGGGGGCTGCAGAAGTCATACAAAATGATGACTAGAGTTAAATAGCGCGCACCGGTCGCCTTCGTGATAATGAGCTTCAAGAGACTGCGAAAATGGCTCCATGGCTGTTTGGCTTTCCGGGCAAGCATATGTGCATGGCCTGCGCTTAGGGAAGATCAGAGGTGGTGGGAAATTTGAAACGCACCTTGCAGGAGCAAAGTAGGGGTTGTCTTACCACTGATCGCCTGCGGAGTAGAGGTTTGCTAAGAGCCAGTAGTCGGTGGATGCACCTGAAGGGCGTGACCTTGGCCACTCGTGAACGACAATCCTTACCACAGTCTCAGTGAAGAGGGGAGGTTTTTGAGAGATGGGGGGGGGGGGGGGGGGGGGTGGAGCGAGTATGGTCGTCTCCGATCGCAAATAAAGCCATCTTGACGTGAAGCCCCCATCCCCCCTCCACCCCCCACCCCACCACCCGCCCGCCCTATCCCCCGATGAATTTAAGGCAATCTTCACCAACTTATGTGTGGCAAACTTCAACAACAACAACAACAACAAAAACCGCCTTTAATTACCGCAGCCCATAATTCTGGTTTCCGATTCTCAGTTATACTGGGGGTGAGCTGTGCTTTACAGAGATGAAGGATGGCATACCTACCTGCAGTGCGTGCTTTTGAGGGATTTTCTGCCACGGACGTCCTGACACGTGTATTTTCAAATATTGTTCCATTCTCACAGACTACCGTAATCTACACAGACGCCTTCTTCCGCTGTGGAGGTCGGTGAACCGTCCCACGATTCTACGCATCACAGAAAACAAGTTGTGTTTTGAAACAGCTGTGCTTGTGAGTGTTCAGGACTGTAAGGTCCACATAGAGTCAATGTGAGTGCAGCTCAAAATGCAATACGATGGCGTTTGATGGCCGTGCGAACGAGGAGAGCTTTAAAGGCCCCAAGCTCTTATTCTTTACCGTCAATTTGATGTTATTCCGCTTGAATTTAGAAAGAGAGAGAGAGAGGAGGTGGAGCAGTTGAAGTAGCAGTACTGAGTAGCAGTAGCAGTAGTAGTTGTAGTCGTAGTTGCAGCAGCAAGGAAAAGATAGAAAGAGGACGCTGTACCTAATCTTTCATCCTTGAAAAAAAATCTCTCTCTCTCTCTCTCTCTCTCTCCCCCTCTCTCTCTCTCTCTCTCTCTCCCCGGGGGTTCAAAGGAGAGACTTCTCTCCTGGGATTTCAGTATGTCCATTTCTCTTTCTAAGAGTTTGACCACACATCCTTCTCAGAGTGAAGCTTCCTCACGAATGATTATTTTTCCTTCTTAGTCTGAGGACAAAAGGGTATAAGACACTGGCAGTCCAAACCGTTTAGAAAATTAAATAAGACTGATAAACGAATTTGTACACTGTATGTCCAGTTATTAAGCTAACCTAAAACCATGCAAATATTTCCGTGTATGTTTTATTCCAGTGTTTCTTTTTCTTCTTCTTCTTTTTCTTCTTTTTTTTGGGGGGGGGGGGGACTGGAGAAAAAATCGACAGTCTGACGTACTCTGGACTGATCTAGCGTATCAGTGGCGGATCAAGTAATTACTGAGAAAAAGAAATAGTATCGTCAGTTCCATTGACTTCACAGTCAGTGTATGCGTGACTTATCTTACCCTGTCGGTCGCGGGGGAGCTGCTGGAGTCAGTGAGACTTTACTGGTATAGTATTGACGAGATTTAGATCCAGCCGGAGTATGGCACCAGTTGTTCTGCACTCTGGTTCACGCTGGGTTGACTTGTCATTTGATAGGACTCGCCCCGCTCAAAAGGCGCCGCGCCCGTAATTATCTGCCCTTGTCCCGCGCACGCCTTCCTGCACTGTTTAGATGGTAAGGTGACCAAAAAACCAGCCAGGTTGCACTTTTTCTTGTGGCGGAGTTGTGTCGAGTTGCCGGGACATTTGGGTCTAAGATAACTGCTCGTAGCCTACTGGACCTATTCCGGCAAATTGACCAGAACGGTCAGCGGCTTTTGTCGTGGCGGAGACATGTCGAGCTGCCGGGATATATAGGTCAAAGAGAACAGTTCGTAGCCTCCTAGGCCTTCTCGTGGCGGCGTTGTGTCCAGCTGCCGGGATCTGCAGCGATTGCCCGTCTTTTTTACCTACATATATCCCGTCAAGTTGATCAGAAGGGTCAGCGGCTTTTCAGGATGACACAGGATGACCAAGAGAAAAGTACAGGGAGATCATGGACGCTCGTTCCACACTCTGGCAGCATTTCACTCTTCTGACCTCCTCCCTCATTGTTATAAGCCTCGGGAGACCGCGTGTTGTCAGAGAGCGCTGGTGTAATCGAGAGTGAGTCCTTCATCTTCGCCGCCGAACTCAGACCTCAAACCTAAACGCCATTTAGCAGTTTTCTTCAATTCTGCACACCACATCCAGTCCAGTCTACAATTCAGCCCGAACAATTCACGTGCTCTCTGGTGCATAGCACGGGATAGAAAGCAGACTACCTCAAGTCTGAGGTAGTATTTTTTCGGGCTGAAATGTAGACTGCAGTCATTACGCTCTTCCGCTCCGCGAACTTGCTCTGCGGACATTCGAGGGGAGTCGGGGTGGCCGAATGGTAGAGCGTTGGACTCCCAATGCTCGGGTCGTGAGTTCGAATCCCGCCGGCTGGGGCCAAATATTTGTGCTGGCCTTTTTTCTCGTTGCCCCGTCTTTGATATCACCCTTATGTGGTGGAAAAGGACGTTAAACTCCCAAACACCCACCCACCCTGCGGACATTCGACCCAAACCCGGCACACGCATGCTCGGTGACCTCTCACCCGGGGGTGATATCAGCAGCAATCAGAGCACTTCTTTCTTTTTTGCTCGGGTGGAATGCCTCAGAGAGCAGCAGTAGGACAGGACTGGATTGTGGATCTTAAAGGGGCGAATACTACCATTTTTATACTCACAGATCGTTCTGAGCTGTTTCTGTGGTATCTGTCATCACACCGCTTAGACACATGGACAGTGACAGCGTCCGTAATGCTGGCACTGAGCCAACAGGAGCGTACTCGATGACGGACGCGGCGACCACACTGAGCGCCCCGGTGGTGTCAGAACAGTCGTAAATTTGAATGGTCGACCGCTCGCGCAAAGTGTAAAGAACGTTGTATTGCATTAAGAACTGTACTAATCATCAAGATAGAGTATTTCGTGCATTCGAGCGCTTAGGCGAACTCACGAGTGAAACTATTCCCCAAAAAATATGTTGGCTTAGCAAAGACGGACTTAGTCCGTTTAGCGTTCCCACCACGCAGGGGTGATTGGGGACAGCTAATTAACATACGTATAGACAGCAGCAACACGATTGGTTCGTCGTGTATGTAGCAACGAAATCAATGCCTCTGATTGGTCTAGCACCCCACACTTGGGTGAGTGTCCTGCGCTTGATCTGGGTCAATGTCTGTAGTCAGTTTGCGGGGCAGTAGACTACAGTACATGTACATGGAACTGGTGAAGTGCAGAATGTTTTCCCTTAGACTTCTTGCTCATCTGTAATACTTAACTGGACCATTTTGTTGGCTCCCAGTCCCAGAATCTACGTCAGTGTACCCTGAATTGCCCGATCGGCATTCTTGTATTAATGAACTCGCCTTCAGTGATGTTACTTCACCAGATGTATCCCAGCTGGGGGAATGAATCGTCTGTGTTTGCTTGCCAGGTTGCTGTGTTCAACTGAAGTCAAGTTCGGACAAGAGCTGATCAGAGGGCTACAACGCTTAGAGTAACCACACTGTACACAGTTTACCGCCTTTGTGGATGCGGTATCCGAGGTGGTAAGGTTTGCATCTAAAGCCGGGAGCCGGGCTGGCCGAATGGAATGGAGCGTTGGACTTCTAATGCTCGGGTCGTGAGTTCGTATCCCGGCTGGGGCCAAATATTTGTGCTGGCTTTTTCATCGTTGCCCCGTCTTTGATATCACCCGTATGTGGTGAAAAAGGACGTTAAACCCCCAAACACCCACTCACCCACCCGCATCTAAAGTTGTTTGAAGAAGAAAAAAAAACGCCTATGTGCGTATCAAATCTATGGAGCTTACAGGCCCTCTTCCAAATGTCGGTGGATATGCTGTCGCAGGTAAATGCACACAAAAAGATGAAGTACAACAGTACAAAAGTTGTTTCCACACTGGTCAGTCGTCTTTCCAGACAAAAAAAAAACCCAACTTAGAACAATTATCAGTATTGCAGTTTGGCAACCTTCATCAGATCCTGACGCAATCCCCACAGTTTCCAGGGGAGCCGGGGTGGCCGAATGGTAGAGCGTTGGACTTCCAATGCTCGGGTCGTGAGTTCGATTCCCGGCTGGGGCCAAATATTTGTGCTGGCTTTTTCATCGTTGCCCCGTCTTAGATATCATCCGTATATGGTGGAAAAGGACGTTAAACTCCCAAACACCCACCCACCCCACAGTTTCCAGCGTCTCCGAGACCGGTCTAAATAAAAACCGAGTTCGTATTTGGTGTGCTGTCGGACGACAAAGCAGGCACACCACCACGACAAAAAACTTAATAACGTCAGCACGCTAGCTAAGATCGCATCTCAGCAGTGACGTTTTATAAATAGCAACGTGCTTACGGCGGAGGGAGCAGCCCAAATTTCATTGATTACTTCACCAACACGAAAACATGTGGAAAGGTTGTACAAATCAATTGCCTTTGTGCCGAGACAAAGCCGCTTGAACAATGAGAAAGAAAAAAAACCCACATTGCAGAAGGCAACAACCATTGAACACACAAAATTGTTTTAAGGGTGTTGCATAATGAGTTCATCTACACTGCATCAACCTAAATGAAAAAGTTTGAACTTTCCTGCAAAGTCAGCACTTTCAAACAGCTCGTGAGTGAAATTAGCTCTTAACTGCATTTCGCGAGCAAGCGGTAAACCGGGACGCACGTGCTAAATAGAAGGCTTTGAAACGCCGCAGCTTGTCACCTTGTTCCTGCCAGGCTGGGAACATTTTAATAAATCGGTTGTCAACCTCAAACTAGAAGTCTTGGCCCAGGAAGCCAAGAGTGCAGGGGGTAGGTCTCCAGTCACGACCGGCAGTCTATTATTTTTTCGCCCTCCCGTTTCGTTTAAAGACCCAACATCCGACATTTCGTTCAGAACTTTTTTGGCTGTGTCTAACTTCGTACCACTTAGACACCTGCACAGTGACAGCATCTCTCAGGCTGGCACCGAGCCAGCAGAATGGTACACGAGACGCAAAAGTCGAGGAGTCAGCTAAACGTTACCGCCGACTGCTGAGTACTAGTCTATAGCTTCGGGCGGTTTGTTTGTTTGTTTGTTTGTTTGTTTGTTTGTTTGTTTTGGGGTGCTTTTATGTTTGTTGTTGTTGTTGTTGTTTGCTGCCCCAACTTTCGCCTGCTCCAGTGGTATTTCTCTCAGGTCATGGGTGGAATCCACGGAGGACTCGGCAGCTGGGACAATTTTTTTATTTATTATGCATGATGATGACGATGATGGTATAATGATGCTATGGAGGTCCATGTGGTTTGCGTGACAGGGCTACACTACACGCTTCCTAAATATCCTGGCGTTAACCAGGACCGGGAACTACGTCACCTGTTGTGCCGGTCGTGTAATCATACACATCATGAGATGTTGTCATAATAAGAGAAGCACCCTAAAAGTCACACCCGTGAAGTGGGTGAGTCTCGGCTGTGTGGCACTGAGCCTATAGCACATCCGCCCTGAGTAGGAGCCGACCTAGGTGGGAAAAATCCCGCTTGCCTCGGCTGGAATTCGAACCCGGGTCCCCCGGTCCAAGGTCCGAAGTGCTAAACACTACATACACTACGGTGGCCGGCCGGTTTGAAGTTTCGCTCGCGCGGCTTGCAGACGGCAGTGTATAGCAAAGCTTTAATAATCAGTAAGATAGATGAGCGTACAGAACAGAAACTGGCTCGTGTTAAGCCTAGCGATCCTGGAATAGGATCGTTTAAATACGGCTGCATTTACCCCCAGAAGAGCTGCCTTTTGGTATTTTGCTACTGATGTGACGTCAACTTTCATCTCTCCCGCACGGGGAGGGTTTCTCACAGGAAGCCTGATTTCCCCGCAGACAGCAAAAATTAGGTCTTTGATTTAGCCTTTCTATAGTTGTAAATAATACAGCCTGGTCGAGAAACGTGCAACCAATCTGAATAGAGCAGCCCCTATTTTCTTTTTTAAACGCACGGGGGTCAGAGGGTGGTGGTGGGAAGGGGGGGGGGGGGCGTCTACATTAGACGCGTAGAGGGAACTAAACGGAAATTATCTGAGTTTTCCGTCTTTCGCGGGGTGTGGAGTGGCGGGGTGTGGTGGTTCGGGGGGACGGGAGGGGTGGGGCGACAGTTCAAGTTGTTTTTTCCGATAGTCTTTTTGAGGTTGGTCATTCGATACATGGCTATTTCCTTATCTCTTTGACGAGTCCCACATATTCACCGTGACCTTGAACTTTTGCAGGTCGGAGGCGTCACCATAGCGATGACCTCGCAACAGCCCGTCACCATGACGACCGACACGGCCAGTCACCTCATGTATACTGGCAATATGACCAGTCTGTATGACAACACCACAGCATCGACGACAGCGGATCCCTACGGAACAATGAAAAACTACACGCTGTTCAGGGTCGTTCTTGTCATCAACGAGTACTACCTCTGGGTCATCTTCGCCCTCGGTTTCCCTGGCAACGGGATGAGCCTTCTAACCATCCTGCGTATGCCCACGGTGAGCTCGTCCAAGATGCACGTGGCCCTGCTGGCTGTGGTGGACAACTGTGCCATCCTCAGCAAACTGCTCATTCATCAACTGACGGGCAATGACGTCCACCTCGGCAACGCTGGCTGCAAGGTAAATTAGCGAGTCTCTTCAGCTGTGGCGCGTTTTGCGTCCTGTAATCTGCAAGCGGTCTTCTCTAGCACTTGATACGGCAACAGCAGCATGTGCCATCATTCCATAACCATCCTGACCTGGTAGCTGTAGCTCCCTATACAATACATCAAAAAAGCAACAACAACAAAAATGATAATGAGCTAGAAATTTACAGGATCGTCAGAAGGAGTGAGTTTAGGCTGTTTTACGTTCCTGGTCTCCAAGAGTTTTACTTTCTTGTTCTCAAAGAAATTTTAAAACATTCATGTTATTCTAGGCCATTTCCGAGTATTCAAATATTGTTTGAAACGAACCCGAGCTGAAATGAAGCAAACTGATTTCTGTGTGTACAGATTATGCTGTTCTGCGGGAACTTCTTCTCCATCCTGGCCAGCTGGATCTTGGTCGCCATGACCCTGGAGCGCTTCATCGCTGTGTGGTTCCCGCTGAAGGTGAGCCGCATCTACAGCAAGAAGACCGCCACCATGGTGCTCATCTCTTTTTGTGTCCTCACCTTCTGCTTGAACGCCGTGTACCTCTGGATCGCCAAGGAGGCTCACAACGGCAACGTCATGGTGTGTGGCTTTTATGAGGAGTACTCCACCTTCATGAAGTACTACTGGCCGTGGGCGGATGCTCTGGCCTTCGCCATCATCCCTTGCCTGCTGGTCCTCGTCAGCAACACGCTCATTATCATCAACGTGCAGATGTCGTCCAAGAAGCAGCGCCACCTCACCAACAACTTTGACCAGTCGTCACGGCGCATGCGCGACCAGCAGCAGATCACCACCATGCTGATCGTCATCTCCGTCATGTTCCTGGTCCTCATGCTGCCCAACAGCATCTTCTACATCATCAAGGACCATTGGCACTTCACGAAAAACTCGTACGAGCATGTCAAGTTCCACTTCACCAAGCAGTTCATCCACGTGCTGTCCGACTTCAACCACGCCGTCAACTTCTATCTCTACTTCCTGTCCATGGCCACCTTCCGCAGGCGCTTCCTAGACACCATCTGCTGTCGGAGACCTACCAAGAAACCCAAGGGGGCCAACAGCAGCGTGTTCAAGACGTCCCATTCCTACGTGTCCTTCCACTCCACCCAGAGCAACCTCAAGGCGAGAGGGGACGTCCACCACAGTCACAGCCTCACCAACGTCTCGGACGTCAGTAGCGAGGTGTAGATCGGTCTACCAGGTTTTGACTTGGACACTTGTTTGTAGCGATTGCACACCACCTTACACCGGTTCTTTGACATCAGCTGCTATCCCAGGAGCAAGACTGCAGAGAGTTTCAGACATAGTGGAACCGATGTCTCAGACGACAGCAGCGAAGCGCATAGCGTTCTGTCACGACTGAACTTTCCCACTTTTTGTGGCGATCCCGCATCACCTGCACAATATCCTCGGCGTCTACAGCAAAGATTCGGTTGCGCAAACGTGGACTTTCATATCGCACGTGAAGCGTTCCGCATACACAGTTCCACTGCCACAGAATCTTAACATAGGAACGGGCGTCTTTGGTGACCTTCGTCAACTGCAGTTACAGACATGTTATAGAGGACAAGTCTACGCGTTTCGCTTTTGTTTATGGTCAAGTGTACTGTCGTACTGCGACACTTCGCCGTTTACAGAAACGTTCCTCGATTTCATGGGCGACCTTTACCAGCTGCAGTCACAGCTGGGTAACACTATCAGAGCGTCAAGCTTGTACGTTCATTGGGCTTGTTTGTGGTGGACTACAGCGTCGTCCTGTGACACTTCAACGTGAACACTAGCGTTCCTCGTTTTCATGGGCCATCTTAACCAGCTGCAGTCACAGCTGTAGTGACAATTACGGCGCCCAATACAACCTTACGCTCATATCGCTTGTTTATGGTAGTCTGCAGTGTCGTACTACGACAATAGTACGGGGCGGTCGGTGGTCTAGACCTCGCCACCAATGCGAGAGATCAGGTTTGAGTCCCACTCGGGGCGAAGAATCTTTTCTTCTCGTACGTGGCACCGTTCATTCGGGCCGACCGTCGGCGGTTCTCTCCGGGTACTCCGGCTTCCTCCCCTGTTCGACCCACAAAATTTGAAAGTAAATGCAATTCTAAATTCCAAAACTTAAATAGCTGAGCTGACCCTTCGCACCACGTGATTGTAATGTGTTCATGTCCAGTGTGTGAGAGAATGCGTGTGATTCACGTGAGCGTGCGTGTTGGGTTCAGCTCGCGGCGCTTTGAGCCAATTCAAGAAATTGGGTAAAGCGCCTGCACAACCACAGAACTTTATTATTATTATTATTAAAACGGTAAACAGTAACGTTCCTTGAGCAGGTTTTTCACGTTGACATTCGTCACATCACTATGAACTGTGACCCCGACAGTACTCACGGAGGATAACCACGTGAAACACGAAGAAAACGGTTAATAGCATTGGGGGACCGTCCAAATAGTGCGAGGCAAGTGCGATTATTTGATGGCATGCGAGGAAAAGTAAGGAACAGCTAAATCATCCAAAATCCCCGAAAATATGAAACAAAAATGTGATTTTTGACAGTTGTGTGTGTGACTGTTGAGGGACCAGTTTCCACTCCTTTCGGGAATACTACCGGGGGGGGGGGGGGGGGGGGAGGGGGGAGACAGACTCTTATTTACAGTCTGAAACGGATCAATAGTGTTACCTGGTCTTTCCGCTACTCAGCAAAGCTAACAAACTAAAGATCCCACACCGTACTCCCTCTCCCCGCCGGCAAACCAAAAACACATTTTTTGCTGCATGATTTCAGTGATTTTAGATCTTTTTGCTTTTCTTCCTATCGCGAATGCGCGCATTGCCTCGTAGACTTTCAAACCACGTAATTTACCCTCCCCCCCCCCCACCCCCTACACCCCCCCCCTCCCGCCCGCCCTCCCTTCACTGTGTGTGTTGTTCTCCCCTTGCGCGGTTTTGTCGTTGATGCAGCGATTCGGGAGAAATTTTGCAGAAATACAGTGATATTGATGCTTTTTCCTCGTAAATTGGCGACTCACCGGACATTCTCAAGTCACGTGACACAAGGGACCTTGTCCCCCGCGGCACTGTGATGGTTCTGCATACGGAAGAGCACTTCTCATCCAGCGCGATATTTGGGACCGGTCTCCACACGGCGAGACGTTCGCCCAAAGGTGACGTGACAGAGGATGGCGAGAGGAAAGCTCGTGTGCAACTCGCAACATAGGCATGCACAGCGCTTTGACGAGCCGCTGACCGGAGCTGAAGAGAGACCGAACAGATGGGGTAATTTCTAGTACTGTCAATATTTTGAAAGACGGAAGGGCCAGTTAGTGTCAGCTTAAGTGAAGCAGCTCAACCCCCTACCCCCTACCTTCCCCACACCCACCCCCACACCGCCCTTCTCCCACGGATCTCCGACGCACAGACACACACCCGGGCAAATAATGTGTTTGGTGAACATCGACCAAAACGTCCATTCACCATCCTGCCACGGTGGCACTTGGAGCTAGATGTCTGGGAGAGGGGGAAGAGGAGGGGGGTGCTGGAGCGCGTATGGCCTTTTCCTAGCGTGAACTGAAATGAACTGCGATGACATTGCAGTCTGTGTGCGAATACACTTCACTTGACCTTTTTTTCTGACAATGCTTGTTTGGTGGCTTTAAGACTTTGAACATTTTCGTGTTGTTTTCAATGAATGGATAGTTCCGATGGCTGCCTCTCACGACCTCGCACATCAGTGCGAGGTTTTAGGAGTCATCCTTCGGAATTAACTGAATTTCTGACGGGTATTCACGATTCTTTAACGTAATCATTGTCGTAACGGAGCCATTTCGTAAGCTTCAGAGTATGTACATAGGAGTTAAACATCAGACATCATTGCGTGTGTGGGACGGGCCGTTCGTGCGCACTGACATGTATGGAAATCAACTCTCCGACAGGTCTTCATACCCGCGGGACCTCTAATAGGACAAATTTATGTCCTGGCTGACCGTAAAGGTAAAGACATTCATTGTCCACTTAATATTTGTCGAGGGTTTTCTCCGGGTACTCCGGCTTTCTCCCCATCTGCTCCGGAAATGTTCAGCCCGCAAAAATCGAAAAGAAATGCGATTCTAAAATTCCGAAACCTCAGTTGCTGAGCTTGCTCTCCGCAGCACGTGATTGTTATGTGTTCATGTCCAGTGTCTGATAGAATTCACGTGAGCGTACGTTTTGGGTTTAGCTCGCGACGTTTTGAGCCAACTATTTGGGATAAGGCGCCTATAGTAATGTGATTACTAATATTATTATGGTCCACTGTAATGCAGAAATGATAGGACAAAATAATAATGCCCGCCTTGGAAAGCAAGTAATCAGACATTTCGAAAATGAATCGGTCGGTGAGGCCATGTGTTGACTGTCTTTGACCCCATTTACATTACAGAGCGTTCTGAGGGCGCCCTTAAAGCGCACCGTACTGAGAGCGCTCCAAGGCGTTTACAATCGTGGAAGGGGAGCTGATACGTCACGTGCTCTCGAGGAATGTGACATATTCAAGATGGTAGCGCCCAGAAAGCACGTGTTTTTGTATGCCTGGCAGAACTAGAAAAAAACGATCTTTCGCCATTTGCAAAAATGGCCTGTTGCTACGGTGACACAGGGCCCCACGTGACGTGACGAAAGCGCCCTAAGCTAGAGCGCCCTCAGCCTACCCACGGTAGGTAGTCTGAGAGCGTTGCGCTTTCGGAGCGGTTTGTCCAAGTGTAAACGCGACAGGGCGCTCTCAGAGTGCTCTCATGACGGTATTTTAAGCTAATGTAAATGGGGCCTTTGTTGACTTCTCGGGTATCATTGCGGTAATGAGGGCAAAGGACACAAATACACAGGGCCTCAAACTTCCTGTATTATGTGCTATGTGCTGCTGCCAGTGTTTGGTGCAAGAACGCGTAGGCACATGCGGGGAGCCGGGATAGCCGAATGGTAGAGCATTGGACTTTCAATGCTTTGGTCGTGAGTTCGATTCCCGGCTGGGGCCAGATTTTGCACTGGCCTTTTTTTCCGGTTGTCTTGTCTTTGATCGCAACCATACGTGGTGGAAAGGGACGTTTAACTCCCAAACACCCACCCACCCGATAGGCACACGCAATGCTGCGATCGTTGGTTCTGAATTGCCTGCTGCATGAGTTGAGGCTTCGTAGAGACAGGTACGTAACCCGTTGCGTGCGGCTGTATAAAAAAAAAAAACCCGAAAGAAAGAGGTTGGATGGTTGGTTGTTTGGTTGGTTATCAGCGCGTTCAACGTCTTCTTTCATCGCATGAGGGCGAAATCAATGAAGGAGGAAAGAGCCAGTAGAAACGTTTGGTTTCCAGCCGGAATCAGAAGTCAGATGCGACAACTTCTGGGGAAGGGAGAGTTTGGTTTCCTGGTGGCTCATTGCGTGCGAATGTCCCACAACTTTTTTTTCTTTTCTTTTTTTTAAATGTAATCTCCTTGAGATGTAAATACAGATTATTTTGATGTTGGTGTGAGATTCTGATGTTATGTGTATTTATAGTTTGGTTGCATTGTTGATCATCTAAGGATGCTGCTATCGTTGAATCGTTACAAAAAAACTGAAGTATGTGTTGTTTATTATTGTTATGTAAGAAAGTCTTTTTTAAAAACTGTGACTGATTTGGACTTCACGCTGCTCGCATAATCATTATTATGCTCGGGTTTGCCGATAAAATGTACGTCACAATTTTCATTTGTTGAATAATCAGTATTGTTAAAGGACGTGTTTTGGTGTATTTTTTGTGTCAGTTAACTGTAAATTTTTATTAACCAACGTATTCGTAATATATACGGGGTGATAAGAAAACTGATTCAGAGAGACAGCGTTGAGAGATCAAGATATTATATCGGGAATGCTAATTACCATGTGTTTATCATGATCGGTGTACTTACGTGTTTCATAACTGGGCTTTGCCATGTGTTTTTGTTCTTGTTTTTTGTTGTTACTTTTTGCCGCCCCAATTCTTCGCCAGCTCCAGTAGTGTTCCTCCCAGGACCTGGGTGGAATCCATGGAGGGCTTGAGGCAATTTTATTGATGATGATGCAGATGAGGATGATGGTATGATGATGCTATGGAGGTCCGTGTGGTTTGGGACTGCGGGCCAGGGCCGCATTCCGCGCTTCCTGTCATAAATATCCAGACTTTAACCAGGCCCGGGAACGACCTGCGGTGCCGGCCATGTAATCATCCACATCATGAGACGTGTCATAGCAAGCGAAGCACCACCCAAAGTCGCACCCATGAAGTTGGTGAGTCTCGGCTGTGTGACAAACAGCCTCCCCACTGGGCCCATAGCACAGCCGCTCTGGGTAGGAGCCGACGTAGGTGGGAAAAATCCCGCTTGCCTCAGCTGGGATTCAAACTCGGGTCTCTCGGTCGGCCATGGTCCGAAGTGCTAACCACTACACTGACGGGGCCCGGTTCGAAATGTGTTCTTCGCGCGTCGCCAAAAAGCAGTCAAGAATTTCGAGCCAAATGAACGCCGTTTTGTGCATGGACCAGACATTGGGAGGGAGGGGGTGTACAGGGATTTTAGAACACTACCGTTCTGCCTCCAACCCCATCACCTCCCAAGAAGAAACTCATCATGGAGAGACTTTTCAGACTTTCAGAACGTTGGCCGATCAGGCGCACTGTATTGTCCTTCGCAATTAACGCTGTTTTCTCCCTGTGTCAGCTTTTCTTTAGTCACACATGTTGTATCCTCATCAGTCCCACATCCATCTGTCGAAGCAGGGTAGGTTGTGGCCAGTGGCGCGAAAAACGCACCGGAGTGAGCAGCCGGGTGGAGGTTCGCACATAGAGTAGCGCTTAGCAGCATCCGGCTTTCCCTGTTACGTCCTTCAGCCCTGCGGCGCCATCAGCGTCTCAGAAGAGACGGATATATGTGCACCGGGGGAATAGCCATATACCATACCACGCCACTCCATGCCATGCCTTGCCGTGTTATACCAAACCATACCATGTTGTTATGCCATGCCATGCCATGTTATACCAAACCATACCGTGTTATGCCATGCCATGCCGTGTCATACCAAACCATACCATATGATACCATGCCATGTTATACCAAACCATGTCATGTCATGCCATGCCATACCATGCCATGTTATGTTATACCATACCATACCATACCATTTGCCGCGAATTAGCCTCTGTTGCTTGCGCGGCGTTAAGCCCTAAATAACTAACTAACTAACTAACATAACATACCATGTTATACCATACCATACCATACCATTTGCCGCGAATTAGCCTCTGTTGCTTGCGCGGCGTTAAGCCCTAACTAACTAACTAACTAACTAACTAACTAACTAACTAACTAACTAACTAACATACCATACCATACCATACCATACCATACCATCAGGGGCCCTCATAACGGGAAGAAGCCGAACTCACTCTCTTTAGCATGTGCAGAGCTAGCCTGCTATACCCTCGTGTATCGGCAATGTTTGCTAAACAAGCACACTCAAACAAATTACCTTCTGAAACGAACAGGGGTGCCAGGGACAAAAACATAATGATGTGTGGGTGTAGAGGTTAGGGTACGGGAGCAGATTCTACAAAAATAACAGACGACTCCACTCGGCATGCCCCCTTTACTCTGTCGTGTATTGGCTAAACGCAGTACACCCATGACGTCAGTTTATACAAAAAGGGTTGATTTCAAGATGAAAGAGACTGACGTCATGGTCTTTTTTTTTTCAAATGACGTCAATGGACTCGCTGCTTTCTTTCCACGTTTCAGTCATAGCGAACTGCATCTGCTTCCCTCGTTGCAGCGTCTGGCAAAACGTTTACCAGACCATGCCATGTGTTGTGCAAATTCCGCCGCGGCCCGCGATTGGCTGAATTTTTGGGGCTCGCCCTCTCTGATGGACAGGAGTGGAGTCGTCTATTGTTAGAAAACACGGGCGGTTTCATAACAACTGACTAACTCAGTAGAAGCCACACAGCAGCTCACCTACTAAAACACCTTTTCTACACAGAACAGCGAAGAGGAGAAAAGGGGAAGGGTGGTGGGTGAGGAGGGGGTGCATAACTGGCGGGTTACTCTAGGGCGTGCGGTTGAGCGCGCGCGGGAGGGGGGGGGTTGTGGGGGTGAATGCGTTAATTAACTTTTACTTGCTGATTTATCATCCGGTGAAGGCCGAGTTTTGGTCGGCCACATCACCGATTTTTTTTTAAAGTTTTTTTGATTGAAGCGTATCCACACACACACACACACACACACACACACACACACACACACACACACACACACACACACACACATACACACACACACACACACACACGCACGCACACACACACACACACACACACACACACACACACACACACACACACACACACACACACACACGCACGCACGCACGCACGCACGCACGCACGCACGCACGCACGTGTTGTCTGCAGTCTGAAATTGGGTTTTAGATTAAATTTGAGGCTTTGTTGCCCTTTCGCGTCTTTACCGCTTCGATTTGTGAAATAGTGTTTGCTTTCCTCTGCCTGCTGTTTGTGGAGGTGTTTACATCTCTTTTACCGGCTGCCACTTTTGTGGTTCTATCGCTAAATGTTGTTGATTTGTCTGCGTCAGTCTGGTACAATAATGTTTTTTTCTTGTGTTGTTTGTACTGAAGAAAAAAAAAGGTGGCTTGTTGTTTGGTAATTAAAGCGAAAATGTTACCCAAAAGAGTTGTGGCAGTTTCGTGTGTGTGTGTGTGTGTGTGTGTGTGTGTGTGTGTGTGTGTGTGTGTGTGTGTGTGTGTGTGTGTGTGTGTGATATCTCTAGTGTTAATTTAAGGCTGATCGTACTTATATTTTGCCCTTTGTGCCTCCGTGCACATCCTAACACAAAGCTGACTAAATGTAGCAACCCAGCTAAACTAAGTTTATTTAGATTTACGACGATTCAACTCTCGAGAACAAACGAACTGAAATATCGTAGCTGTCTTGCCCATTCAGAGGAACCAAAGCCTTTGACAGTAGAGAACAGACGCTCTTGGCCAATCTACAGCAATGGCAAGGGATGACGACATGCCAAATACGTCACCGCGTTCCAAAGTCGTGAGGTCTTAGCACCTTGTCTGTCTCGCATTCCCTATGGCTCAGTTCAGACAAAGCCTTTGACGGTACTTTATTGAGGTGTTGTTAGAAATAGCCAGATTTCTCTCTATTCTCAGCTTTCAGCCAATATTGAGCAAAATCATTTGTGGTGCAGGACCGATGTAAAAAAATAATAATAATAAAAATTCATACAAATCTACTCGCAGGAAAAAATTATAACCAATTTTGTTTATGAAAAGAAATAATACATGTGACGTACTTTCCCAGATTTTGAAGAATGCTGTCTGACAATTAAAAGGTCTAAATACAGCAAATCAAATTATAAAAATTATCTCCAGCCTCACTCTTTACGAAAATAAAAATCAAAGATTGTATGAACAGCTTCATGCAGTATCCGAAATAATTCATATTCAGTCATTCGGTTGGTCCGTTTGATTGCGTGTTTGGTTTTACCCAGAACACAGCTTTTACCCGTAGATAAGACATACAGTCTTCACAAAAAGTTAAGGACCAGTCAACATAATGGGTGACAGTTTCAATAAATCAGAAAAAATAAACGAATAAGATTTTTCCCGTAAAATTCGGTATCGGTAGCAAGGTTAAGGGGTAATTAGTGAACATGGCGACCACTGTGTGGATGGCACGTGCGCGTCACACAGCATGCTTGGCGCGTTTGAAAATCTGAAATTTCGGCAAAACTAGACCGAGTTTCAGTGTTCAGTGAGCGATACCTGGGGCTTTCTGCACGGCAAAAATGAGACGCAGGTCAAAGAATGCATCCCTGGTTATGAACTGTGCTCATTTGTTTGCCTACATAAGCCGCCGTTTCAGCGATGTTCAGCACTACACCAGCATGCCACCACGACAAAAGTTGAATGATTTTTGCAAGTGGTCCTTAACTTTTTGTGAAGGCTGTAGTACATAGTGTTGCCAGATACCTATTCTGGTATTCTTTTTTTTCACACTCTACTCATAGACTGTCTTGGTCGCGGACAACCTTAAACCGCGAAACACCTGCAGTACCCTCAAAGGAAAAACAACAACAGCCTCACCTACCCCGTACATTGTCTGGGGAGTTCCTTTCTCTTAAAACCTATGTACTTCTCAAAAGTGATACACATCAGCTACTGGTAGAAAATGGTGGTGGGGGAAGGGGGGTTGCTGTTTTGTTTTTTGTTTTGTTTTGTTTTTGTTTGTTTTGGGGGGGTTGTTTTGTTTTGTTTTGTTTTGTTTTGTTTTGGATGCTTTTTTAGGCGTGACCAGAACTACAGCCATTTCCCCCCCTGGAGAGCCAGGATGGAACACCTTGTGCTCTACTGCACAGTCGTGAAATCCAGTTTGCAATTTCCGCCCAGTCTGGGAAGGATGTCTTTCAAGAGAACCAGCTCTGGCTTGGGGGTTATTTCCCTGCGGAGGTGAAGTTAGCACCACGTGAAACAGACTGTGAGATAAAAATGGGTTCTCTGTGTACTGGATGCCCCTAAACTCGGACAGTGCCAACCTCGTTCGTCACCGTTTAGAGTCGTAATTGCTTGCGGTTTTGTTCAATTTCCTTTCGGGCTTCTGTTCAGTGTGTCTCACTTTGGGAGTTTCAGTTTTCTTTGTGTAGTTCAACGCTCTCAAAGATTCAAGGTGCAAATTTTTTTTTTTTTTTTTTAACGGAACAGTGATTGTAAAATCATTGCGCCTGGGACATACAATTGGCATCCACTGTGCATCTGGAGAAAATGTCGTTAGGCACTCTTTTAGTTTTTCACTCTTTTTTGGTTCACTCTTTTCGGGGTCCCCCTGAGTACAGCCAGAGCTGATGATGTGATCTGTCTTATAAGTGTTTTCTGGTCTCCCTGTTTTGCGATACGTGGTAGAAAAGGACGTTAAACTCCGATTTTCCGAAATATTTTCCTCCAAATGTTTCCGGGGTCACCCCTGAGTACAGCCACCAATTTTGATCGCGATGTGAGAACTCTAAACTGTGTTTTCTGATCTCCCTGTCTGGCCGAGATACGTGGTGGAAATCGACGTTAAACTCCAGAATTCTGATTTTTTTTTCTCCCGCAAGAATGAGCCCGGAGTACAATCACCAATTATGAGCACTCTATGTTAGGTTTTATCGCGCGCGCACGCGCGCGCGCGCGCGCGCGCGCACGCACGCACGCACGCACGCACGCACGCACGCACGCACGCACGCACGCACGCACGCACGCACGCACGCACGCACACACGCACGCACGCACACACACACACACACACACACACACACACACACGCACGCACGCACGCACGCACGCGCGCGCGCGCGTACGTTCTCCGGTCTCCCTGCTTGGCGATACGTGGTGGAAAGAGGGCGTTAAGGACCGATTTTCCGGATTTTTTTTTCCCCGCAAGAACGCAACGGGCCCGGGTTTCCATTGAGTACACCCGCCAATTTTGATTGCCATGTGAGAACAGTAAGTTTTTGTTTTGGGTTTTTTTCCCCCCTTCTTTTTTTAACCTCAGTTGCATGCAGGATGCTACTGACTTTTCACGGATGCTACTGACTTTTAACAGACCAGTAAGTTAGGTTTTACCGCGCACAGACAGACAGACATACACTGATCATTTGTATATATCTCTGTATGTGTGTACATATATAGATGAGAGAGAGAGACAGACAGACAGACAGACAGAGATGATGAGAGAGAGAGAGAGACAGACTGACAGACAGACAGGCAGGCAGGCAGGCAGAGAGAGAGAGAGAGAGGGGGATTCATTTTCACACCTACTCGGCAGATGCTGCAGAGACAGCTGTCCGCAGCTGATTCAGTTTTGATGACACGTTTTTACCTAGGAACTCAAAACTGTGAATCTTAATCACATCTGTTCAGAGCTACCAAAACAAGGTATTGTTAATGACATTACATTCATCGGACGGAAGCGTTGAAGAGATGGCACTTGATCGGATATCAGCTGACCAACTAAAGCGACGCTGACAGAAGAATTCGGCAGCCGCAGCCCCGGTGGGCGCATCAAACACGATTGGAGGCTAATCAAAGCGGACAGCCGTGACAGATCCACGGAGACACCATGGAATGAAGAAACTCAATCTGTCAGAGGGACACACACACACACGCACGCATATAGGCAAGACAAAGCCAGGGGAACTGTTTAATGGAATGCAGTTTGACAGTCGCCAAACGGCTCCTCTTTTCAGTTCTGTGATTAGCTCTGATAAAGATCAAGATCGAGAAGACGGTGGAGCTAACTGGGGGAAAAATTAAACTGAAAACTTTGGGAAGTTCGGGCTGATCTTCAAAAGCCCCTTTTCCGTCAAACATTTGAGTCTGTTGAAATGGGCTAATTCCAGTGCTCCCGATTACGCACAGGTGTGCGTATCTGTACGCACAAAACTGACGTACAAATTTGAGAACAGCGCGTCACGGGGGACGCACGTGTTTGGTCTCTCATGATGATTTATTTGGTAAGCGTGCGGGTTCCTCGCCTTGCCAATTCGCTACAATTCACTTAATAATAATAATGATAATAATAATAACAGGGCGCCTATTCCCGGGGAACGAGCTCTAGGCGCCCTACAATCTAAAACCGAAGTTTAAAAAAAAAATCACTCGAGGTACACTACGTAAGAACAACTATAAAAGTAAAAGAACACACACACACACACACACACACACACACACACACACACACACACACACACACACACACACACACACACACACACACACACACACACACACACACACAACTGAGTAGAAAAAATAAAGGACAGGCAGAGACCAAGATTAAAAACCAAGAACAAGTACCAGTGATAAAAGTAAAGTGAAAAAACAAAAGGATAGGTTGAAATGAGCCAGTTAAAACCTTAAAAGAGAGCAGTGGTGAGGAGCTAAAAGTAAGACTGACACTATAAGACTTGCATATGATGCCACCCTTGCGCATTTCGAGATCATAGCTCATAAGTATGATCGCGCAGATCAGTCCAGATACTTTAAAAGCATGCATCTCTCATACTTGAATGAAATGGTTTTGACTTTCAGACTGCTTACACCAAAAGACCATGGCCCCCTTAAGATTTACACAAGGACCCTCAAAAATATGGAGAGTCCCAAGGACCCTCAAAAATATGGAGAGTCCCAAGGACCCTTGTATTTTAGAATCACACGGAACGCTGTAATTCCATCTTTGCTAAGCCGTAGAATGTTTTGGAACAGTTTCGCTCGGGAGTGTGCCTGTACGCTCGAAATACTCTATCTTGATGATTAGTACAGCTCTTAATGCGATACGATGTTGTTTTGCACATTACGCGAGCGGTCGATTATTCAAATTCTACGACTTCTGTTACACTGCTGGAGTGCTCAGTGTGGTCGCCGCGTCCGTCATCGAGTACGCTTCTGTTGGCTCAGTGCCAGCATTACAGACGCTGTCACTGTCCAAGTGTCTACGTGGTTTGATGACAGATACCACGAAAACACCCCAGAACGATCTCTTAGCATAAAAATGGTAGCATTGGGCCATTTAACATTCTCAGGATGAAAAGGATTAAAGGATTCTTCGTTTTTGTTGATTTTTGTGGAATTCTGGCAGCCATCTTGTGCCCCCCCCCCCCCCCCCCCGATCCCACCAAAACCCGTGCTCCTGTGAATCAGGAATACTGGATCTGCGTTGTATTCTTGCAGAACAATGCAAGCAACCTGGATAGGTGTGAAACTCTTCGCCTGCATATCTTCTACTTAATGCGATCTTTCACTAACATACGCTAATTAGCATTAATCGCAACACAGACACGGACGGGAGAAACGGGACAAGTGACGCTCCTTGCCACTGAGTTATCTCCTTCTCGTATCAGCAACGCGTGTCTATAGTTTCGCTTTTCAAGAGTGCCTCTTTGTCAAGTGACACGACAGTCACGCTAAAACTTGGCCCTCAGTTACGGTTCGTATTTTCGAAATGTAGACGCACCGGCCCCCGTAGTGTAGTGGTTAGCACTTCGGACCATGGACCGGGAGACCCGGGTTCGAGTCCCAGCCGAGGCAAGCGGGATTTTTTCTACCTAGGTCGGCTCTTACCCAGAGCGGGTGTGCTATGGGCCCAGTGGGGAGGCTGTTGCCACACAGCCGAGTTGCACCCACTTTACCCTTGGGGGTGCTTCCCTTAGTATGACACGTCTTATGATGTGGATGATTACACGGCCGGCACCGCAGGTGCCGCAGTTCCCGGGCCTGGTTAATGCCGGGATATTTATGACAGGAAGCGTGGAATGCGGCCCTGTCCTGCAGTCCCAAACCACACGGACCTCCATAGCATCATTTTACCATCATCCTCATCTCCATCATCATGCATAGTAAAAATTGTCCGAGCTTCCGAGTCCTCCGGCAAAGAGGAGCTGGCAAAGAGCTGGGGCAGCAAAAAAAAATAAAAATGTAGACGCCCCTAAGTTACATTAGAAGTGTAGGTGGTGTACGACAGGTGTTTCGCTGGGTGTACCTGAGTCACCCTTAGGCCTCACCAGGCATCTACTTAATGAGGTCTATCACAAGCTGAGGCAAATTGGCACCGCTCTTGAAACCATTTAGCACGAGTTCATGGCACCTCCGAAGTGAATGGTATCAGCTACGTGTAGTGTCATTCTGACGGATGTGTCTGCTGTCAAAGCAGAACACAACGATCTTGGCACGTCCTGTGCTTCTCTTGGCATCCGCAAGCAACCCCTGAATACCTACACCCTCCCCCCCACCCCCCTTTCCCAACACACACACACACACACACACACACACACACACACACACAGCCCCTCCTCGCAGTCCTCTAGATCTCTCCTTCTCTTATTACTTCCAGTCCTAATCCGCCGTGTTGTCGAATAAAGTGAAGGGACGATGAGCATCGGAGCATAAAAGTCTCGCAGTTGTACGTTCTCCCCGGGTTCCTCCCATTGCCTCAGAAGGGCTGAGATGAGGAAACCGGCAGTGAAGCTGTCGTCTAAGGGCAATGAATCCAGGAACAGCGAATTACCTCCCGCTTTTAAAACATCCTTACGTAGACACTAACTTGCGATACAGCTGCATCCGGACTGTCCATCCTTTTCTGGATACTTCGCACAGAGAAAACTTTTAACAAAGCACGGAAGGAACCCTCTGGCACGAAAGGTCTGAGCTGTAGCGAACGCCGCATGCAAAGTGTGTAAGCCAATGCCGGAGAGATCTTTTGGGTTAAAATGGGACATTGCAATGTTTTTAGAAGTCGATTTACGAGGCACAGTGATAGGCTTGACGATAAATCTGTCTTTACGTAGAAACGGCCCCAGCTGTGTTTTCTTTTTTCTCTTCTTTTCATTCCATCTTCATTTCTGTCTCGTGCATGCCTTTGCTTTTAGACCTCCAGTGCCCTGTGCTTTTCGTCTCTCATTCTGTTTATCCTTTCTCTCATACTGTTTTTCCCTTCTAGTCTGCTCTTTTGCCGCTTCATCTTAATTAAACGCAAAAAAGAGCGCCTCGTGAGAATGGAAGCTTCCTTATTTCATTCTTCTTTTTTTTTCTCTCAAAAAAAATTTCAAGCCGTAATTTTTTGTTCCCTTGACAATCCTCCGTTTATTTTGTATGGAAACACAGGGGAAAGTGCATGGCCAGTGGTACTGCTTGGGGATCCAGAATTTCAAAGAAAAATACGAAGTTAGTGGTCGGTGGTCTTGGCTGGGGAATCAAAGTTCCAGGAAACAAAATAAGATGGCAACATTTGAGCAAAGAAATCTTCTTCATATCCGCTCCAGCAGATCGTTGAAGTGTCATTAGTAAGCTATAAAGGCACCGGCGAGTTCTGTTTCGTTACGTCCCAGATTTGTACTTGAAAAGCTTCATCATTATTTGCGGTATGTTGACGAAGGGAGTGATACTCAGCTGCTAAAACGCGAGGCTTCGGGTGATATCGACGAATGCTTGAAGTATTTCGCAAACCACCGCCTGAACGTTATCGCGAATGGGGTGGTACGGGTGAGTGAGTGAGTTTTTGAGGCTTAACGCCGCGCAAGCCACAAAGACTAATTCGCGGCGGGGTGGTACGTAAGGCATCAGAGAAGAGTCGATATCATCCAAGACAAAGTGTTTTAACCGCTTTATCATTTAGTTTCTTCAAGAAGTTACGTTGTCTGAACGTTGCTTTCGCTGACGAGATGCCAGACAAGTGCTCTCTTGTTCAAGCAAAAAATATGGTATTCGAACTTCTGTATAGAACGTTGACATCTTCCCATCATAATTGTGCGCATACTCTAGTATTGTCCGCGTGTCTGACTGTAAAACCTGTACGAACTGTTCACTTAGAAGTTGCAGTGAGGCTGATACTAACACATTAACATTCTCATGATTACATTACATTGCTTTGCATTTTCGTTCGTTGACAGACTGCACACAAGGATGTTGTCAGCCACATAACTGGAACGAAACTGAGCAAATTTGTCAGGGCTTATAAACTTGACTAACAACAAATCCTGCGGCCTCTAACAACAAATCTCTCCAGTCTCCAAACGACCCAATTCAACAGGCTTTTCGTGCACCGCCATGTTATTGTTGGCAGTCATCTTTTCACATCTGACAGACATCACGCCGTCAGCGGACATACGTCACCAGTCCTTGTGATCCGCTAGACGGCGCTGTCTGCCGCGAGACGGCGCTTAGCTGGCGACGTTTATGACGGACAAGGGCGTGGAATTTGTTCTGGGCTAGTGGAGACCTCATATCTCACTGCTTTTATAAGTCGAGGATGAGAGGTCTGCAATTTGCTGACGCTTATCCTGTCTGGGAGAAGTCTGGGAAGGGAAGACTCGATCTGTTTTGCCAAGGGACAGCTGAGATCGAAGGGACACAAAGGAGTAAGGACACATATTGAGCGTGGGTCATGTTTGGTGTTTATTTGAAGGACCCTGTTTGGCGAGTGTGCTAGTTTGTAGTGATTTTTGTTGTCATGAAAACGTGTGATTTTCGGAACTTTTGCATTATGTAGGGCAAGGTGCGTGCCAGGGGGCTGCAACAAGAGGCAATCTGCCAGCGTAGCTTGGACTAATTGCGCACAGCTAACGCCGGGGACTGGATTTGAGTGAGGTGGCATTTTGACCTAAACAGAAAGTAGACTTGCATTAGTCCAGTGAGACCTGAGCGGCAAAGAGAAATTCTATTATTTTCTTTTTATAACTCCTGTCAGTTGTCTGTGCATGGTAATTTTTGTTTCTAGACTGAAGCATTTTTAGGGGTGATTATGATGCCTGGAATAACATGTAGGCATTCTGAGGCTTCGTGCCTTTGTATTCAGAAGCGGATCCAGAAAGTGGTACATGTACAAGGTTAGCTTCCTGGTCCTTTTCCTTTTCTGCTTGGTCCCTCTGTCCACCCTGTGACAGATTCCGCTTTTTGTCCTGAAGAAAACAATCTTGTACAGGATCTCATTTAAGGTACACCAATTTTTTATATATATACTTACATAATAATAATAATAATAATAATATATTACACTTGTAGAGCGCGGAGTTCTGCTTACAAAAGCACTCAATGCGCTTTTTGCTCACGCATACACACAGCATTCACATGCACACATTTATGTGCATCATGTTTTAAGCTGGCCCTTTTATGTTTTAAAGGGCCTGGCCGGATGGGACCGTGTTAGCCGCGAAATAGTCTTTGCTGCTTGCGCGGCGTTAAGCCCTAAACAACCAACCAACCAACTTTTCTCCCTGTGCATGTGCTGGGGAACTGTCGACAGACAGGCGTCATAAACAGGAGTCCGGTGACTACAAACTGGACCCCATGGGGAAAAAAAAAACATGCACTCGAAACGAGACTGTTTTGGTTTGTTTTCTATCGTACACAGTTTTCGAGTGGATAGTGGGCATGGTATGAATGTTGTCTTTTGCGCGCATTCCTCCGGTCCTCTCTCTCTCTCTCTCTCTCTCTCATACGTGGTGGGAAAGGACGTTAAACTCCCAAACACCCACCCACCCACCCAAAAAACACTCTCTCTCTCTCTCTCTCTCTCTCTCTCTCTCTCACACACACACACACACACACACACACACACACACACACACACACACACACACACACACACGCACGCACGCACGCACGCACCCACACTCACCATACCACACACCACACACCACCAAGCGCTTCAGTTTAAAAAAAAAAAAAAAAAAAACGCACCACAGGCTAGAGCCGAGAGACGTAGAAGGGCGGTTCAGACAGACAAATTGGCAGAAACAGGGGAACAGACGGTGATTTAGATGAGAGATACACGAATCACCTTCGCCCTCACGCTTCTGATTAAACACTAACAACCCAAACACTCAGCACCTCTGAGATTCCTCCGCCTGAAATCAAAGTGCTGGGGGGAAAAAAAAAACCCGACACTTGGCATACCCCTTTACGTAACCTGCAAAATCCCAGTGAGCGAGGACAGAAATTTATCACACGAATGAAACTGGGTGAGGACTCTGAACTGAACAACATCGCATCTGTGGTGCAAGGTTTACTGATACAAGCCGCGGAGTATCCAAGCTCGCAGCGGATAGGTTCAGGCCTTCGTATATCACGGGGATGACAAAATGGACCGGGGTTTTTTTACGGTGCCGCTCCAAATCATTGCACCGTCCCCGGATCAGCGGGTTCACACGCCCTATCACCGCGTTTTTCCAAATTCAAAACGCCATAGCACCGGAAAAAAACGACCTTTTTTATTTTCAGTTGTAACGATTTTCGGTTAGAACGACTGACCAACCAGAAACCGGCTTGTACTGATACGTTACCGCAAAATGAAGGTATATATGCTTAGGTTTTAAAATAACGGCTTTAAAATAATGAGAGCAATCGTCCGAAATTCGAACTTACGACCCTAGCATCGAAAATTCAACGTCCTACCGATTCCCACACACACACACACACACACACACACACACACACACGCCCTCCCCACCCCTCCCCCACCCCCTTCCCCGCCGCCCCCGTCCCCATCGATCGACGCAGTGACTGCATTGTTACTGGATAGGAAAACCACGAACGGGTCAACTCCTCGCTTCCAGCAAGCTTCTTACCAGTCACAGGGAGCCGAGACAGTCAAGCGGAAGACTACTGGACTTTAAATGCTCAGGTCGTGAGTTCGAATCCTGGCTGGGAGCCCAAAACTTTGTGCTGGCTGTTTCCTCGTTGCCCCGTCTTTGATATCGCCCTTATCTGGTGGAAAAGGACGTTAACCGCCTGCATACACCCACACCCACTCCCACCAGTCACAGTAAAAGTGAACAGTCTTCGGTTGGTTGGTTGCTTGGTTTTGTTTAGGGGGCCCTTTGTCCATTCCCACCAAATAAGGATGACACGAAAGACTGGACAACGAAGAAAAAGCCAGCACTTGGTTTTCTTTTTCTCTCCCAGTCGAGATTCGAACTCACTACCTAAGCACTGACAGTCCAGCGCTCCATCAGCTGGGTTGTCCAGGTGTAATAAGCCAGACCTGACTTGACTTGGGGCACTTTCAGCCTCAGTCAGCATAGACCCGGGACACTTACAGCCTCAAATTTAGACCCTGGGCACTTCCAGCCTCAAGCTGCATGGGACCGGGGCATTCTACGCTGGGGAGTATAGATCCCGCTTGTTACACCAGGCTCCCCGAGCAACTTTCAAACAAGCCAACAAACAAAAAGGAGTTAGTTGGTTGGCTATTTAGGGCTTAACGCCGCGCAAGCAACAAGACTATTTCACGGTTAATCAAGGTCCTTCTTCGCGAGATTAAAATAAAAAGGAAGACAATAAAACAAGATGGAAATATATATCAAAAATCTCTCCGGTTTAAATAATAAACACGTTTCACTTCTTTGTACATCGAACATAGAGAGGTCGAGGATAGTCCGTGTTACTTGAGGTGTCTAAGTTTTTATAGCCTAACAGATTTGACTCTTTCAAGACGCTAAAGATGCTGTCAGGGGGAACATCCCGGAACAACACCTCCAAAGAATCTGCACAGTAATGTTTGACGCGAATCTCGGCAAGATCTACGCACGAGATTAAGAAATGTGCGACTGTAAACGGCTCATGACAAGGTACGCACCAGGGGTGGGAGGGGGGTATCTTCCCCTTTCAAGAGATGTGAATGTGTAATGTGGGTGTGTCCAATATGGAGCCGACTAAAAGAATGGGCTCCTCGCGTCGGTTCCGTCAGCAACGAGGGAGACTATCACAGATATTTGGTAAAACCATGTGGTGTTTGTTCTCCGCAAGGGCAACAAAAAGAGGAGGCGGTGGTTAGGGAACACTAGCACTATCGCACTGGCCAGGAGAGAAGATTAAAGCGACTAAGTGCCCCTGTCCTTGCCACCAAAGTATGCTCCCTTGCCAGCGTAAAGAATTCTCGAATGTGTCCTGGATAAGCAGGTGGCGCGGCATGGGCAGGCTTCAACGATACGTAAGGCGATAACAGCCGACAGGCTGCAGAAACGATCGAGATGTCATGAAGCCGCAGAAATAACTGTTGAAGGAGACGTGGAGGGGATAGAAAAGGGTACAGATGGAAGTCCGAGAGGGATGGAAGTCCGAGAGGGATGGAAAAAATGTTAAGAAGAACTACTGTCGTAAAATGATTAAGGGCGCAACTCTCGCCGGTGGGGCGTTGAAACTTTTGAAACTTTCACCCCCCCCCCTCCCCTCACCCCCCCCCCCAACCCATGCGTAAAACTGAAAGAGTAAATCAGCATATTTTTTAAACTAGAGGTGTGGTTGACTTTTAGGACAACCATTTCCATTCCTTCCATTTCTTTACTTTCATAATTCAAACGGAAAGTGTACAGCTGAAACGTACTCTTTACAGTTATGCCTTCAATAAAACTTGAAGAAATGTTCTACAGAGATTTTAGGATTATCTTGTTTGTTCGTTGTCATCAATTGCCGGGGTGCATGGGGGAGCGAGTGAGTGAGTGAGTTTTTGAGGCTTAACGCCGCGCAAGCCACAAAGACTACTTCGCGGCTAAAGGCGATGTCACACTGAAAGCATGTTTTCCTAAAACATGTTTTATAAAACATGTTTTGAAAGGCAAAACGCCCGAAGGTGTCACTTGACACTCCGCACGGCGGTTTTCATTGGTTGAAACACAAAACATGTTTTCGGATTTTAGGGCAGGCTCTAAAACTGAAAACACGATCAAAACATGTTTTGAAAACATTGTTGTGAAGTATGTCACACGACAAAACACGTTGTTTCGCAGCGAAACATCTGAGAACAATGTTTTCAAGTGTTTTTGCCCTCTCGTGCGACATGGCCATAAGTGTGCCTGCACTACATGAAAAAAAACAAAAATGTAACGTTGGGCAGCTGATGCAAAATGATGCTAAGACTTCGGTCCAGATACCGTCTACCACCGTAGTGCGCTTCCGACGTCCACACCCAATCTGTCGCGAACAAAACCATCCGACTTGTCCGTCGATAAGTATTTCCCACCGGAAGAATACCGATAACGTAAGATTCGCGTGGAATACCGGCGTTCTTTGCCATGTCACTATCTTCTCCGCCAAATTGCTTCCCCTCCAGAACCTCTGGAAGCCATTTCGCGAGCACGTCAAGGGGAAGATGAGCAAACGTCAGTCGCACCAGCAGCTTCACACAGTTCCCGCCTGAGATTGCGTCATGCACAACGCTGCTAACACAGGAAAACAATTTACAAGGGCGTCGGTTTTTTGTGTAATTGCATTTCTGACATGATACGGGATAGGTGGGTGGCGGGGCAGGTTGCTTTTTCAACTTGTTTGGTTGACTGCTGAGAGTTCTGTACGATTCTGAGGGAGCCGGGATAGCCGAATGGTAGAGCGATGGACTCCCAATGCTCGGGTCGTGAGTTCGAATCCCTGCTGGGACCACATATTAGTGCTGGCTTTTTTCTCGTTGCCCCGTCTTTGGTATCACTCCCAAACACTCACTCACTCACTCTGTACGATTTTGTTGTTGTTCTTGTTTTTGTTGTTGCTGGTGACCTTTTCTGAGGTTCTTCTTGAAATGAGCTTCCAGTCTCACTCCTCTATAATGTCTTTTGTGTTTCTTTTTAGCTGATAAAAAATGAAACCAGTGTGTTTTGGGGCACGTACCTGTCGCAAATGGTTGTCCTTCTTCGTATCAGTTTTGTCGGTAATTATGTTTCCATCCAAGTTCATAGAAACAGCCTCCATATGTAATTAGTATAAAGCAAAACGCAAAGAAGGCTCTGTTTCCTTCACAGAATTTTAACACAGCACAAAAAAAACAAATAAATTAAGCGATGAATCATGCCAATGATGTAAAATAAGCCACATCCTTCATCCATAGCACATAATCATTTATATGGCAGTATGTCGGCGTATATGGTTAGAATGATTGCCTTTACAGTTGATAAAAGAAAAGTTCCCAAGAAAAATTCTCATCGAGTGATCTGTCAGCTCTGATGAGTTCTTCGAGAAGGATACTTCTCAAAACTCGATTGGGAAGAAAAATCGGGCCATGAGGTCGATCCTGACAGGAACTTGAGGAAGCCAAAACTTTCTGCTGTCTTCAGTCTTGTTGCTTCCTGTTTGATAGCATTCTGGTTTAATGGACCGTCCCGGTGAAGAAGGTTAACCAAACAGGCGTAAGGACACAAAATGACCGTTGGGTCATGTTTGGTGTTTGTTTCCGGTACCCTGTTTGGCAAGTGTGCTAGTCTGTAGTGATTTTTGTTGTCATGAAAAAGTGTGATTTTCGTGATTTTTGTGTTAAGCAGGTCAAGGTGCATGGCAGGCGGTCACAAAAAGAGGCAAGCTGCCATTGAAGCTGGGACTTTTTGCACAGAGGTCGGACACAAGTGAGGCAAGCAGATTTGTGTGAACTGCCTCTCTGGCCTAAAGAGAAAGTAGACGTGCATTACTCCAGTGAGGCCTGAGCGGAAAGGAGACATTCAATTTTTTTTTAAAACCCCTGTCAGGTGCGTGCCTGTGAATGATCTGTTCATGGTAGTAATTGTTTCTAGATTGAAGCCTTTTCAGGGGTGACTATGATGGCCCCGTGTATTTGTGTCCTTCGCCCACGACGAACGATTCAATCTTTTCAGTCTTACTGCTCTAAAGATACATCGCTATTTATGAGATAAAATGGTGATATTTTTGGATCTTTGGTGGTAAACTTTCTTATATAGAAATCCCACGAATAAAATATTAAATCGGACATAAAGTCGGGTGGTCCAAAGCAGCTAGTTCTGTTTCCTGAAAGATCTGCTGTAAGTTTAATCAAATAAAGGAGGAGCAAGGTTTTTGTATCCAAGACGAGGCTCAAGGTGCATGTCGGAACTGGAGTCCAGTGATACCATTCGCTTAACGAATGACATATTAAGCGTTATCGTCTGTACACTTAACAATCGACTCTGCCTTGTCCTACGTTAACTACAAGCCACAAGAGAGGGAGGGGGGGGGGGTCCTACCAACCTATCTGAAACTCCCCACAGATTTAAGCGTATCTCACCATTCAACAGACCCCCATTCATCTCCAACCGGGAAGAAAATGGTCGGTACAGGCCATGTGAACAGATGATTTTACCTATACATATATATGGTTATGCCTATGGTTTCTAATTAGTGTAGACTTCCCTGGTAAACAGAACACACACAGATCTACGACTGTATTCGTACGAAAAGGTCGGACCGGCTGGTACAGAAACATGAACGCCAGGCCAGAAACATTATATCATTGTCTTAGTTCATGAGTCAACACAACATCTGATTCTCAGTTCTCGCCCCTTGGAAGCTCTCCCGCAGTAAGTCTCAGATGGTCCCGCAAAGAGTCTGCCGCTACCCGACGATTCTCCCGCCAATATTCGGGGCAGCCTCCCTTCTCTTTGCACAGCTAATGATTTCCTCGCCCTAGTGCTACAGAAAACCAGGGTCCCCATATAATCAAAGTCAATACGCCGGGTGCTCTCTCGACCTTAGTGATCCGAAGTCTATCATACTGCGATTGACTCGATCGCTTCGGCGCATTGAACTTGGACAGTACGGCTTGGAGCCCGGCACTGACTACGTTTAACATTGTGTAGACAGACAGCACCGCTCCAAATGAACAGATTAAGAAATGTCTATGTCTTGTATCGTGCTAGGATCGTCATGCAAAGAATGTGAAGACCCAAGCTTCATCGTTCATTTATCGGAGTGAGTTCGCGCAAGCAACAACGGCTGGCTAAACTTCGCTTCTATTATCGGACTATGATGTGTGCTTTGTATGTCATTGTATAAGTCTGCCTTGTCCTACATTGACTACAAGCCACAAGACGAGGAAGGGGGGGGGGGGGGTCTACCATCCTACCTGAAACGCCCTACAGATCTAATATTCATTGGACACCATTTCCCTTCCAACCAGGAAGAAAACAGTTAGTACAACTTAGGCACAATCGAAGTCATACGACTCACGTACCGTTGTCTTCGGTCTGCCCAGATGGCATCCCTGCGCAGTTTCTTTTACTTGAAGTATATGTACTTGAAAGACCTCTTCAGTGTATGTGTGCAGTCGTTATCTGGGTAGACTCACTGTTCAATGCTCTCGTTAATCTCCGACCAATTCATGTCTGTCACGTTTGAATAAGTTGGAAGTGTCCGTCTAAATTCAGAGGCATCGACGACAATGCGTTTTGGTCATCTGTCTGAATGAATTACAGCAAACGCCTGATTCTTCTTCCCAGAAAGGAAAATCCGTAGACAATGCTCGTGTTCCGCCCCCGTCACTGTCGCAAATCTTTCGTGCGCAAGTTCGGTGACAGTTATAAAATAAGTACAGAAGAAGTTTAAAAGTGACGCCGACCAAAGGCTTGTTTATCGTCTTGCGGTTTAGGTATCTTACTTCGGATCCAAACCTGCCTGATTCGAGTCTCTGGTGGCCAGGAATCTGGTTGAAGTTTACCTTTCCAAATCGAGTCAAAATCACGTGCAGACTCGTTTACGGTGCCTGTCTCACCCTCGTGTATACACGCTCGCACAACATCAAGTGTGCGCGTAAAAGATCCCAATCCTTACTGGAGGGGGCGCGAGATGGAAAAACAATCATATGCTTTGCATGTAGGAAAAACAAAAAAAAATGGGTGGTATTGCACTGTCGCGACGCGCTCCCTCCCCCCACCTCCCACCCCATCCCCCCACCCCTCCACTCTCCACCCCCTCCCCCTTGAGGGAGCAGCCCGAATTTCCCTCACTCCGGATGTGACTGTAAGTTGTATCAATAACCAATATGCAAATTGCGTGCTACGTGGCAAAAATGTATTGCTTCAGAAAGTACCTGGTACCTCTTTGTATGGCCTATATGTAGATGAACATTTTTACCAATATTTTAGGAACGACAGTTCACAGAGGCTGTAACTGAGTACGTGTCTAAATGGTATCTTGAGTTTTTCGTGTCAACCACGTCATGTCGATAGGTGGGCATAGAAAAGTTTCAAGTTTGGAGAAGCTCCTTTAAAGGCAGACAGCGTGGAGCTTTAAATCCGGCAACAGAAATGTTAAACGTGTCATCCAGTGCGGACCGGTCAGCTGGGGCAAGTACCGATCTACGTGTTCGTGCTGACGCTGCACAAGCCCCCCAGAGGGATCCTGCCTGTAGTGACCTGTGTCACCAGCTAGTCGGTCAGTGACAGAATTATCATCCTTGACTCACGCCATAGTTATCCTTCGAGAGTATTTTATGGTAACTGTCAACCTGATGAATGCAAGTTCTATAAGAATTTTTTTCCAATTTGTGTGTGTGTGTGTGTGTGTGTGTGTGTGTGTGTGTGTGTGTGTGTGTGTGTGAACGGCTTTTTCTACCACCTACGGGTGACAGCAAAGACAGGGAAACGCGAAAAAGGCCAATACAGATAATTATTTGGGTACAGCCGGGATTCGAACTCACGACCCGAGCACAGAGAGAGAGAGAGAGAGAGAGATTATCCAACATACAGCCTCCACACTTTACTTTGCATTTCTTTGCATTTGCATTGCGTGTGCGTGTGTATCAGCAGGTGTTGCATACTCTTGTTTTCTTAGTTTAGTTTAGACTGCATTTGTGAAGCGCCTTGAGCTCACCTTGTGGGGATACTACGCTGTATATAAGACCTACTACTACTACTACTACTACTACTACTACTACTACTACTACTACTACTACTACTACTACTACACTAGTCTAAGGGCGTTGAGGGGAGCTGGGATAGCCGAATGGTAGAGCGTTGGACTCTCAATGCTCGGGTCGTGAGTTCGAATCCCGGATGGGGCCAAAAATTTGTGCTGGCCTTTATCTCGTTGCCCCGTCTTTGATATCACCCATACGTGGTGAAAAAGGACGTTAAACTCCCAAACACCCACCCCAACCTAAGGGCGTTCAGTGGAAATCTGAAAATGTACTGTAAATACTGCTTGGAGTGTGGCATGGTATTAAGTAAACAGTACAGTATTGAATACGAAGTTACCAGGTAATCAGTGACCATTTGAGCCACTGCAGACGGGTGGGAAGCTAGCTGGTCAAGATCACCGCAGTTACAACTCTCCATCAACGCTGAGACATTGCCGTAAACGTACGTGTAAAAGCATAGGTCTCCCGAGATTTACTAACGACGCCTTTGGCACTTAAACTGATAACGACTCTCACAGTGCTTTGTTTAAACGCTACAGATTTGACTCGTGGGCCACACTCGATGCCACATGAGACCGCGCAACGTCGACTACGACCACCAAGGTCAGATCCAGGATCTGTATACTCTCCACCAAAGAAAGCGGTTGCCTGGCCTTTCGTCTTCAATGGGGAGCCAGTTGTGTAATAAGCCAGATCTACTCCAAAGTGCGTGTGACTCGCTGGCACTTCTAGCTTCAAGCTGCACTGACCCGGGGCACTTCCAGCCTCAAGCTGCTTAGACCGGGGTGCTTCTAACCTCAGTCTACATTGGCTCGGGGCACTTCCAGCCGTAAGATTCTTAAAACCGGGGCACTTCACGCTGGGGAGTACATCCGGCTTACGTTTTATGCAGGGATATATCCAAACTGCTTGAGCGTTTGACCGTCAATGCTTGGGTCGTGAGTTCGAATCCCGGCTGGGAACAAAAACATTGTGCTGGCTTCTTCCACGCCTTTGCCCCTTATATGGTTAAAATGAACAGAAAAGAGTTTAATCCAGGTACAGCCAACCAATCAGAACATTGCCTCCATTACAGCTTCACCGGTTCAGATTCACCTGGTGAAAGTCATCATCCACATACGTCTTCATCAAGCCACGGTGACACATCATTTATGCCTTGTCCTGCGGTCTCATTGGATTTGGAAACGCCCCAGAAATACCCTGAGGGCTAATTTCTGCCTGTCTGGCCATTGCCACTTAACGAGACAGTTCCCATTGTCTAGTGGAGATTGCTTGGTTAATGTAATCTACCCTCTAGTCCCGGTCATATGGCTCACCGAAATACACACGTGTCCACTTTGCCTTCTCGGTGAAAATGCGAGTTATATGTGTCTGGTGACGCCGTTCTATGGTGTATGTAGATGGTTTTATGGTGTGGGAAGTTTTGGCACCATTTCAAGTTACAGTTTTGTTTTGTTTTTTTCCCACTGGTCCACTGAAAATAAATCGATAATCACACAAGTGAATTAATTGTCAAAACTGGGCAGCGTAATCTTGTACGTATATATATAATAATTATTTTTACATTATAGGCGCTTACCCAATTTCACAAATCGGCTCAAAGCGCCGCGAACTGAACCCAACAGGCACGCTCACGTAAATCACACGCATTCTCTCACACACTGGACGTAAACACATTACAATCACGTGGTGCAAAGGGTCAGCTCAGCTATCTATTTAAATTTCGGAATTTTGAATTGCATTTATTTTTCAGATTTGGTGGACTGAACATTTCCAAAGCACACACACATATATATATATATATATATGCCCCTCCCCCTACACACACACACACACACACACACACACACACACACACACACACACACACACACACCGCTTTTCTTACCCCCCCCCCCCCACCAAAAAAAAACCAAAAAAAAACGGGTCACGTAGCTGCTCCCAAAACACGCTGGGCAAGTTTCCCAGTTCTTTTGTCTGTGGTCACACCGATGGCAGTAAACTTGAGCTTCGTCTGCCCCCAAGTCATATCTCGGGGTGCCCAGCTTCCTCATACCTCTCTCATTCTCCCGACAGGACTGCCTTTGTTGATGCGGATTAGA
Organism: Batillaria attramentaria; assembly: GCA_018292915.2. Lineage (NCBI taxonomy): Eukaryota > Metazoa > Mollusca > Gastropoda > Batillariidae > Batillaria > Batillaria attramentaria. The sequence continues at coordinate 6,019,032 of JACVVK020000004.1, forward strand.
TGTCTGGTATAGAGGCCAGCGCAGAATGCACCACGTGATCTGTCCTTGCCTCGCTTGTGTTGTCTGTACCAATGTAATACTGAATTTGCTCGAAAATGTTCGATCTCTTAGGGGGCGGGGATGGGGTGCGGGTGAGCGCATAAAAAAATGTGTGTCGACCCCCAAGAAAGCGAGAATGAAGTATGTGCCCCCTAACCCCCACCCCGCCCGTCTGCCCGCCTCCCCTACCCACCAGCCCATCTCCTGACAGCATTTTGTACACCAGTGCTACTTCCCATTTTTCCCCCTCCTTTCCCTGATCTAAGGGAAAGTACTCGATCATTTCAGGAAAGGCCACTCTGCTGTATAGAATGCCCCCCTCAAACAACACGTTGGCCATTTCCTTTCAAATCACTATGCTATTATGTATTGTAAATAGCGCAGCTACGTTTTTAAACATTATTAGCCTGTGTTGATGAACGAGTTTTTCTTCCAGCAGTTTCCCCGCAAAGAGATGACAGGGGACGATGCATCATGCGTGACAACATTTATGGCTTTGCTGAAATGCAGGATTGAAACATCAAACAAGCAAAAGTTTGAGATAGATACCAGAACCCAAATTCCTTAGGGATAAATTCAAACAAGGGAGATAATCTTCAAAGCGGACTATCAAACCGACTACCACACGTTCCTTACCACACCCACAACGACTTCGTGAAGGGTATGAATAGTTTGTGTATAATTCATTAATTGTCTAACATCTAGTCTAACAGTTTATCGACTTACTTCTTTTTTTTAAACTTTCCTTCTGCTGCCGGATGGTCACTGGCTGGTGATCATGACGGGTATGAATAGTTTGTGTATAATTCATTAATCGTCTAACATCTGACAGTTTATCAACTTACATTTTTAACTGTCTTTCTGTTCTGTCGGATGGTCACTGGCTGGTGATCATGACGGGCATGAATAGTTTGTGTATAATTCATTCATTGTCTAACATCTGACAGTTTATCAACTTACTTTTTTTTTAACTCTTAAGAGCCCGAGCCGCGACCACCATCTGCCCACTGTATGATCAGCAGGACTGGTTAAAAAGAAGCAGCCACTGCACACCAGTAGCGGCCACCTCAAGCGACTATTACAAAAGGCGTAGGCCTTCACGCTACACCCGAGAGTGCTACAGATTGCATAATAGTGACTTGAAGTGGCTGCTACTGGTGTGTGGTGGCTTGTTCTTTTTAACTAGTCTTGTCATGTAGTGGGCAGGGGGTGGTCGGGCTTGGGCTCTTAAGAGTTAAATTAGTGAGACTTAGTAGGGCTTCGTACGGAGAACTTCGCTGAGCAGCGTAACCCACTTGCATGTAAATTAGGCACGTTACGGGTACCATTAGCTAATCGCAGCGCGTTAGCAGCTCGCGGCCTCTGCCGTGTGAGCCTAATTTACATGTAAATGGGTTACGCTGCTCAACGAAGTCCTCCGTACGAAATCCTACTAAGTCTCACTAATAACTATCTTTCAGCTCTGTCGGACGGTCACTGGCTGGTGATCATGGCTGTGGGGAGTCTTAGTCGTTGTTGTTGCTTTTATTCTTGTTGTTTGTTTATTTTTGTTTGGTTTTTGTTTGTTTTGGTTTTGTTGGTGTTGTTTTTAGGGGTTTTTGGTTTGTTTGTTTGTTTCTTTGTTTTGTTTGTTTTTGTTGTTTTGTTTGTCGGTTTGTTTGTTTTGTTGATTGTTCTTGTTGAGGATTTTGTTCTTGTTGAGGATTTTGTTGTTGTTGTTGTTGTTTTTTCTGTGTTTTTAATTCGATGTTTGTTTGTTTGTTTGTTTGTTTGTTTGTTTGTTTGTTTGTTTGTTTGTTTTGGGCGGGGGTGTTTGTTTTCAGAGGGGGGGTGGGGCTGTTGTCTTTTAAAAGACTCAAAATCAAATATTTTACTGGTATGCTAGTAGATGATCCCAAGTACAAAAATCAAGATCAACATTGTTTCCATGACAATGGACCAAGTAAAAAGACACTGGACACTGTAAGGTTCTCCAAAGAAAAAAATGAAACAAGTGGTAACGTGAAAAAGTAACCAAGGCAGACATATCTCGCAGGAAATTTACGGAGTTGCCGTGTTGTTTTTAATTAAAACATGGACTTATCAACATTCGCTGTAAAATTCCACGGACATTCTTAGGACGCTGTAAATCCAGGCAGGTGTCAGTTGTGTTCAATGAGCACCACTCACCCTTGATTTACACTTTGAATTAAGAGGTTGGTACCGGAAGCACTGCACACAGAGACGTAGCTGTAAAGTCAGTGAACTACCGGTGAGTAGTTTAATTCAACCTCCTGTGGAGGTTATATGGAGGGTTTTTTTCTTCAGAAGAAAAAAAAATTCTCCTTCCTACTATAGTCTAGATTAAAGGCGTCAGTTCTACGATTACTAGTATGGGCTTCGCAGAAGATGCAAGAAGGACAACAGAAGAGGACACAGATTTTGCAGTATTTATTAGCCGATACTAGAAAAGCGATCATATAGCTGTCGTCATCTGTATCCGGAATCCGGAATCAAGATTTTATTCTCTCCTTCTAGTCTAGATTTAAGGCGTCAGTTCTACGATTACTAGTATAGGCTTCACAGAAGATGCAGAAAGGCACAGGAGATGCAGAAAGGCACAGAAGAGGAAACAGGTTTTGCAATATTTATTAGCCGATACCAGAAAAGCGATCATGTAGCTGTCATCGTCTATATCAAGAAGGGACAGGGTCGCATTCCACGGTTCCTGACATATCCCGGTATTTAACCAGGCCCGGGAGGTACGGCAACTGCGGTGCCAGCCTTATAATCATCCACATCATACGACGTGTCATACCAAGGGAAGCATCCCCAAAATCGCACCCGTGAAGTGGGTGAATCTCGGCTGTGTGGCAACTGCCTCTCTATTGGGCCCATAGCACACCCGCTCTGGTTAGGAGCCGACCTAGGTAGGAAAAATCCCGCTTGCCTCGGCTGGGACTCGAACCCGGGTCTCCCGGTCCTTGGTCCGAAGTGCTAACTACTACACTACGGGGGCCGGTCTCCTAAATAAAACTTACTCTCATACATACACATAGTCTTGGGTACTCACAGCGAACGCTGGATATTTCAGAAGATGGATCTTTAAGTCGAACAGCATCAGTCTGCCACATCTTGACCCGCCCGAACTGGTCGCGTGCTGATCTCTATAAACATCCGATGGTGGAGTGGACGGGACAGAAACAATCGTAGGATGGTGTTCGCGTGTCCGCGAATATCCTAACGAAAGGATCCACTCACGTATCGGCAACATTAATGTCAAAATTGTTTGCTCTACACAGATGGCGCGAGACTCATTGAAAACATCAAAAACCGAACTCCCACTTCAGGCTGTCTCTCTGAAGGATGTCTGATATCCGTAAACGTCATCATCAGATAAACACGCAAATTGGAAAGGGAAAGAGACAGTGTTGATAATTTCGGTACGATTTCGTACTACGTCAGACGTGTTTTTCCTGGGGTTGTAATGCCACTTAACACGCCCGGGCTTCTTTCAAACAAGCTGCAATAAAACTAGAGCATTATGGCTGATGCGGAGTGCACGGAAAGTAACCTCGCCACGTGTAGCACGAAGAACACCGTCAATAGCACTGAGGGGCCGTCCAGACAGTGCGAGTCAGGTCAAATATTCCATGGCATGAAAGGAAAAGTTAAGAGGATAAGCGGGTGTTTGGGAGTTTAACATCCTTTTCCACCTGAAAAGGTGATATCAAAGACGGGGCAACGAGAAAAGGGCCACCACAAATATGTGGCCCCAGTAGGGATTCGAAATTTACGACCCGAGCATTGAGAGTCCAACGCTCTACCATGTGGCTATCCCGGATCCCCGAAAAGTTAAGAAGAGACAAAAAATCTAACATCCACGAAAAAAACTTAAACAGAAAATGTGATTTTGACAGTTGAAAGCCATTTTTCACTCTTTTTAAGATTAGGACCGTGTCACGACCGTGTGTGCTGCAATGTATGGGTGTAAGAGGTGCGTGCTCTTTCTTTACTCTCACTCACACGCAGTCGCACAACAGAAACTGAGACGTGCGGGGATTCACACCACCACAATATTATTGACAAGACGAACAGTTATTGCATAACACGTCACAGTACAGCTACAATACCAATCAAGAACAGGCAAGGTAATCAATCAAGGCAATAAATACTATGCCTAAATACGAATGATATAAATAATTGTACCTAAGAGCGCTCAGAGCATTTTAACGTGCACGGGATGATACCTCCAACGATGGTCAAGCGCGCAGACGTGCAGATGTGCAGATGTGCAGTTCACAAGCCGCAGACAACACCACAGGCGGCGGAAAATAGAGCTGGCTCGGCAGCTCTACAAAAGCATCACGGCAACCGCTGATGCTCTAGTGGACCAGCACCCACGCTGAATCCCACATACGGGCAGTCAAGCTCCCTCCCCTTCAGTCGTCGCAGGGCCAAGAAATCCTCCACGGGACAAGGGACTACAGGGCAGCTTCTGGCTCCCGAAAACAGCCACTCGGGCTAGAACCCCTGTGCAACAATACACTATTGTAAGTCCTTGGGCTCAACTAGCACATACTGCCTATCTATGGGATAATATTAACCCATGGCACAAACCAGCGAACGCTCCTATGTTACGAACGCTAAAGGAAACTGCACATACTAAACGCTAAAGGTAGAAGCCTGCAGCTGTCACATCGGACAAGTCAGTAGAATATACAGACAGGTCCGTGTTAAACTCACTGGTAAAACGGCTAATAACCAAACATACTTAGCCGACATAACACTTCGGCCACAATAGTCAAGTTTCATACTAACTTCCTGACCGTTGGTAATATCTACACAAGAGAAAATAGCTGACCTGAAACATAATACGGGAAATAACAGATATGAACCATTTACCTCCATATGCAAGATGCGAGGGGTTATGACGGTAGACCTTAAAGACAGCGGACGAGAAGAAGTGCCAGACTCTTGAACGGACGTGTCGGTACTACCGGGCCAAATGCGAATAGCAAGTGAATAGCAATGGTTTTTATACTGTTAGGGCGAATAGGGTGAGTATCGCACAGGATACACCTGCATCACGTGTAAAACGGGTTACCTGTATCGACTTTAACAAGGGAAACGGACAGGTCAGCATATTATACACAAATGTCCCGTGTAAAACCTTCACCAAGGGATACATGCGTGGCTCGTGCAGAAAACAAGGCACGTGTGCCACACAGAACATAGTTACGATGCATACGGAAATCATACCAACCCGTCATACGGAAATCTTACCGGCACATGATTTACCCTAAGTCACGCATCCGTGACAGACCGCCGGGCAGACTCTTTGGGGTCGGCCCGCTATTGCGCGGGTCCGTTAGTGCGCGGGTCCGCTAGTGCGCGGGGCCGCTATTGCGCGGCCATATCATCTATAAGAAGCAATACTTGCCAAGGTGACGGGGCCTACCGTGCACCCCCCCCCCCCCACCCCGGGAATGTACTACGATGGTGCCAGATGTCTTCCTAGGATGTCCTGATTGTATTTCAAAAATGTTCCCAAGAATCCATAGGGATGCACCAGAGTTACAGCCCTTAACTTAAAGGCGCGCTTTCACACTTCGACGACTTACGTGATATTCACAAACAGCTGGTCTAAATCATAAACAGATTCTTGTACTACTTAAATCAATTATTATGCCACTTGCCAATGGTTTATTATCATTTAAACAAACAGAAATGAAGTATATATCAAAATGCTTATTATATACGGTGATGGTCAATGTACGCGTAGTATTATGGACGACTTGCCGGTATTGGTAAAAATCTGACAAATGAGTGTTTTCATTGGTTGTACTTCTTTATAATAAAATACATCATAAACTCTTTATTAAATGGCCAAAGTAACATTTATACATGTATATAAATTTGAAATTTGTTTTGTATCACTTTGGTGCTCGTGAGTCACAGCACATGATCTGAGATATTTTCCTCGAGCTACAAAAGTATATGACATACATGATGACAGATGAAAATAAGAGCAATGTTTTGATCTTCGAAAATGTCAGGTTCATATCACATGAAAAATCTGCAGGAGTCCGTAAATGTGACATGTCAAACACAGTGTGTATAGTGCCTAATCACGAGCCAGAATATAGCATGTCTGAATTTGTCAACATACATTCATCAAGTGAATCACCCAGCCCATCCTACACAAATATGAGTGATTTAATGCTTTAAAACTTCCACATTAGAAAAGCATGATCACAGGGCTTTCCTGTGCCCCCCCCCCCCCCCATCAACCCATTGATCCAACACACACACACACACACACACACACACACACACACACACACACACACACACACACACACACGTCCCTATATATACGAGAAATTTCCATTTGAAAAAAATGGGTTTCACAAAAACAGTGGGTTCCTTGGAAAATCGTCAATATTTTCCATATAATTATACTACTTCACATTTGCTTTGCATCACTACAAAGACAAAGACTGTTGAATAGACAATCTGCTTTTATTTCATTAAGGTAATTAAATTGCAATCCTCGCGCATAAGGCAACAAAACAGAACAATCATAACCGAACATTTCATTCCCGCGCAATAGCGGCCCCGCGCACTAGCGGCCCCGCGCACTAACGGCCCCGCGCACTAACGGACCCGCGCACTAGCGGACCCGCGCACTAACGGACCCGCGCACTAGCGGACCCGCGCAATAGCGGCCCAGCCCCGACTCTTTAGATATTACTGTTTGAACACATCAATAGTGTTAACTCGACTTTCCGCTACTTAGCAAAGCTAACAAAACTAAAGATGTCACCCCTACTCCCTCTCCTCACCGGCAATATCACAAACACATTTTCTGTTCCATGATTTCAGTGATTTTTAGATGTTCTAGCTTTTCCTCCCATTTCCTCGCACGTATGCGCACTTCCTCGCACTATTTGGACGCACCCTCAATTCCTGCTCCTGGCAAATTCCGGGCGCCTCGTAGGCTTTCAAACCACGTGGTTTACCCCCCGTTTAACCCCGTGCTGTTCTTCCTGTTGATGCAGCGATTCGGGAGAAAATTGCCGAAATGATACCGATGCTTTCTCTTCGTATATTAGCGACTCATCGGACATTTTCAAGTCACATGACACAAGGGACCGTGGGACAGCGATGGCGGTAATGTATCTTTGCAAAATATTTCATTAGAGGTAAACGTCCAACACTGTTAGTCCTGGGGATATTACAGAGACAAACACCCCTAACTGTCCACAATTACCGGAAAAGATGTTAGAAAGGATGGTACCTTGATGTCGTGATGAGATCAACGCTCAGAGAGATGTTAGTTTAGGAAATCTTTGCCAGGGCTGCCACGCAAGAATATGAGGTAGGTGCAAAAAAAACAGTCCAAAGCTTTGAACATCGGAAATAGGTCGTAATTCGTGAGAAAGGATTTCTCTAGTGCAAGGGAGGGGAGGGAAGGGAAAGGGAGGGCTCAAAGGTTTAACGCCCCCCCCCCCCCTCCTCCCCTTCCACCGCCAGGGTAAGCTTAATTTTCAAGATGGGCTGCATCTCTCTCGAAACGAGTCCTGTTTTGGTTTGTTATCTATCGTACAGAGTCAGTTTTCGAGGGGATAGTGGGCATGGTATTAATGCTGTTTTTTTGCGTGCATTCCTCCCTCCCTCTCTCTCTCTCTCTCTCTCTCTCTCGTGTGTAGTTTTTTGTGTATAACAACTTTCTCTCTGTATTGTGTAATTTGATTTTTTGGTTGTTTTGTTGGTATAGTTCTTTTGTTTCGCTTCTTCGTTTTAGTACATATTTTTATTGTTGTAGTGCTATGTAGTTTTAGTAGTGTTAGCAACGACAGGTATGAAAACTGACTGTTTCACGTCAATGACCTCAACCGTCCTTGTATACGTAGTTTTAATAATAATAATAATAATGAATTGTACTTATATAGCGCAAAATTCTCACAAAGTGACTCAATGCGCGTACTCCCGCACTCATACCAACAAATATGCAAACACACACACACACACACACACACACACACACACACACACACACACACAGAGCAGCAGCAGCAGCAGCAGCTGAATCAGGAGGAGGTAAGTGGGCATAGTCGAAAGCAAGCCGGAACAGATGCGTTTTCAAGGCAGACTTGAAACGATCTATGTCCGACTGGTCCCTCAGGCCGGCAGGTAGTGCGTTCCAGAGTGACGGGGCAGCAAAGCTAAACGCGAGCTCGCCAACAGTTTTGAGGTTTCGACGGGGAACGTTCAATAGTTTTCCAGATGAAGAACGAAGAGTGCGTGCTGTTTAGGGGACTGTAAGTTTTCATGCGTTCTCATTTCATTTGCTTTCCCTCTGGATGATACTCAGGAATTCTTCTTCTGCGGTCGATTGATTGGTTGCGTCAGATCTGCAGCCCGGTTGCCATGACGAATCCTACGGTCTTCTCAAGGTCACAACGGCTACCCTTAAGCTGCACCAGTAGCTCTGCGCCCTCTGGCCAGGTTTGACGCCGTAGAGCATACGAGTGGCAGCAAAATCGGGGCAACGAGGGAAAAGCGCTCGACCCGTGCATTGAAAGTCCAAAGATCTAAGAGATCTGCTGTCCCCCCCCTCCTCCCGTTGAATGTTCTGTCAGTCACTGCCTGAAAGCTCCAATGGACAAGTACGTCTCAGACTATTTTTCACATCTCCTTACTTACAAAAACGCGACGGGTGGGTGGGTGGGTGTTTGGGGGTTTAACGTCCTTTTCCACCACATACGGGTGATATCAAAGACGGGGCAACGATGAAAAAGCCAGCACAAATATTTGGCCCCAGCCGGGATACGAACTCACAACCCGAGCATTGAGAGTCCAACGCTCTAGCATTCGGCCACCCCGGCTCCCCCCCCCAAAAAAAACACGACGGAGAAGGAACAGCGACATACTCATCTGTACTGCTTGGAGTCACTGTTGACTCTCACCTACGCTTAGTCATTGCCAACGGTACCGTTCTCCGAGACGCGCCGGAAATTCATCATTACGGTAATGGATGCGCGGACGCGGAGTTTCCCGTTTCCCTCAGAAAAAAAGTTCTCGGCCTGCACGAGCGGCGTCCGTCCATTCTGCTCCATGCGTGACTCGAGCTGTCCAATGTCGGCCGCGGCCTGTCGCGAACCGGTCCAAGTCCTCATCAGTCGCCGGGATGGAACCCTAATCTCCGTGTAGAGGAGTGACCGCCCTTTGACAGAGCACGTGCTGAGTAAAGGGCGGTAAATCTGTAAATGACCCTTTCAGTAGGAGCTCTTGTTTTGTTGGGGGAGAAGGGGAGGAAAGGGGGGAGGGGAGAGTATGCTGAGGAAAACGGATCCCAAGAGGTAGACTTCTTCCGTGACCGGGACCGTCTTGACTGAGGGCCTCTCTGTGTGCAGTCATTTCCTTTCAGTACGGACCCTGTTTTCCATTGAGATCCGGATAGTTAATCAAGCCTTATTAACATCAAAGAGTAACCAGCTTCACAGCCCAACAGACGAGCTCAACGTTATATTAGCAAGAGTAGGCTACTACTGGCTCAGTAGGTTACTTTGCGAAATGTCATGCACAAAGTAGATGGTCAAGACGAGAAACAAGACTGCAAGAGAAACAGGATGAAGTAAAGTGAAGGAAGGATATTCTTCCTTCTCATGATTCTAGCCATGGATTTTTCTATGGATTATAATCAGGAATTCTTCTTCTGCTTTGGAAATGTTCAGCCCACAAAATAAAAAAAATAAATACAATTATAAAATTCCGAAACTTAAGTTGCTGAGCTGGCCCTTCGCACCACGTGACTGTAATGTGTTCATGTCCAGTGTGTGAGAGAATGCGTGTGATTCACGTGAGCGTGCGTGCGTGTTGGGTTTAGCTCGCGGCGCTTTGAGCCAAATTTTCGGGATAAAGCGCCTATATTAATGCGCTTATTATTATTATTATTATTATTATTATATTCTGTGTTTCTCTCTCTTAAATAATCTTGGAAATTCTTCAACACACTTCAAACTGAAAAGAAATTGAACAGTCAATTCCGATATTTGTGTAGCCGACTCTTGAAGTGTTTTTTCTTTACGTTTGTGAATGGATGTGCTTGTGTGTTGCGGTACTTCTGCATGTCCTCTTTACTAATATCCAATGACATTTCTATCATTTCTAAAACTCGGACTCCAAAACTAATGGGGGAGCCGGGATGGTCGAATGGTAGAGTGTTGAACTTTCAATGCTCGGGTCGTGAGTTCGTATCCATGCGGGGGCCAAATATTTGTACTGGCCTTTCTCTCGTTGCCCCGTCTTTGATATCACCCTACGTGGTGGAAAAGGACGTAAAGCTCTCAAACACCCCCCCCCCCTCCAAAACTAATGGTAACCCATATCTCGTTTATTGTCCCGGTACTCCAATACAAGTTCCCAATAAGCTTCAAGGTCGTGTATCTTTCTGTCTCGCAGAGAATGCGACACACTTCTAGCCTGTACTGGCTTTAGTTACAAACGTTTCATTCATCCGATGGAGACATTACCCAAAGACATATCGAATTACTGGATGAAACTTTGCATTGACCACAAACTTCTGTCTCTTGTGTTCTCCTGTGACCATGGAAAGTCCCCGCAGTATCTCTCTGAGGTCATCCCTTCACATACTCCATCCCGCACTCTTCGTTCTTCATCTCAGTCCCGCTTGTCCATTCCTGGGTTTTATGACATCACCGCCAAGAAGCGCTTTGAAGCCCGCTCTTTCAAGTGCTCTGCCCCTGCTCTGTGGAACGCCCTGCCGCCATAATATTATTTGAAACCCAGCACCTCCACGGAGTCTTTCAGGAGTCACCTGAAGATCCATCTTTTCTCAATGCTTTGATGTAGACGTCTTCCCCCCCCCCTTTCCCCCGTCGCCCCTCCTCCCCCTCCCCTTCCTTGTTTACTTTAAAACTTCTTCCTCCCATTCCCACCCGCACAACGAGCGTGGATTTTTCTTTCAGCGCGTTATAAGAAATCATCATCATCATCATCATCATCAACAACGTCATCATCATCAAATACTTTCCAACACAAAAGCTGGGTATCCGGCGTATCTTCCATTCCTTGATGGCTGGCACACCCTTCTCCACGTGACAGTTTTATGATCGCCTCAAGCCTGAAATTCTCCCTTCGCGTAAAAAGCAATTTTGTTCAAAAGAAGAACTGTGTCTGGGCTTTGGTAACAGATGCCATTTCCAGACAATTTATCGGGTGCCTGTTTATTTACGGGTCTGGGGGAAAAGAACCGTCTGGCTGGTTCGGCCAGTTTCTTTGAGGGTCGGCGTCTTTTCATACGATAGCCAGATTTGGTTTCGTTAGCGAGAACAGAGGCGGGAACAGAGAGTAGGTGCATGGGTATATAATTATAGACTGCGTAGACAAAGCGGGCATTTTTAACCAGTCAGAAATGAGGTTAGACTTCACTGCAGCCTCGCCCAACTAGCGTTACGGGTAACTTTTGGACAAGCAACATGTACTGGCTCAAGGTCACTTCTCCATGCGCAACATGTACCGGCTCAAGGTCACTTCTCCATGCGCAACATGTACCGGCTCTAAGTCATGTTTGCATACGCAGTATGTGCCAGCTCTGAGTCACTTCTGCATACACAGCATGTGCCGGACCTGGGTCACTTTCGCACACGCAACATGTGCAGACTCTGGGTCACTTCTGCACACGCAGCATGTGCTGGCTCTGGGTCACTTCTGCATTCGCAAGATGTACATGTGACAGCTCTTGGTCACTTTCGCGCACGCAAAATGTGCCGGTTCTGGTTCATTAATGATGTGCAGCATGTACCAGCTCATGGTCACTTTTGACTTCAAACATTCAAGACAATCTTTCTTCCAATGACCCTTCAATAGTCCACCTGGTAGGGAGCGGTTCATAACGTGGTGTTCATGAAATTAGCCAGTTCATTCGGTCAATCATAGTGTACCGAAAAACCTTTGACTTTCAAGGAAGTGAACTATCTTAAATCCAGATTATTGATTCTCGATACTGATATGTAAGAGGACAGCCACATGATCGCTTTTCTACAGTTCGCTAATCAATACTGTAAAACCTGTTGCCTCTGATTTTGTCTGTGGTACGTCTATGTCTACCTTATCAAAATAAAGTAAAAGCTTCTTCATTTTCCACTTTACCTTTTCCACGCCCGCTCCGATTCAAAGCAGGTACAAGCTTCATTTCGAAACGCGGTTTATGCGTTATCGACTTGAATCATTTATCTGATACTCGACTTTGCCTCGGGGGCTATACAAAACGGCTGCCGGCATTTTAAAATATGAGCACACGCTGTGTGGCTAAAAGTGATTGTTTGGCTGATAAACGGCTCCTTTGTGAAGCCGTCATTCGCTGGAAAACGAGTGCCACATCTAAGCCAAACGAAAAAACACCAAAAAAAAGCGGCACCTTTGCCGTGTCAAACACACACACACACACAAAACAAAACAAAAACAACGAGTGTCTCTGTGGCTCAAACGCTCTGGCGAAAACCCGACGTTTGAAGCATAGCACGGTGGCACTCGTTTTTCTGCCCGGCATTTTATTTAACCCCTGTTATTATCAGCTTTTCGTCTCGCACTCAACTTCGCTACGGTCCGTCAAGGAGGTCTGATAACGCTAGCGTTGAAGGCGGCGCGGCCATTCTAGTGTACACCGCCACCATCACCCCTCCCTCAACTCCCCTCACACCTCACCTACCTGATTAATGAGCGCAATATCTCGACCGGTGACTAATTTCACGTTCATTAAACTCGAGCTTTATTCTGTCGCTTGGTTTACTAGGGCCCCTTTGACAGGGAGAGAACGACAAACTGACTCTGTATATATGTAGGTAATGTGTAATGTGTACATTGTTTAACTCGCCGCAGGGAAGTCAGAGATAAGCGCCATTTAAAGTTTCGATGGCTTGATTTCGGACGCCGTTGGAATTCTAACGAGGATTGGCGACACAGTTTTTCAACAGCGCTCGTAAACGGTCGATATATTTCTACAAGTACGGCCATTCGTTACTGGCCGCTTATCAGTTGAAACCTAACTTTTAGCGTCAATAACAATAAATATCATACAACTGCATCACATTATAGCTTTTTGTACACGCGCTTGAGATTTGATATCCATGTCGTAGATGTTTTGATTTCTGTCTCTGTGTACGGTTTTCAAGCAAATTATAACAGGTCTGGGCATGAATTGCCCAAGGCGCTTGTCACACAGGAAGTACACAGATTAATATTAGTTCAGCCCAAAAACTGCGCAGCAGCTGTCAAACACTAAACATTCAACAATACAACCTTTTGTTGTGTGGAAAAGTGATTCAAGTGCACGTTGTGTGGAAATGTGATTCAAGTGGGATTTCAGCAAAGTTTTGTTGGTTTGGTTTTACAGACAGCAAGTGGCCTTCGATTTCTTGGCATTTGAACGACGCGACATGTGAAATCTTCAGGGGCTTCCTGTTTGAAGTTGTGGACTTCACTTAAAAATGTTTTGTATTTGCGTGCGTCATTGTGTACTCTGGCCGTTGCAAAAGCCTGTTTGGGTCCCCCTATATTTCAGCGGAGATTTGTTTGAAGTCGTGTTCAGTTGGGATTACTATGTCTGTGTCGTTTGTTCTGGGTCCTACCGAATACGGCCAAAGTTTTGGTCAGGGTTTTTCTTATTACGTTTAAACTGTCTGCCCTCCCCGACTAGACACAGCAGACGTAGATTAAAACAAACTGCGAAAGAAGCTGCAGAAAAGAGCTTGGTTGACAGCAGGCCTCTTTGGACAGCTGAACGCGTTTGCGAAACACTCAAAACAAATCGGTCATTTTCATTACGTTGAAGACATACAATGATACTTTCCTCTGAAAAGAAGTGTCCTATATGGCTTGACGTCTGGAAAGTTTACAGTAATTAATGCAATGCGATTGTTTACCGTGTGAAACTATGACATTTCAAGGTCAGGACCCCCCCCCCCCCGAAACCACGTTGGTGTATGGGGTAATTAGTGGAAACAGCCGAGGGAGGGGTGGGTTTTGGGGAGTTTTACGTTCTTTTCCACCACGTTCGGGGCAATGAGAAAAAGGCCAGCACAAATGTGTGGCCCCAGCCGGGATTTGAACTCACGACTTGAGCATTGGGAGTCCAACGCTCTACCATTCGGCTGTTCCGGCTCCCCGAAACAGCCGAGGGAGATAATAGCTAATATAAACCAAGAGCCGTGGTTGGAAAGATGGAATGCGGAAAACCCAAGGTCCCGGAGATAGATCTCTGAAGGTATCGGGGGTGTTCTGTTTTGTTTGTTTGTTTGTTTGTTTGTTTGTTTGATTTTTCGTTGGTGTCGTATTTTGTTTCGTGCATTTTAAAACGCCATTTTTTGTGTATTTCTGTCCTTCCCTTTATAGTAAGCACTGAGACACATTACTTCGTACGGTTCCTATGAGCTGGAAATCGTTCTACTGTCACTGCTGGGGTCGTGAGTTCGATTCTCCTAGGCTGGGGCCGGGAGCGAAACCTTTGGTTTTTCCAGCTGCCCTGTCTTTGATATCACCCTCACTTCGAGGCCGGAAAAAAGGACGTTAAATCCCCCGAATACAAACAACAACCAAAGCTCTGTGTGACCAACGTTCTTCAAGTACTGTGGAGGGTGTTTCTTCAGCCATCAGCCGTTATCGCTTGAACGTTATCGGCTCTTACAAGTTGAGTGCCACACGGCCGTTCTCGATCGGGAGAAGTGAGAGGTCGACACCTCTATACCGTGTAACTAAATATCTCGACCTGTGCCAAGAAACCACACACACCTTGTTGCCTGCTGCGGAGCAAGAGGGTTTTTCACCTTGTGGTTGCCTTGTATACCGCTGCTGGAGACACTGTTTGACAGCTAGGGAGACAGACGAGTGTGTCAAGAAGCTTGTAAGTTTTTGATTCGAGGGATGGCAAGACTGAATTCAGTACCAATATGGACAGAGCTACCACCGGGAAAATCTGCTTGATGGTTTGTTCAGGTGCTTCAAGAGGGTGCGACGTAAACCTGACTTGAATCTCCTTGACTTGATTTGATTTGACTGATTTGTCGTAGTGCTGAGATTGTGCAATGCTGATGGACAAGACATGTGTCCTGTGGACGAATATCTGCGAGACTGATATTAATTTTGTCTGACTTTGGAGTACTAAGAGGTCTGCTGGAAAGAAAACTTCTCACATGATGATGCTGTTCGCCGCCATCTTGGGTGCTTGTTTGCTGAACTTCGTCGGTAAGTCAAACTATATTTTGGCTCTGTTACTCCTATGCACTGAAGATCTGTATAAGCGCGAAGGTTGCTTAAATTATTCAGCGTGACGAGGTTATGCTACCTAGAGTGCAGGAGGTGACTCATATGTCATAGAGTCATATCTTCTGGGCGTGAATTGGGCTCTTTCGATCGATAAAATGCGAAACCTTTGGCGTCAATTAAATCCTGGTGTGTGTTTAACTCCCAACAACCTGCTTTTCCGATATCACTTTCAACGCATATAGAATCGATTACTTTTGTTTTGGGGCTCCGATATGAGTTTTAAACTCTTTTGAAGGACTAGCTGTTTTGAGTTTTCTGAAGAGGCTCTCTCTCTCTCTCTCTCTCTCTCTCTCTCACACACACACACACACACACACACACACACACACACACACACACACACACACACACACACACACACCTTAAAGCCTGGATGTATAGTAGCTGTACCAGAAGGCATATGTGCGCGCGCGCGTGTGCGTGCGTGCGTGTTGTGGAAGCCATCACAATTCTTAATCACTTTACATTCACATCGGTCTTTTGCCTCATGGGACGGTGAACTGCCCGTGCTAAGGACTGCCCCAAGTGAACACACACACACACACACACACACACACACACACACACACACACACACACACACACACACACACACACACACACACACACACACACACTGAAAACGCCTAAGCTTTCAATACCTTCCCATCCACACTGTTCTTTTGGGTGACGCGGCACGTGCGTCAAGTCCCTCCGGAAGAACTGTGTCACAAAGGACACTTCACAACGGCCAGGTTGTCCTGCTGCGCTGGCGGGGGTTCCTGTCACCTATAGACCTACTTGCTGCTGCAAAACCAGCAGACGGGAAGAATTAGTTGAAAAACATCGTCCCCCAAGGGCGTTTTGTGGCAGTCGAAAGGTCAACTCATACTCAAGTTTTTCGTCCGTTTAACACGCTCGCAAGATTTCTGGGAGGTCTTGGGGGAGGGGGGGGGGGGGGGCGGGCTACGTCTCAACTGCGAGTGTTCCCCTAAGGAACATTTTGAGATTTTTTTTTTTTTTAATTTTTGTGCTCGCAATTGAAGAATACAAAAACAAGTTTTCCAGTGATTTTACTATCCCGGAGGAGAGAGAGTAGGGGGGGGGGGGAGAGAGAGGAGACGAACGGACGAACATACTTTATTTTACAACGGAAGTGATTTGACATTACATTGCTGGTTTTCAACCAGCCTAAACTGAAAGTTCAGTTAGTTAGTTAGTTAGGGCTTAACGCTTAAAATTCAGAACAATATACATGCATAGATATAATCACACACACACACACACACACACACACACACACACACACACACGCGCGCGCGCGCGCGCACGCACGCACGCACGCACGCACGCATAAAGAGAGAGAGGGGAGGGAGAGAGAGAGGGAGAGCTACTCAGTATGTTTAAGCTTAAGTTTTGTGGTCCTCTGAAAGTAGTATGTAAAACTTTCGCTGAGCAGAAAAAAATACATTTCTAAGAGGTAATCTGAAAATTCGACATAACACCAATTTCAACCGCAGAAAAGCTCTTATTTTGTGAGGGAAGTGAAAACCGGAAGGCAGTAAGCAATTATATGATATTATTCAGAAATCCTCAGTTCCGGCCTTTTTTCCCGCTGAGCTTGGCGCGTGTTTCAGCTAAACGTTTTTGTCAAAATAAAATGTCGCCGCTTGCCCAGAGGTCCGAGAAACAGAAGAACGCTTAAACGCAGCTGTTCCGAGATTAGTTAGGTTAGCATTTCGGACTATGGACCGGAAGACCCGGCTTCGAATCCCAGCCAAGGTAAGCGGGATTTTTCCTCCTGCCCAGAGCGGGTGTGCTATAGGCCCGGTGGGGAGGCTGTTGCCATACAGCCGAGGCTCATCCATTCCACGGGTGCGACTTTGAGGGTGCTTCTCCTGTTATGATACACCTCATGATGTGGAAGATTACACGGCCGGCACCGCAAGTTCACGCAGGAAGATTTATGACAGGAAGCGTGGAATGCGGCCCTGTCACGCAGTCTCAAACCACATGGACCTCCATGGCATCATCAACCATCCTCCTCCTCATTATCATCATGCACGATAGAACTTGCCACCTAGTTTCCGGGCCTGGCTAACGCAGCGTTCATTATGGCAGGAAGCGTGGAATGCGGCCCTATCACGCAGTCTCAAATCACATGGACCTCCAACCATCCTCCTCATCTTCATCATCATGCACATTTAAACTTACCTCATCTTTCGAACCCTACTTGGGTTCCATTCATGGCCTGGGCGGAGCACCCATGACCTGGGAGGAGCACCCATGACATCGGAGGAGCACCACTGAAGCTGGCAAAGAGTTGGGGCAGCAAATAAATAAATAAATAAATCACTCCCTGGGTAGAAGAGCTTCGATTGCAGATTTTACAACCAAACCCGAATCGCAAGTTTATGGATTTATTACGACTTACAAATCCATGTTGCGGAAAAATAAGCATTATCATTTCTGTTAGCTACTACCAAAAGAGTTCGTGAACGATAAGAGGACATAGAAATGTCGACAGAAGAGTCTTTAACTACTTCTTACAGACGAAAGAAAATTTAATGCAGAAGCCTCCGAGGTGCACTCAGTGTCCGGATCTCAATCACGTGAAAACTGCATTCTGCACGTGTATTGACATCTTTACTTTCCTTCCTGTCACAGATTGTTTTCCACTTTGTCAGCTACAGAGTTCCTGCAGAAATGAAGCCGGAATAGTAGCTTGCTGAGATTCGCGTCAAACATTACTGCGCAAATTCTTTGAAGGTGTTGCTCCGGGATGTTCCCCCTGACAGCATGAAAGAGTCAAATCAGGGCCCGTATGTAAAACTCGAGGTTAATGTAACCCACGGCTACGGGCCTAACCCAGACCAGGACAAAAGAAACCCTAAAACAGAATGAAATTTTAAAAAAAGGAAGCGAATAAAGAAAGACAAAAATCCTCCTATAACGGCTTAGGCACCTTGCTGGAATGGACCCTCTTCCTGATTTAAAACAAAAAAACAACAGAAAGTTTAACCCTAGAGCTAGTTTAGTTCGAGATTAGACTCTAACCCGGGGCTAAACTCCCTAACCCCGACTTTAACATGCTGGCCCTGTTCTATAAAATTTGACACCTCAAGTAATCCTCGATCTCTCTATGTTCGATGTACAAAGAAGTGAAACGTGTTTATTATTCAAACCGGATAGACTTTTGATATATATTTACTCCTTGTTTTATTGTCTTTTTTAAATTAATTTTAGTCTGGCGAAGAAGGACCTTGATTAGCCGCGAAATAGTCTCTGTGGCTTGCGCGGCGTTGAGCCGTAAACCCATTTTGTCCGGTTAGATACATTTCCTCTGTATGGAGTTCGGTTCAGAGGGCTTCACGTTCTAGGTATACGTAAGCTACCGAGGACGGTATGTATGTCTCGCAAGTGAATGAAGCTGAGTAATACACATGAAAGAAGAGCGAAACGACAAAACATTTTAGGTGCTGAAAAATATTCTCTCTCTCTCTCTCTCTCTCTCTCTCTCTCTCTCTCTCTCTCTGTGTGTGTGTGTGTGTGTGTGTGTGTGTGTGTGTGTGTGTGTGTGTGTGTGTGTGTGTGTGTGTGTGTGTGACGATAAGGCATTACTCTGTGTAAACTTGACCATACTCGCTCCATTGTTATGGACAAATGTCTAAACAATAAAACGTCTGAGTCTCTCTCTCTCTCTCTCTCTCTGTGTCTCTCTCTCTCTCTGAAAGCGAGAGAGAAAGACAGACAGACAGACGATGGGTGTTTGGGAGTTTAACATCCTTTTCCACCACGTATGGGTGATATCAAAGACGGGGCAACGAGAAAAAAAAGCCAACACAAATATTTGACCCCAGCCGGGATTCGAGCCCGAGCATTGAAAGTCCAACGCTCTACCATTCGGCCACCCCGGCTCCCCGAGAGAGAAAAGATGAAGGGGAGGGAGGAGAGAGAGAGGGGGGGGGGAGAGGAGAGAGCAGCGAGCGAGCGAGCGAGAGAGAGAGATGACAGTGACAATGACAGTGACAAAGACGATTACAATGACAATGGCAATGACAATTCATTTAATTTCAGTTAGGCTACCGGCTCGTGGCTGAAGGGGGGGGGGGGGGGGAAGAGTGAGAGAGAAAGAGAGAGAGAGAGATCTTGCATTTGCAGACGCACCTCGTGTAATCAATTTTTACCCTTCTTTACGGTTCAATTAGGTTCTGTCGATCTCGAGGTGATCTTTTACCAAAGGTGTCTGACGAAAAGACAAAAAAGTCTTTCATTTTCCCCCATTTTCCTTGGAGGAAAAAAATGGGGGAAAAAAACACCCTAACCCGTCCTTTTTCAGCCGATAAGTGGAAAATGAAAAGCGATAGGACGAAGTCTTAGAATCGAGACCTGGCATCAGTTTTACGCGAACGTTTTACGGGTCTTTGGATTTACAAAATGCGTCATGCCCCTTCGGACGAAGCTGGTTTCCGAGGGCGTCATTTTTTACTTCAGAACACCATTTCCGTTGTTCACGGGCATTGGACAACTTAAACATGCCTTGTAGAACCTCCATTTCATCACGTCCGGTTCGCCGAACCGACAGCGTAAACGGTTGACGGCTGATTTGACTTCTGCCGCGCATTAAGTGAGAGTAGTCAGATTAGGCAGGCGCGGCGAGAGGGAGACAAAACGACGAGAAATTAAGAGACTGAAGTGGAGGGTGGATGTGTGGGTGTTAGGGAGTTTAACGTGCCTTTTTCACTATGTATGGGTGATATCAAAGACGGGGCAACGAGAAGGAGGCAAAAACGACTAGAAATTAAAAAGACTGGTGGAGGGGGGATGTGTAGGTGTTAGGGAGTTTAACGTGGTTTTTCACCATGTATGGGTGATATCAAAGACGGGGCAACGAGGAAGAAGAAAAATGACGAGGAATTAAAAGACTGAAGTGGAGGGTGAATGTGTAGGTGTTAGGGAGTTTAACGTGCTTTTTTTTCACCATGTATGGGTGATATCAAAGACGGGGCAACGAGGAGGAGGAAAAATGACGAGAAATTAAGAGACTGAAGTGGAGGGTGGATGTGTGGGTGTTAAGGAGTTTAACGTGCCTTTTTCACCATGTATGGGTGATAGCAAAGACGGGGCAACGAGGAAGAAGAAAAATGACGAGGAATTAAAAGACTGAAGTGGAGGGTGAATGTGTAGGTGTTAGGGAGTTTAACGTGCTTTTTTCACCATGTATGGGTGATATCAAAGACGGGGCAACGGGAAGGAGGAAAAATGACGAGAAATTAAAAAGACTGAAGTGGAGGGTGGATGTGTGGGTGTTAGGGAGTTTAACGTCCCTTTTCCTCCACGTATGGGTGATATCAAAGACGGGGCAACGAGAAGGAGGAAAAACGACGAGAAATTAAAATTCTGAAGTGGAACGTGGGTGGATGGTTGTTTGAGGGTTTAACGTCCTTTTCAACTACGTATGGGTGATACCAAAGACGGGGCAACGAGATAAAAGGCCAGCACAAATATCTGGTCGCAGCCGGGATTCGAACTCACGACCCGAGCACTGAAAGTCCAACGCTCTACCATTCGGCTATCCCGGCTCCCCGACTGAAGTGGATGCTGGCAGAAATATCATGACAGTGACCGTGGATATTTTCAGCCCTAAAAAATTCCAAAAAAAAAAAATAAATGCAGTTCTAAACTCCGAAACTGAAATAGCTGAACTCACCCTTCGCAATACGAGATTTTAACTGATGTGCTGACATCTTATGTGCGAGATAACGCATGTGATTCATTTGAGCGTGTGTGTTGGGTTCAGTTCTCGGCTATGGGCAATAATACACGTTATTATTATTATAGCATACATGTGCACTCATGTGTGTGTGTGTGTGTGTGTGTGTGTGTGTGTGTGTGTGTGTGTGTGTGTGTGTGTGTGTGTGTGTGTGTGTGTGTGTGTGTGTTAATAATAGCACTAGTCTACCTTCTTTCTGTGCAAAAGGTGCCCAGAAGGACGCGTGCGATGTCAACCTGAAGATCGATAACTCTGTCACGGAGCTGGACCCACCAGGTAAGAGGTATCTGGCTCAACATTACTGTAAAATACTGGCACTCAACGAATAAAATGTAATAGAAATTGTGCAAACTATTCTTTGAAAATACATGTAGCAATGCATGCAAAAAAAAGAAAGTTTCTCTGAAGGCAGCAGTGCAAGGGAAATTCAATATATTAGTATAAATTGGTTTTAGGGGGTAGGGTTGTTGGGTGGGGGGGGGGGGGGGTCCTAGCTCGCGGAAGATGCCAGAGAAAAGCAGTACCCCAAGGCCGCAAAGAATTGTCCACTCTAAGGTAAGTCGCTTTAAGGATGGGGGATACTTTAACTGAAAGTAATGAAAACCCCTTGATGTTAGGTTTAAACAAATGCATATCCCATGCATTTATTTTTAAAGTCATCGCCATCAGATCATCAAAATCGGGCTGACATACTCATCTCTGCAATGACCGTTTCAGGTGCTCGTTACTTTACATAGGTTTATTGCAATACAGTTTGCAACACAGTTTTAAAAAAACTGAACAATTCATGAGCATAAACAAGCACAGCTTATGGTGATGCTCAAAGTGGAACAAATACATTTTGACAATGTATTGCAAGGACAGACCAGACTGATCCATAATTATGACAAATTAACAGTGCAGGAGAGAGAGAGAGAGAGAGATTCGGGCTTAAAGCCGCGCAAGCCACAAAGACTAATTCGCGGCTGAGTGTGCCTGCACTACATGAAAAAAACAAAAATGTAACGTTTGATAAAGGATGCAAACTGGTCTACGGGGCAATATAAACCTAGGACATGCAGGAGACGCTGCGCCTTCATGCTAATTTATCGAACTCCTGGTTACAAAAAAAACGTAGAAAACGAATAACAATTACAACTAGGTAAAACAAAGATAAATACTAAGCGCATATACAGCAACTATTGCAACTTATCATCTCCTAGGCGCAAGAAACCAGTTCGCAGCATATGCTCAGCATCACTTAGTCCTAACCACTGGTAGTGCAGAGAGAGAGAGAGAGAGAGAGAGAGAGAGATTCTATGTGTGCTCACAACGGAAAAAAAAAATGAGTTGCTCTCTCCCAGTGCTTCTTTTGCAAACGTATTCCGCATCCTTAAACAACCCTGACGACTCTGAGCCACCGCAGTCTACGGTTTCGCGCATTTAGAGCTCTGGCTTTTTACAACTTCACACCACATGAGCGTTCAGCTTCACACCACAGACTATTTCTTCCATCACACACAATTACCGCCTGTCGCCCACGCCTCAGTTAGCCTACGGCTGAAGCTATCACCACAGGACTTTGGTAAGAAAATATCCATTTCCATGGGATAGCCACGAGAACCCCGCACGGGGCGGCTTGTCTGTTTGTTCTCTCTGGTGCAGTCATCAAAATGCGAGGATTAAGATGATGCACTCTCTTCACCGATTCTTCGCGCGGATGAAATATTGTTGACTTTGCATCAGGGTCAGTGATTTGTCTGCGATAGCGTAGTGCCCCCTTCACACCTCCCCAAGCCAGCCCCGCTTCCATCCCCGCCGAAATGGAACCCGTGGCTTTCCCAATAGAAATCTTTGGGGTGGGAAAAATAGATACAAAATTGACGGCATGAAGTGTTTGAATGCTAATCAGAAGGATTTGTTGTGCACATTCGTTTCGAAATTGATGTTGGCGAAACTGAAGAAAGAAAGGATAAAAAAAAAAAAAAAACCACTTACACCCAACGTTTCCGTTTGGAGGCTCGCGCTAACAATGGATCTAAAAGCAAGGGAGGCAACCTGGGGTGAGCGGCGGTCTAACAGATAGCGCGTCGGTCTTAGCCGCTGTGCTACTGAACGGCAGTCACCAGTCACGGCGATGAAGCGTGGGTTCGAGCCCATGTCGAGCTTGTGATATGTGATACCGTTGAGTTTGTTTATCTGGCTACCGGGCTGCTCATCAGGGGTTTCTCTCCGGGTTATCCGGCTTTCCTCCCCAAGCAAAATTGAAAAAAAAAGGATAGTTAAGATGGGTGGCGCTGCACCGCGGCGACGCCTTCCCCCCGGGGGAAGCAGTCCGAATTTCCCAAAAGAAGAAAAACATAAAGTAGAGGGGGGAAAAAACAATGTATATAATGTATAGGGACAATCGGTTGCCGCACGCAGGCAGACATACTAAAGGTGCATAGGTATCAAATGCAAAACACATGAGAAATAAAAGGTAAAGTACATAAGCAACACATACACGTGACAGTATATAGTTATACACACACACACACACACACACACACACACACACACACACACACACACACACACACACACACACACACACACACACACACTATTCATTTACCAAAACATAGAAATGGTAGTAATATAGCGCCTTTAACTCGGGTCGCAATTAAAGCAATGCATTAGTTCCCAGACAACAGCCTCCGAGTTCTAAGTCATAGCCTGTTAAATGCAGCCATGTTGAAAATCCCGGAAGAATGGAATTCCAAGTCTGCGGTTAAGAGCGTCCCGCCTGGCTAGGGTGGAATTGATAAACTTTGCTGCAATTTCGGAAAATGCAGAGTTCATTTTCTTCTGTCCTCGGCCCAGTGGACTGAAAATGACTGAGATAAGACCGGCGAAATCACTTGTCTCCTTTTAACTCAGTTCTTACCAAGTGAGTTTTGGGGGTTGTGCACCAGTGGAATCAGTACAAGCATATTTGATTTATATTGTATGGATTTAAAATTGGCTTAGTGGCAGTGTTGCACTTTGATGATATTCGTGCTTGCTGCAGAGAGAGATCAGTCAGTCTTGCGCAACCATTAGTCTTGCACATTCGCATATGCACACATGTCCATATTGCAACACTACCCTCATCCCACCCCCACCCCCATCCCCCAACCCAACCCAACCCCACCCCACCCCACCCCACCTCACACACGCACACACACACACACACACACACACACACACACACACACACACACACACACACACACACACACACACACACACACACACACACACACAACGGAGTGAGAAAGACCGTCTTTAGTCTTTGCTTTATTTACATAATCACATTTAGCAAGGGGTGTTTTGTTTTAAAACTTTTAACTAGTCTTCCCTCACGGTGTTTTTTGTTAGCAATTTTACAGTTTTTGATTGTAACGTTCGTGAAAGTGCAGTATACGCACAGTGCAAAGAACAGCGGCTCTCTCCTTTTTGTACCCCTTTTCCCCCAACCCAATCACGACTTTCCTTCCGTTCGTCTGCTGTTTTCTCGACGGCTTCCTTCATTTCGCGTTTTTCGTCGTCGTTTTGGCTACTGTGTTCCACTTCTCGAACCCATGGAGCGTGCCGCAAGGAGAGAAGGTGGGAGCAATAAAGAATTAAACCGGAAATTGTCTCCCTTGTGTTAACGCGAGCAGTCAGAGGATTTGATTGGTTCTGCCAGTCACCCCTCACGACACTTGCCCGTAACTCAAAGTTACCTTCCTATTGGGTCACTGTGTTTTGAAGGGGGGGGGGGAGGAGTTGAGGGAGGGAAAAGGTGGGGGGGGGGGAAGAGGGGGCATCCGCCACTTACCCTCTTTCTATCTAGCAGTTGAAACCTCCGCTGTGACTAAGTCTAGCTTGCGGAACGTTGTGCTTTAAATACAAATTCTGGCAGAAAAATCGGCTGCTCACAAAATGCCTGCGCTACATGGTTGAATAATGTTGTTGTTGTTGTTTTGATTTTTATTTAACTTCCCTTTTCCAACTAAAGTTAATTACGTGTGATACAAATATCTAAGACAAGGGGCAAGGCAAGAGTCAACATAACATGCTGGGTTCCGATCGGAATCGAACCCACTACCCCAATATTAAAAGTCCATGGGCCCACAAGCGTAGAAATACAGTGGGAACGCACACGGCGCCTTTGGGAGATGGAAGTGAGTAAGTGAGTTTTTCGGGCTTAAGCCGCGCAAGCACCAAAGACTAATTCGCGGCTAAGTGTTCCCGCACTACGTGAAAAAAAAAAAATGTAACGTTGGACAAATGATGCAAACTGGTCTACGGGGCGGTATAAACCTAGGACATGCAGGAGACGCTGCACTTCCATGGAGATGGAAGGGACAATGAAAAGTACAATACAGACACAGCAAAACTATAATTGTGAGATGAGATGTCTTGCGGATCTGTCACGTCTAGGGGGACTTGTTTGTCAGTCACAGATCCTGACTTGACGTGAGCTGGCCGGTTGTTCCCAATGGTAGGGAGCTGCACTCTTAACCATCCCCCCTTCCCCACTCCCCCCTCCCCCCCCCCAAAAAAAAACCCATTTCTTGAAGACTTGACTGAGAAGAAGAAGAAGATCTCATACTGCGCGCAGGTCTCTCAAATCAGTCCGTAGGGGTGAGCGGTGGCCTAACAGGCAGCGCGTCGGACTTAACCGCTGTGCTACTGAACGGCAAAGCGTGGGTTCGAGCCCAGGTCGAGCTTGTGATACGTGATACCGGTTTTTCCTGGCTACCGGGCTGCTCATCGGGAGTTTCTCTCCGGGTTATCCGGCCTTCCTCCCCCCCCCCCCCTCCCCCCCCCCCCACCATCAATATTGAAAAATAGGATAGGTACTGGGTGGCGCTGCACCGCGGCGACGCGCTTCCAACGGGGGAAGCAGCCCGATAAGGAACAGTAAAGCAGCTTATAAAAAAAAATAAAAAAAACCCAGGGCAGTCAGTCAGGCCACTGCCACTTCTCACAGGCGTGTGCAGAACGACAGTATATATATGAGCTCCGTAACCTTGTTTCCTACAGCTGTGTCAAATCATGTATTCATAATTTGCCATTTGAATGCGACTGGCTCCGTCTTATGAAGTTAGTGTCCCGTCTATGATTGACGTTTTTCAGGTAATGCGATAGTCTACACGATGGTCACGCAAACACACTGATCGTGCTATGGACCAGCAGTACACGAACCCGCACTTGAACAGACAGCGGAAATGCGCGGCGTGAATGAACGCTAATTGCGACGCAGAAAAGAGATGAACTTGGCAGCAGATTCGTACAGCTGTTTACTGTGATTGAGACCAGGACTACAGGCGTCAGATGGACACTAGTCGGGAAAGTGGATAGAGCAGGAAGAGAAAGGGATGGGGGATATTAGTAGGAAAAGCTTGCGGGAGAGGGGGGATGGAGAGAGGCAAAAAAAAAAAATAGAGCGAAGTCAGATCTTGGTCGCACAAGACCAGTAAGCTATTTTCTCATCATCTTGTACCCACTGAAGGACGAAAAGAAAGGCCTTTGTAAAAGTACCTCACTACCTGCCTCAGTTTCAACGAGGACTTCGAAATTATGCCCGTGCATTGCGGACAGAATAGTTCAGTACATAATTATGCTCGTTGTTCGTTTAGTGTCAGACCATCATCATCATCGTCGTCGTCGTCGTCATCCGTCATCATCATTTTCATCTTCCGCATCATCGTGAGCAGCAGCGGCAGTAGTATAATGAATGCCCAAGAAAGCTTTTTCTGTGATGTGCATCACTGCATCCAGCGCGCACTGCTTCGGAAATGTTCAGCCCATAAAATTTAAAAAATAAATGCAATTCTAAATTCCGAAATTTAAATAGCTGAGCTGACCCTTCGCACCACGTGACTGTCGTGTGTTAATGTCCAGTGTGTGAGAGAATGCGTGTGATTCACGTGAGCGTGCGTGTTGGGTTCAGTTCGCGGCGCTTTGAGCCGATTCACGAAATTGGGTAAAGCGCCTATACAATACTCATTTAGTAGTAGTAGTAGTAGTACTTGTGAAGGTGGAAATGCAAATATATAATGCAAAACCCATTCTGATCACAGTTTCTCGTCCTCCAGGCACGGAGATCCTGAACATCAGCGCCGGTCAGGATGTCAACTGGACCATGTCCATCGATTACAGCACTGGTCTGAACAATGTTCAAGGTCAGCTTGACCCGTACTTGACCTTGGACCGAGAGGCCAGCACCGGCAACTTCGTGCTGAAGGTCCAAAGGACGCTAGATCTGGAGCAGATCTTCGCTGACCTGGTTAGCAACGAGTCTTGGTGTCTGCATATATATACAGATATTGCCTGAGATAATATCTGCACATATATACAGATTTTGCCTGAGATAATATCTGCATATACTGATACACAGATATTGCCTGAGATAATATCTGCATGTACTGATATACAGATATTGCCTGAGATAATATCTGCATATATATACAGATATTGCCTGAGATAATATCTGCATATATATACAGATATTGCCTGAGATAATATCTGCATATATATATATGCAGATATTGCCTGAGATAATTGGGATAACTTGGATGATTGGGAGTTTAACGCCTTTTTCCACCACGCATGGGTGATACCAAAGATGTGGTAACGAGGAAACCAGTACAAATATTCGGCCCCTGACAGGATTCGAACTCACGACCCGAGCATTGAAAGCCCAACGCTCTACCATTTGGCTACCCCGGCTCCCCGCTAATTTGGGACAAATCTATCGATCGTTATCTTGAAAAAGGTTCTAATCGCTAGACACTTGATAGGCGCGTTTACGACCTTTTAGCAGATGTCGGTAGTACTTCACACAACATGCAACAATCGACAGTTGAATTGTAAGAGTCATGTGTACCAGAAAAGAAAGGGTGGGGTGGGTGTTCGGGGGTTTAACGTCCTTTTCCACCACATAGGGTGATATCAAAGACGGGGCAACGATGAAAAAGCCAGCACAAATATTTGGCCCCAGCCGGGATCGAACTCACGACCCGAGCATTAGAAGTCCAACGCTCTACCATTCGACCACCCCGGCTCCACTGGAAAAGAAAGTTGCAACTGCTAAAGTTAAAAAAAAAATAAGAAAAAGAAAAAAGAAATAAAAACTTACACTGATTCCTCGTATTGATTTTTTCTCTTTTCTTTTTCCTTCGACAGCTGACAGCATTGTAAAATGTTGCGGTCGGGACATTCTCGTTAATCACTTGCCTCAGCCCCACCGAGTTTGATTATAAATACGTGTGTGTGTGTGTGTGTGTGTGTGTGTGTGTGTGTGTGTGTGTGTGTGTGTGTGTGTGTGTGTGTGTGTGTGTGTGTGTGTGTGTGTGTGTGTGTGTCACAGCATGTGCAGCTCCCCATTTTGCCGCTACGACTGTTTTGCCGACAGCCGGGAAATGTGCAGCAGGTAAAGCATACTTTTTGATGTAAGGAATTGACAGCTGCACGAGGAGTCCTTTTCAATGTCCCTTTAACTTCCCGTATATAGTGCGTTTGGGGTTTCAGTCGCAAACTTTTGTATTTCTGTTACAATCACTTTGTGAATATAAGAGAGGAAAACATATATATTCTGGAAAGTCTGATGAACCAAACAACAACATTTTGGGGACAAAAAGGAAACAGGGAGGTTTAGTGGCCTTCACGAAACTAAGGTTAAAAAAGCAAATAAAAAAAATTGAAGTTAATGAATGTCGTTTTTGAAAAGCAAATAAAAATAAAATATAAAAAAACAGAAGTCCATTAATGCCGCGTTTGAACTGTTTCATTGTGTCTTTACAGAAGTTCGATGTGTTTCTGAATGTGGAACCGGTCAATGAGTTTGAGCCGGAGTTCCAGAGCAGAATCATAAATGTCAACATCAGCGAGGTATGTAACTAACTTGCTTTCTTTCTTTCTTTCTTTCTTTCTGTATTCATTTTTCCCCCTTTTTCCAAGTTTTTGCCAATAATCTACGCTTAGAGTAGCCGCGAATTAGTCTTTGTTGCTTGCTCGGCGTTAAGCTTTAACTAACTAACTAACTAACTATGGTTGGATTATACTTTTGTGATCCCTTTCATGGCTCCGCGTTGTGAACCACCTTTATGAGATATTTCCCAATCCTTGTTTATTTCCATAAGACTAGGGAACGCAAACTGACGTCACTCGTTTTTCGCGCCGTCATTTTGTGGAACACCTTGTGTGATGTCACTGCTGTACAGTTATCATTACTTATCAATGCATTCACTGCTGTGTGACTGTGCGATCGTGGCAACTGTAGCGTGTTCTACAAAAGTGGCGGCGCTCACCAGTGCTACGCCAGCGCGTGACGCCATTGGCCATATTTTCCTATGTGTGTTGGTGACTAAATACAGTTTGTTGCTACTCTTTGGGTGCTACAAATGTCACGCAGCATACGTCCTTGAAAACAGATTTCCCAGCCATAACAGACAGTGGTTCCCAGAAGCAAGACATGTCCACAAGCTGCATGCCAAAAATCAAGCCCCGATAACGTAACTTTCATACTCTGCTGACGCGGAGTCCTTCCCAACCCCATACACAAAACTGTGCACTCCGTTATTCATGCCCTGGCACATGCCCAAGGATATCGTCAAAAATAGGTCACCCCTGAACTCAAAGCTGCCATTTTTCAACACGTCAAACACACCCCTCGTTTCGCCAAAAACAATAATCTGGGGTCAGACGCACTTTTAGCAACTCTAAAAAAAATCCAGGAAAAAGGGGAAATTTATTTTGATAATGCAGGTCCTCTAAGTTCAAGTTCAAGTTCAAATTACTTTATTCATCCCTCATGGGGCAATTAAATGTTCGGACGGGCTCTAAAATAATATAACAAACGCTATTAAGAAAAAAGAAAGAAACTCTATGTACAGCCTTAAATGACAAATCACTAAGAAATAAAACAATTCACCACTCTAAGAATTAAAAAAAACATGCATAAGAACATCCAATACCTTATTGTAATTATCACACTTATTCAACAGCAGCACACACACACACACACACACACACACACACACACACACACACACACACACACACACACACACACACACACACACACACCGTATTTATCACAGATTATTGAGTAGACGGACGGCAACGGGAACAAATGAGAGTTTCCGTCTATTTGTCTTACATGCTGGGCAGCGTTAGCGACGACCTGACGGCAGAGACTCAAACTCAGGGAATAAAATATCGTGACAGTTAGATAAGATGGAACTAACTTTCCTCAGCACCTGTTGTTCGCAAAACACAGTCAGATCTCTCTGTTGTTCTCCTATCACTTTGGATAGTTGGTGTTTGGAGGTTTAACGTCCTTTTCCACCACATAGGGTGATATCAAAGACGGGGCAACGATGAAAAAGCCAGCACAAATATTTGGCCCCAGTCGGGATCGAACTCCTAACCGAGACCGAGCCGAGCTAAGTGATCCAATCACTTTGGAGCAGATGCGTACAACTTTTTGCAGACTAATTCCCTAACATGCCTCATTTAACGTGTGCATTGTGATCTGCAGCATGAGGGTTTGGCTACCACCCTGATCGTGCTGGCGAGTGTTGCAAGTGACCGGGACGTCAACCCAACCACCAACGAGATTCACGGATTCTCCTTCCAGCCCTATGACTACGCCAGGTTCAATGGAAAACCAGGGGTTCGTATTTTGTCCACTGAGGGGTGGGTGGGTGAGGTTTGGGGGTTTAACGTTTTTTTTCCACCACATAGGGTGATATCAAAGACGGGGCAACGATGAAAAAACCAGCACAAATATTTGGCCCCAGCCGGGATCGAACTCACGACCCGAGCATTAGAAGTCCAACGCTCTACCATTCGACCACCCCGGCTCCCCTTGTGCACTGAGACACCTGAAACTAGAACATAAACGAGGGGATTTGGTCTAGTGGCTAAAGGTCTCCCACTTCGGATCCTGAGCCGCCCGGTTCGAATGTCTGGTGGACAGGAATTCGGATGGATTTTTCCTTTCCAAAATCACGTGCAGACTTGTTTACGGTGCCTGTCCCGCCCTCGTGTACACACGCACGCACAAATATTAAGTGCGCATGCTAAATATCATGTGTCCGTCTTTCGTAAAAGAGTAGGCTGTGGCCGGTGGAGTGGAAAACGGAAAGATGTCGCACGCACCAGGATGAAAAGCAGGGTGTAGGTTTGCACATAAAGTAGCGCTTGGCGGCAACAGACTTTCACTGTTTCGTCCTCCCGCCCTGTGGGGCCATGAGCATTTCAAAAGAGATGGATATGTGCGCCGAGGAGAAGTCTACCATACCATACCAAAACAAGCAAGTAAACTAAGACGGATCAAAAGGTTTGCTCTTCTCAGTGTTGTTTACAGGGGTCTAAAGGCCAATACAACATCTTCCCAATTCCATCCATCTTTCCAAACAAGAGTATGCTGCTGCCGGTGGCATGTAAAACAGTTTTAAATCGTACACCCCAGAGAGAGGCCGGAAGGAGGTGCGCGCAGCAGCGGCAGCGGGCTTTCATCTCGCCCAGCGGCGCCTTGAGCATTTTTTTTTTTTAATATTTGCGCTAAGGAGAAGCCTCCCACTAAATACCATAGTACCCTCATGGGGCTGTCGGTGGTCTTGTGGTTAAAAGACTTTGTCGCCAATGGGAGAGAAAATCAAGAAATGCAATTCAAGAAATTGAGTAAAAGCGCCCACACAATACACAAGTAGTAGTAGTAGTAGTAGTAGTGTTGATATGTTGTGTGTTTTATGAAGGTGTACTGTATTGTTTGTATTTATGTGATATGCTTTGTTCATATGTGAACAAAGAGAGAGAGAGAGAGAGGGAGAGAGAGAGAGGGGGGGAGAGAAAGAGAGAGAGAGAGTGTGTGTGTGTGTGTGTGTGTGTGTGTGTGTGTGTGTGTGTGTGTGTGTGTGTGTGTGTGTGTGTGTGTGTGTGTGTGTGTCACGGTGTGTGTGTGTGTGTTGTTCCAATGTTTTTCTTTTCTTTTCCTTGTAAAGCGCTGTGAGCTGTCTGCGAGAAAGAGCGCTATATAAGTATCAATTATTACTAGTTATTATTATCATGATTATTATTATTATCATCTCAGCTTACTGTATCATACCATACCATACCGCAAACGTAACCTACGTGTGAGAATATCGATGTAATTGTGATATCTGTTTCTTTCTTGTGCTGTCCGTTATGGTAGGATGACGGACGCAGCTACTTCAAAATGGCGGACAGCCGACAGGGTCGGATCGAGCTGCAAAAACAGTTGGACTTTGAGACCCTGGCTTACATGAGCCAGACGGTCATGTGGCTCAACGTCACAGTCACTGTAAGTAAATATCCACACTGCACGTGAAACATGTGCATTGTGTCGTGTGACCTGAGTGTGAAAGTCTGATAAGGGAATCGTGGGTACTGTGCGCGAAGTATGAAGTATATGCATACAAGCAAGCGGACAGCTGCACTGTAGATACAGAACTATTATTTAACACCACAGCTGGATCCAGTCAGCGATCCAGTAGAAAGCCTCACTGCTTTCTTTAACCTCTTCCCTTGGGCTTAACGATTTTGAGAAGAATTCTGTCCCTTTGTTATTTCTTGTATAGTGTTTTAATTTTTTTTATCAGCTTGTTAACATTTCTGGATGAAATATAACAGACAAACGAAATCTTATGAACCAATCAAAAAGATCAGCGGGAGAAATTTTCGAGTGGCGTTCACACATGCAAAATGCCAGTTTTCAGGGTTAAAGAAACAGAAGTTACTTTAAGCCGATTTTTGTCTTAATTTTTTTCCTCTTCTTCTGTTGTTTTTCAAGGGTAAAATTGGAAATTTCCCCTTAGATAACGTACATCGATGATGCACAGTACAGATTTTTCTCCTGATTGTCCAGGACACTTCTGGCAACTCCTCATGGGCGGTCATCCGAGTGACGGTGTTAGACTATGACGACTTGTCCCCGGAGTTTTACTACAGCGGCTGTCCCGACCAGTTCCAACCCTGCCTCCTCACCTACATGATACGGGTGCTGACCAACACCACGGTTTGTTTCTGTATTTGTCTCTGTGTTTCTTTCTGTACTGCTGTGTTTGTTTCTCTGTGTGTTTTTGTGTTTGTTTTTGTGTTTCTGTGTTCCTTTCTGTGTTTCTTTCTGTGTTTCTGTGTTTGTTTCTGTGTGTTTCTGTGTTTCTTTCTGTGTTTCTTTCTGTGCGTGTTTCTGTGTTTGTGTCTGTGTTTCTGTGTTTGTTTCTGTGTTTCTGCGTTTGTTTCTCTGTGTGTTTCTGTGTTTCTTTCTGTATTTCTTTCTGTGTTTCTGTGTTTCTTTCTCTGTGTATTTTTGTGTTTCTTTCTGTGTTTCTTTCTGTGTTTCTGTCTGTGCGTGTTTCTGTGTTTGTTTCTGTGTTTCTGTGTTTGTTTCTCTGTGTGTTTCTGTGTTTCTTTCTGTGTGTGTTTCTGTGTTTCTTTCTGTGTGTGTTTCTGTGTTTCTTTCTCTGTGTGTTTTTGTGTTTCTTTCTGTGTTTCTTTCTGTGTTTCTTTCTGTGTTTCTTTCTGTGCGTGTTTCTGTGTTTGTTTCTGTGTTTCTGTGTTTGTTTCTGTGTGTGTTTCTGTGTTTCTTTCTGTGTGTGTTTTTGTGTTTCTTTCTGTGTTTCTTTCTGTGTTTCTTTCTGTGTTTCTGTGTTTGTTTCTGTGTTTCTTTCTGTGCGTGTTTCTGTGTTTCTTTCTGTGTTTCTGTCTTTCTGTGTTTCTTTGTTCTGTCCCGCGTTCTCTGTTTGAACTCGTGTGACAGCTTTTGTTTTGCTGGTGTGACTACCATCTTTCGCGGCAAAATGATCTATTACAAGGACCAGAGCGCTGCTGTATTGTCTAACGCACTATCTGAGTCAAGTTTATTTGATACTTCAACTCAGCATAAACCACAGACTGACATCAACAGAATAGTTATACATATAGCCAGTTGCGCCTTTGTAGGCTTTGTAACGTTATACCTGTCAAAGATGTTATTAAATTTTGTCGTCTCATAGAGGTAGTATTGTCACAGGATTTGGACGTTCGTCGAACGCTATGGCCGGTTGATCAACGTTTTTTCAGGGTTTTAAGTGAAATGATACGACGCACTGATGTTCATCTATTATGCCTCTGACCAGTGTCTAAAGTGTTGGCGTTGAAATAACACATCTTCAATTAAACTGCTTGAAAAAGACCCGTATAACTGCACAAAATCGCAGTATTGAAGATTTAACGATGGATTTCCGTGGCATCCACAGGGCCCTGTGCACGATATCACACCAGCCCCCATCTTCGCACATGACCGGGACACGCTAGACAACCCGGTCACATACCAGCTGAAAGACAGCTCGGGTGAGTTAGCTCCCCGCAACCTTCTGACGGGGTTACCGTTGAATTCACCGCATCACCAGCTGTGCTCGGTTGTTGAAGTTTTGTGGATGCTCTGATCCGATGCTACGATTTTTTTTTCTTTTTCTTTTTTTCATGTTTGAAATTGTTTTTGTTTTGTTTTGTTTTGTTTTTCACAGGCAGTGTCTTTTATTACAGATAGAGGTCGAACAGATTTGTTTCGGTTGTGTGTCACAGTTTTACGATGGACAACAGACGAAAGAAGTACAGATGCTTTCAGTATTTGATTTACAGCGGGTGTCTGTTCATGCGTGTGTGAAAACGGGGAGGGTCTGGGGTGTAAATGTGCGTGTGTTTGGGTGTCTGTGCAATTTTAAAGTGCAGAGAAAGTGTGGACTATTTCAAAACTTTTTTTTTTCTGAGTTCAACCTCACATTCAAACACGATACACATGTCTGTCAGTCCGAGTTCTATAATGTTCTTATTAGCTTTCCATGAACAGATGTATAATATAACAAAGTTCTGGCGGATGGATAGCATAGGCAAGGAATTATAAAGCGGTCAAAAGGCAATGGAACACAGCCTGTGATGAGTTATAGCTGCTAGTCTTGAATCAAAGACGGGTGTTCAGCGCTCCGTTCGTTTACCGTTCTACCTGTTCGTCTTTTCCTTATAATAATAATAATTTTCCTTCTGGGAAGTAATTTGAATTTGCAATAGTTTTTATAGAGCTTACTCTCGCAGCAAAGCAACTCCTAGCGCCACACACACACACACACACACACACACACACACACACACACACACACACACACACACACACCCTGATGCAGATATACAGTTACAGACAAAGGCACTGAAACTAAGGCAGACTACTTAACTGTGAAAGGCTTGACATTGCGCATACCCTCACCATTTACTGTAGGAAGCGAAGAGCAATACGGCATTGGCTAAAACCTAAGCGATAAACCGTAAGGTAAGATCCAAGTTTATTCTTCATGTTTGCTTCTTCTTCTTCTTCTTTTTAGTCGGAGGTCTGGGACTAGCATCACACCTGCACATTAACTCCACGACTGGCGAGCTGACTGTCGTGCAGCCCTTTCTGGATCTGGATTTCTACCAGAATATAGTGTTTGTTGAGGTATGTTGGTTTTGTTTTTTGGTTTGTCTGTCTGTTTTTGTTTTGTTTTTTACTACCAGTGGTCATTTGCGATATATCGCAATGGGGCGCAGATGGTGCTGCACATCTAACAGAAGAACTCACGAGCATTGGGGTGGCTGTTCACACACGTTATGTCCACTCTGGAAACTGGTTTATTTGGATTGTGCTTTCTGTCGTCGTTTCTTTTTGATGTTGTTGCATATTTGTGTTTTTTGATTTGGGTGATTTCTTTCATTCTTTCTTCTTCTTTTTTTTTCTTTCTTTCTATCTTTGTGACTTCTTTCTTTCTTTCTTTCTTTCTTTCTTTTGGGGGGTGGGTGGGGGGTGGGGGTATTGATGGGCGTTGTTGTTGTTGTTTTGTGGTTGTTTTGTGGTTTGGGGAGGGGGGGTCAGACATTACCATTTTCCCAAAACAGGAGTGCCCGTAGTAGTGGTATTGCACCTTTACTGGAGAAGAACGCTGCCAGCTTACCGCAACCCCCCCACACACACACCCCCACACACACACACACACACTCGGTATGGACGGGCGACGCTTTGCATGTATTGATCCCCTCTCACTTCGTTGTTGTGCAGGCGGAGGAAGTGTCCGCCAACCGGTTCACAGCTCAAGCCACGCTGCAGATTGACGTCTATTCGCCGACCTTTGACCCCGCCCAGACCACGGACACCAACCTCTCTTCCTCTCCTTCCGAAAACACGCGCCGCGCCAATCCTCCGGTCAGCGTCAATCCGGGCACTTCCAAGGGAGATGAGCCTGACGACGACAGCAGCAACGCGGAGCAGATCGCTATCATCGGGATGGCCGTGCTGGGAGTCCTTGTCTTGGCTCTTCTGGTCGTGGTCTTTGTGTTGGGTCTGACGATCAGAAAACTCCACATAGCCAGGATCGGGCCGACGGAGGAAGAGGGGGAGGAGGGTTTTCAGAGCTCTCGGCCAGAAGACGAAGAGACCGCCTCTCGCGAGACGCAGTCCACTTCAGGGGAGGCAAGCCCTCGGCCGAAACCCAAGCCTGTGGTGGACCAGACTGAGCTTCTGAGTTCTCTCCCCGACGCGGCGGACAAAGCCGGCAAGCTACCGCCTCTGCAGCCTGCGGCGACGAGCAACGGGCCCGCGCAGCCGGATGTCTTCGACGGCACGCGCACATTCGAGATGGGCTTGAACCCCGAGTTCTTCACGACACCCGGCAAAACGAGGGTCCCGCTGGAACCGAATGGTCAGGTGGAGACTGGAGAGCCGATCGTCATCAAGGACGAAGCGTGAATTCACAACGAGGCCGTGGTTGCCTCTTTCTTCTGTCTAAAGGGGAGAGTATCGGAGAATGAGCCAGAAAAAAATTATAATTCTTTTAGTGACATTTATTTTTTGCTTTGTTCAAGTGTCGAGCGGAAGTTTGCACTGAATCATCTATGTGGCGTTTATCATTGACCTTGAAGTTCTCAACGAGGAGCACCCCATTGTGGGGACATTCCAGTACTGCTTTGGAATCTCATGCATGTGAATCGAGGACACGACAGTGTGTACAAGAACACTTGCTAAACCCGTTCCGTCCTTTTGAAAGAGATATTTATTCCAGCGTGAAATTCTAGTCTTCCCAGGCAAGACGCGTGTGTTGTTCTTGTCAGGAAAAAAAAAATCGGACACCTACGAATAACACCTGGCAGTCTTCAAGCTTGTTAATTTATTTTAGAGGTTTGGTATTTGCAGAAATTGTATTGTATTGTATTGTATTGTATTGTATTGTGCGTTTAATAGTATACGTGGTGGAAAAGGACGTAAAACTCCCACCCGCGTTTAAATGTCGTAGTGTTGAAAATGTTCGTTTAGTTTTGAAACTTTCGCGGTTGTATTTTGAAACGTGTGCACAAATGTTCCTTTATTTTTATAACTTTAGCATTTTAAAACTTGCGCACAAATCTTGTCCCAAATCCGGTCCAGCCAGGCGTAACACCCCCTTCCCCTCCCTCCCCCAACCCCCGATCTTTTCGAAGAGTTCGCCCCCTCCCCCTCCCCACCCCCCTCCACCTTCCCCCTTCCTTTCCCCTCCCTCCCTCCCCCTCCCCTCCCTCCCCCCTCCCCTAGATGTAAAGAAAAAAAAATGTAATGACACGCATGACATACGTGTGTGTGATTAGTGTATGAAATATGACAACACTGCACACACAGTTGTTACGGCGTGGCAAAATATGTCCTGTGTTCCTGTCGAAATGATTGCACTTGGCTGTTCTCACAAATCACGAGACGTACTAATCTCACAGACTCTGTCACGCTTTCTCAGGTCAGATAAAGTCACGCTAACAGCGAACTTGTCGTGACATCTTTGTCATTCATTCCTAACCCTCTGGGTAGCGTTGTACGTACGCCGTAAATAAAAGGGAAAGATTTGGTACCGTCATCTAGGAAAATGGCATAAGTGCTTATCAATTTCATGGCGCTTAGGCCCTTTTTCCCAGAGGACAGTGGATTGCGAGGACAAGCTCGGTCCTCTCGATATTTTTGTTGGATATAGATATCTTGGCTGCGGTAAGTGGATTTGGGCGGGTGGTATTCTGCCCTGAGAGTTAAGCTCTGTGTGTGTGTAGTCTTATAGCTGAAGATCGAACTGCAACAAGGCTGATACAGGAATTTCTTCTTTTTTTAAATTTTTTAAACCAGCTGGAATTTTCCGATGTGTTTTGCGATAGGGCGTGTGGTACTGTTCGAACAGTTAATATGACTTCTCTTGTTCTTCCTATTCTTCGTCTTCTTCTTTTCCTTTCTTTGTTTCTTCGTTCTTCTGTTTTCGATTTTTTTTTCTTCTTTCTTTGAGTCTGTCTTTCTTCTTCTGCTTTTTCTTCTGTTTTCTTTTTCTCCTTTCTTCCTCTCTTTTTCAGCTTGTTTTCATTTTTTTTTTCCTTCTTCTTCTTCTTCTTCTTCGTCTTCTTCTTCCTTCCTTCCTTCCTTCCTTTCTTTCTTTCTTCCGTCCTTCTTGTCTTCCTTCCTTCCTTCCTTTCTTTCGTGTGTTTTCCTTCTTCTCCTTATTCTCCTCCTTCTTCTGCTTCTATTTTTTTCTTCTTCTGCATCATATTTTTCGGTCTGTGCTGGTTTGTTGGTTTGTCTGTGACAAGCTTCGAATCTTTGCAAACAGTAGAGGGACGGCAGAACACCACCAAGAAACGCCCGCCGAAATTTTAAGCGTTAGTATAAATGTGTTTAACTTTTTAAAGTACTTTAATTGACATGCATGTATGTGTAGTGTAGCTCTCTGTTCTTGTACATAGAAGAGTTTATTTGTTGTTGTTGTTGTTGTTTTTAAAACAGGTAGTTTACATAAGAAATGTATGTTATGAAGACGAAATTTTAGGTCATGTCATACATTTTTATTGTAAGTATAATAATCATTTTCGCACACGTATCGTTAACATAACTAATAACTTATGGTGTTGCCTGTTCGTTTTGTAGGTGTGCTGCTGTGTGTATTGTGTTAAATGGACTAATGCTACCATTTTTATGCTCACTGATCGTACTGAGCTGTTTTCGTGGTATCTATCCTCACACCATTTAGACACCTGGACAGTGACAGCGTCTGCAATGCTGGCACTGAGCCAACAGAAGCGCACTCGGTGACGCGGCGACCATACTGAGTGGTGTAAGAATGTGAATGTTCGACCGCTCGTGCAAAGTGTAAACAACGATGTATCGCATTAAGAGCTGTACTAATCATCAAGATAGAGTATTTCGAGCGTACAGACGAAGTCACGAGCGAAACTTTTTCCAAAACATAAGTTGGCTTAGCAAAGATGGAATGAGCCCGTTTAACAGTTATAGAATTATAATACAAACACACTTGTTTGTTATATTTTGAAAAGAAACAGCCATTATCGTGTCTTATACTTACATAGCATACAATGATACAAAGAATCGTTTATCATCCTTTGTTCCCGCAAGTTACGAGTTTCCTCGTTTCCACAGGAGTTGATCATGTGACTGAACATTTTCTTCCAGATTTTAAACTGAAACAACGACCTTATCGTATCTTATAAATACATAATATACAGGGACATAAAATGTCGTTTTATCATCCTTTTGTTCCAGCACCCTCAAGTTATTAGTTTCCTCGTTTCCACAGGAGGGTGGGTGGGGTGCTTGGGGGTTTAACGTCCTTTTCCACCACATAGGGTGATATCAAAGACGGGGCAACGATGAAAAAGCCAGCACAAATATTTGGCCCCAGCCGGGATCGAACTCACGACCCGAGCATTAGAAGTCCAACGCTCTACCATTCGACCACCCCGGCTCCCCTCGTTTCCACAGGAAGGAGTTGATCCAAAACATAAGAAGCATAGCAGAGATGGAATGAGTCCGTTTAGCAGTTATAATATAAGGATACTTGTTTGTTATATTTTGAAAGAAGCAGCCATTATCGCGTCTTATAATTACATAATGTACAGTGACACAAAATGCTTTATCATCCTTTATTCCCGCAGCCTCAACTTATGAGTTTCCTCGCTTCCACAGGAGATGATCATTCGACTGAACATTTTCTTCAATATTTTACACTGAAACAACGACCTTAGGCATATCAAGAGCCTAGCCAAAATAAAAATAAAAAATCCTCGTCGTCTTGAATGACTGTTGAAATCACGCAACTCTACAGTGATTTCTGGTTTGACGTCTTTGGCACTGAGAAATCAGTGATTAGTTCACCTGGTCAACTCGCCTTGGAGTGTAATGACTGTTATGGAATGTAATCTGCCGTCTCAAATTGTCATTATTACTGGGCGTACCGCCATAATTACACTCACAGATAATCTTCAGGGGGTTCTTGTTGATATGGGACGACCATGTTGAGTGGTCTAGATTTCAGGTCACGACTAAAGTAGAACGATTGTGAAGTAAATGATTATTCAATTGCTGCTGTGAGTGCTCAGGGTTTTAAGATCGTTGGATGTTGTTGTTGTCGCTGGTGTTGTTCTTGGTGGTAATGGTGGTGGTGATGCTCTCTCTCTCTCTCTCTCTCTCTCTCTCTCTCTCTCTCTCTCTCTCTCTCTCTCTCTCCTGCACACCAGTGACTGCAGTAAAGGACCTTGTTCAGTTTAACTGTATGTGGAGTCCTGAATCCATGGGCGGGACTTTGTACCTACACGGGCGTCAGATATCTAAAGCGTCAGGCATTCTCGTAAAATGGCCGTTACAAAACGCGCGCGCGCACACACACACACACACACACACACACACACACACACACACACACACACACACACACACACACACAAGTAGGCACGCACGCACGCACGCAAGCACTCAAGCACGCGGGTCAATCCCTGTAAACTTTTATTAGCCCAGCTAAATTCTCTCTCTCTCTCTCTCTCTCTCTCTCTCTCTCTCTCACGCACGCGCGCGCGCGCGCGCGCACGCACACACACACACACACACACACACACACACACACACACACACACACACACACACACACACACAGTCCCCATAAACTTCACCGAGCAAATATGACTGACGTGGCCTAATGCTTTTTGCGGTGTTCCGTTTCTGCAGTTCCGTTTACCAGCTGGTCGTCCGCAAAATCAATACGAGCCACAATAAAACCTCCAACACAGCTCGATAAAATACGGATTTGTTTTCTTCGCTTATCACACTGGTGCACCGTTCACACAATGTCACCTACTTCCCGTCGAGCACAAAAC
Organism: Batillaria attramentaria; assembly: GCA_018292915.2. Lineage (NCBI taxonomy): Eukaryota > Metazoa > Mollusca > Gastropoda > Batillariidae > Batillaria > Batillaria attramentaria. The sequence goes on from JACVVK020000004.1 coordinate 6,060,343, forward strand.
GCGACCATAACCTCGGCAAAGCGCTCGACTCTAGAGCAATTTCAAAGACGCGTTTATTAATCTTAACAGTTACAATACTTACATACATTTTGGAAAGTTGGAAGAGGTAAATCTCGTGGTGCAAAATTCTCCTCTTCCCAAAGAAAAAAAGGTAACAAAGTTATCCGTTTCGGGACATTTTGAAGTGGTCAAGGGATTAGGGTGGGTGGGTGGGAGTTTAACGTCCTTTTCCACCACATAAGGGTGATATCAAAGACGGGGCAGCGAGAAAAAGGCCAGCACAAATATTTGGCCCCAGCCGGGATTCGCGAACTCACGACCCGAGCATTGAAAGTCCAACGCTCTACCATTCGGCCACCCCGGCTCCCCTCAAGGGATTAGAGTTTATGATTGACGTCGACACATTTGGAGAGGAAGTGTGTGTGTTTTAGGGGTTTAACGTCCTTTTCCACCACATAGGGTGATATCAAAGACGGGGCAACGATGAAAAAGCCAGCACAATATTTGGCCCCAGCCGGGATCGAACTCACGACCCGAGCATTAGAAGTCCAACGCTCTACCATTCGACCACCCCGGCTCCCCCATTTGGAGAGGGAGCTTTCGGTTTCCTTAAATGAAAAAAAAAAGGGAAAAAATAAACACCATTCAATGGCTTATCTAAACGAACCAGAAAGCGTCTTAAATTAAAAAGCTTAGCACAAAGCTTAGTCTCTGGAGCGGTAAAATGTGCATGGTCGTGGCTTACAGAGTGAGAAGTAGTGTCGTTTGAACAACGTATCTGGTCTGGCCGAGGCACAAACTGCTGCACAGAGAACGTTTAAATGTTGAGATTTTCGCCGAATATTGTGTTGGACGCGTGACAACACGTGTGCCGCGTCTAGAAACCACGTGACTTCTATCTTGGCTACTGAAATACTATACCATCATACCTATCTTACCGAAGTGACTCAGACTAGTTTCTTAGTTGGTCCCAGGCCTCTAAATGTGAGACTGCAGGTAAAATCGGATTATTTCACAGAGGATCGCATCAGCTTATGTCCGCACCATAGACACAGACTCGGTGATTGAACAGTCACTGTCCTATCTCATATTGGTGCAGCCACAAAGTCTTTCCTTGAGGCTAGACTTGTATCTGTCACAGCCGTCAGCGCTATGCAGGGGGGCGGGGGGGGGATCAAAACGGCCGGGAGTGTTTCTGGTGCTACACCACTTCAAATGTTTGGACGACGGTAGCGCTCACGTAAAGCAATAATTAGCACATTGGCATACACACGTCCTTACATTGCAGTTAGTGGTAATAATAATAATGAGTATTGTATAGGCGTTTTACCCAATTTCGTGAATCGGCTCAAAGCGCCGCGAACTGAACCCAATACGCACGCTCACGTGAATCACACGCATTCTTTAACACGCTGGACATTAACATATTACAATCACGTGGTGCGAAGGGTCAGTTCAGCTATATAAATTTCGGAATTTTTAGAATTGCATTTATTGTGGGCTGAACATTTCCGGAGCAGAGGGGGAGGAAGCCGGAGTACCCAGTAGAGGGTTGCATGCTCGGGTCGTGGGTTCGAATCCCGACCGGGAGCCGAATGTTGGTGCTAGAATTTTCCTCGCTGCCAAGTGTTTGGTATCACCCATACGTGGTGTGGGAAAAGACGTCAGATGACCAGCCCCTTTACACCCAACTACAGTATGGTGTTAGTGAAAGACGTTTTCTGGTTGAAAAACGATGCCATCTTTCACACCGACAAATCAAAATCCTGTAAGAAACACTTGGTGCTGCAGTTTACTGGATTGTGATTTGTTTATGCGAAAACAAAAATTTGGACGTGTGAACTAGAGAACGACTCAACACGCTACTACAAGACGTGTGCATGCAGATGCTCAACTTTCAAACATGTCGATCTACTTGAGTTCAATCTTCGAAAAATTCATGTGAACCGTTTTAGCACAATAATAATAATAATGATAATAACAACAACTACGACTACTACCACTACTGTGTATTGTGTGGGCGCTTTGCCCATTTGTCTTGAACTGGCTCACAGCGCCGCGAGCTGAACCCAACACGCACGCTCACGTGAATCATGCGCTTTCTCTCACACACTGCACGTGAACACATTACAAACACGTGGTGCGGAGCGTCAGCTCAGCTCCTAAATATTTCCCGCAATGTTGATTAACCCTGTGGTAGGAGTCATGGGAGAAGAAGAACACCGCAGGACGAGAACAGTGGACATAAGCCTGTAAATATAGGTAGTGTAATGTGTGTAGGTATACGTGACTTGTCAGTCTGTGCACGGTAACGTTGCTTCAGTGGGGGAAAGGTCAATATTATCAGGCGGGTTATAAATCACAGATCGAACTATATTATTGTGGACGGAATGCTAGAACGGGACGTGTCCGTTTCCAGTCAGATATGACCACACATATTTCACACGGTGTAGCGTGCTGTGCTGTGTCCCTTCAGATGCCCAGTTTGTGTTGTTGTTGTTGTTGTCTTGTTCGTGTGTGTTCGTGTGTGTGTGTGTGTGTGTGTGTGTGTGCGTGCGTGCGTGCGTGCGTGCGTGCGTGCGTGCGTGCGTGCGTGCGTGCGTGCGTGCGTGCGTGCGTGTGTGCGTGTGCGTGTGTGTGTGTGTGTGTGTGATTGTGTGGCCTACTTCTTCGTGACGTTCGTTTATTTTTCTTTTCTCATTTGCGCCCCCCCCCCCCCCCCCCCCGAAACCCCAACCAATCTACTTCTTATTTTCTACGTCATGTTGCACAGTGAACACTATTCCCTGACCTGCCCCCCTGTACATGCAATTATTTCACCCACGAAGGTTACACGTGTAAAATGAACACTAAATAATACCTAAGTACGAATCGATCTTCTCCCCCACCTCCTCGCAGGTAATGACAGGTAGTCTTTTCCACTTAATATCCTTGGTAAGTTAGCCGAGTGTGAGACACAGCCCTCCGATACTGTGATTAGTTCGAGCCCATGCGTGGAGTACGGGCCAGACAGCCACGTTGTTCGCTACACAGACTGTCTGATCGACATAAGATCGTGTTTGAACAGTGTTCTTTAGAAGATGTCTCCGCAACAGCGTAATTTAAAATTATCGGATACAATACTTGCGTCGTTATTATGTTTAATCGTATCCATTCCGGTCGTCTCCATGGATTCCGATCATGACACTAAAATGAAGCGCCCTATATTATGGGCACACTGCGCTATATATACAAGGACATTAACACTGCGCTATATACAAGGACATTATTATTATTATTATTATTATAGACGCATACGTTTAAGTCAAACATGCCTAGGTCGAATTTCGGATAAGTCAAAGCAAAAACGTTTTCCCGGCCCAACTTGTGTTTTGTATGACTAAATTTTCCACGGATACGTCGAACAAGCACATTAAGACGGATAAGTCAAACTCAGTTTCTTGGTATGGTATGGTATGGTATGGTAGACTTCTCCTCGGCGCACGTATCCATCTCTAATGAGATGCTCTAGGCGCCGCAAGGCTGGAGGACGAAGTAGTGAAAGCCTGCTGCCGCTAGGCGCTACTTTGTGTGCAAACCTCCACCCTGCTATTCCCTCTGGTGCGTGCGACAGTATTTCTGTTTTACCACGCCACCGGCCACAGCCTACTCTTCTTCGAAAGATGAATGTGGGATTTTTAGCGTGCACACTTGATATTTGTGCGTGCGTGTGTACACGAAGGCGAGACAGGCACCGCAAACGAGTCTGCACATGGATTTGACTCGATATGGTAAGAAAAAATCCAACCATATTCCTGCCCACCGGGGACTCGAACCAGGCAGCTCAGGATCCGAAGTCGGGTGCCTTAACCACTAGACCAAATCCCCTGTCCAAGTTTCTTCCATGTAAGTTTGGGGTCCTGCACCAGTCGCCTTACACATCAGTATAAAAAAGTCGTAATTAATTTGTGTCTGCATGGATGTAAATTTGGCTTAGTGAGAGTGTGGCACTTTGATTATACTCGTGTTTGTTGCAGTGAGAGCCGTCAGGGAACTGTTAATCTGGAATTCACTGCCCGTCTCCCTTAGAAGCCTCCCTACTCTGTCACAGTTCAAGGCACATCTTAAAACCTATCTGTTTCGGCAAGCTTTCCACTAAAATTTTTACCGTATCCTCCTCTGTATCCCACATCTGCCCCGCGCGCGCGCGCGCGCGCGCGCGCGTGTGCGTGTGCGTGTGCGTGTGCGTGTGCGTGTGCGTGTGCGTGTGTGTGTGTGTGTGTAGCGCGCACTGATGCTCTCTTGGGCAGATTTTCTGCGCAATATAAAAACAATTTATTATTATTATTATTATTCTTTTATTATTAATCTTGCCTGATTTCGCATTCAGGGACAAAATCGAAAAAGAGTCAAAAACGTGGGGTACTCATACGCGGTACGAAATGTGTTAAATCTGCTTCAGTCGGTCAAAAAGATTTTTTTTTTTTTTTTTTTTTTTGGGGGGGGGGGGGGTAAAAACGTTACATCCTATATGATGTTTGTACTACAGTCGAACCTGCCAAGGCGGTCACCTGTATAAGCCAAACCACTGTCTAACCTGGTCACCCCAGAGGATCCCCTGACATACTAGCTGTTGACATGACACCCTGGATAACCCGGTCACCTGTCTAAGGTGGTCAGTTTGACCCAGTCCCTTGGGTGACCGCCTTACACAGGTTTGACTGTAACTAATGTAGTTCTGTATATGTTTTCTGTGTTGCGTTTTATGATTGATTTCACGTGTGTGTACATATGTATGTGATGTTTCATTTTCCATTTTATTTTCATGTGCCCCTACAGAGTCTTGTATGGTATCTTCATAGAATCTTCTTGTATAAACAAACTTCAAAAATTTTAATCTGGCAAGACCAGTCAAACATATTTTAGCTCCAGATACTTCAGTGTTCTCTAAGACCAATCCTGCGCGTCTGTTCAACTGTTTGCAACTCCCTTGCGCCGTAATGTTTTCGGAGGTTCCTCTGATCGCAGCTGGCTGGCCTGGTTCCCTCCGCCCTATCACTTAAGCTGCAGTATCAGTGCGGAATTCGAAGCAAATGTCACTAACAAAAGCGATTCCTATTCCGATCGGGTCGTTCGTCCTATTTGTATCCGCATAGGAACGTTAGTGACACTTGAGGCTCACGCTGGGGTCTTGCGAGACCATAAAACGCAGGAGAGAGCACAAGGCGTGGTGTAGTTATCGGGGCTCTGAGTCTGATTTACAGCTGACGGCGGAGGTTCTCAGTACACGTACGTAAAAGGGGGTGATACCGGTTTCTCTCTGGCTATACCAACACACACACACACACACACACACACACACACACACACAGAGTCTCTCTCTCTCTCTCTCTCTCTCTCTCTCTCTCAAAAACATAACACACACACACACACACACACACACACACACACACACACACACACACACACACACACACACACACACACTGTGAATCCGTGTTGTTTCTTCCGTTGAAAACTTTGAGGAGTTTCATAAATTATCGGTTCGGTTACTATTGCGAATTCGTCCTGAAAAGTAAAATCGGCATTGCTGAGCTACACTTTGTTCTCCGACGCAGGGAAAACGTTGCAAAAAAATGCACAACTTCTGCTAGGTTTTCTCTCTGCTCATGATTTGACAAAGAAGGGACTTCTAGCAGGCTGTAATAACTGATACACAAACGTAGATGCTTGTAAACGTGCACATTTCAAGTTTAGTTATAACAACATTGTTCTTAAATCACTCATTCGGTCATTAATTAAACCTGCTTCCTTTTGAAAGTGTTCTTTGCAGTACGATGTTCATCCACAATGTTTACAAGCTCTTAAATTGACCAGACGACAGATACTGACATGTAATTTTAAAAAATTAAAAATTAAATAAAAACTAAACAGTTTTTCTTCTCTGTCACATAACGTTTTGGAAATGTTCAGACCGCAAAATTCAAAAATAAACGCAATTCTAAACTTCCGAAACTTAAATTGCTATGCTGGCCCTTCGCCAAACGTGATTCTCATGTGTTCATGTCCCGTGTCTGAGAGAATGCGTGTGATTCACGTGAGCGTGCGTGTTGGGTTTACCTCGCGGCGCTTTGAGCCAAATATCTGGGATAAAGCGCCTATATTACTGCGATTATTAATGATGTATGTCTTCTCCTGAAATTGGCACCTGACAGGTGTACTCTTTCACCTCTATCGTCACTAGTGCACCGTTGAGCGTCAAGATGGAAGACATGCCTTCCTCAAAAACTTTGTCTCTGTACAGTTGTCACCAGCGGTGCCACGCAATGACAGCTGTTGGTAGGGAAAGGACAAGGGGATCGGCCGTGAAGTGTAAAAGCCATGAAACTTCGTCCTACCCTCCAGAACACCATAGCGACCCCTAGCGGCCTACTCTCGTGTAAATCACGCAGGCCACCACACGCGTTCAGCAGCAGACGCGCCCGTCACTTTCAGTGGTTATTACCTATGTTGAGTCAAATTGTAGCGAGGAGCTTGACAGGATAGTTGGTTGACTGGAAGCATGACTGGTTGGGTGGGTGGCTGTATGGGTGGATTGGTGAGAGGGAAACATATATGTGGGACACGCATTCTCCCGCATCACAGTCACAGCCACTGTGGCGCTCCACAGTGCCCAGTTAAGAGCCGGGTTCAGTAACCACCTGAGCCGGCGGTATTGCCAGTTCAAAAACCTGGGCCAACACAGCTGTCCGGCCTTCACTGGAGAGACGGTGTTTGTTTGTTTGTTTGTTTGTTTGTTTGTTTGTTTGTTTTTGCGGGCAAACTCTCTCCTGGACACGCTTTGTTGGTCGGTTGGCCTGTTGCTTGGTGGTTTGTTGTTGGCTTGTTCGGTTCAGATCGGCATAGATCTCTCCAGAGCGAGCACTGAATTTTGACCAGTGAAAAAAAAAGGCACACGTCGCTGCGGTTCAAAACCCCCCACAAACGTTTACATAGCAACTGAGAAACCGGTCGCTCCTGTCCCTCAACTACGCCGGCATAATGTACTTTGAACTTTTTTCTTTTCTTTTTCTTTTCAATCCGGCCAAGACACTCAGTTCTAATAACAACAACCGCTTACCCAGAAAGGAAGCAGTAATGCAGGCTGACCATAGCACGGTCATGCAAGGGGTGAGAATTCTTCCACTCCCCGGCGTGTAGCCTCGATGGCGCAGATACTGGGTCACCGGTAAGTGATAAATACTGCAACACCAAACATTTCTTTTCTTTAAAAAAATATTTAAAAAAAAGGTGACTGTGTGCAAAACGCGTGAGTAGCTTCCATCATTTGCATTTCTCGCACCTTGCCCCTGGGCCCTAGTAACAGTCGCTAAGGGCTTCCGGAGAGGCTCAATCCCTACCAGTCCTAAAGCGTGCCGCGGGCGGGCGCCCATGCCACTGCACGCACCTCCGATCCCAAGGCTGTAAATGCGATCAAGCTCTTCGCTCCATTCCTGCACACATTTGCATGTGGTTACTGATATCAGCGAGACACGACACTGACTGCACACTGATACATGGACATGGACACACCGTGTCGGGGGAACTCATTAAATAGTACGCCAGTGTTCTGTGTCTCTCAATGCCAGCCGTAAAGGAGTGGTGGTCATTGCTCATTGCTTACACCTGTGTGGAAAAAAATGTCCTCTGATTAGCGGTGAAGTTTTCGCTGTGGACTAAGTGAGTGGTGAGGGGTTACTGGATATTTTCCAGGATGTGATAATTTCGCTGGCAAAGTGCGACGAAACCAGACACTGCTGGGACATTCTTCACAGGCCCTTTCAAGTTGGATTTAGATACAGTTTACGTCATTTCTGATTGGCGTTGGAAACAGAGTGAGTATGAACATTTTCAAACACTTTACGGTGGACAAAACCCACTAGTCATCTTCAGTTGAAGTCAAGTGCAACTTATGATCTTGATGGATGGTTTGTTTTGTTTTTTCTTGGTAGTGGGGGGGGTGCTGGGGGGTGCAGGGGGGGGGGGGGTCTGCCACGTGTTGTAAATCTACTACCGAGTCTGTGCCTATTACAATTTATACAGCCACAAAGAGAGATAGGTGACGTGCGGAAAACACTACGTGTCGAATCCTACCCATATCAGTTTGGTTCTGTTTCTTGCGCTTCCTGTGCGGTTTAAGTCCAGTCGGTCGAAAGCTGAATTCGCCCGTTTCGACACCCCACGCAGAGTCAGTTCAAGATAAATGCCGAGACACGTACACCAGGACACAACTCCACTCCCTCAAAACCGACCGCTACCACCACCACCTCCCCCTTCTCCCTCCCTTGAAGGACCGGGCCGATAGAGTTAATTTCATGCTCTGCCTTTTAACTGTGGTCCGGTGATAGCCAACGGTGATAAGCTGATTAGGGCAGTTAAACTAATTAAGGCACACCGGTGTCAGTCGTCAAAGAACGATGCATGCGGAATAAACCATTTCCAAGTCTTTGGTTGTTTTGTTGTAAAGCACAGCGAGTTTTGTTTCTTCATTCCGTTCTGAAACAAAATGGCCGCCAAAAAAAAGTTAGTGCCACTACAGCTTAAACGCTTCCTTTTGTGGTAAAGATTTTTTTTTTTCGTTTTTCCTGGAGGTGGCAGTCGCTTTTTCGTCGGTCTGCGGCTTCTCGTAGTGACAAATAGGAGCCTTTTGGTTACCAAGCAATCACTCAAGATTACCAACAGTACGTTAGAACAGTGCACTAGCATGTGGCTATAAATAATATTATTTAAACACAGCTGTCCATGCTCACATATTGGAAATCTGGCCCAGGTGGCCAAGGAATCGTCAAAAGTTTGGAATCGATGCAGTATATTCCCTCCCGGAAGTCTGAGTCATGTGTGTGTGTGTGTGTGTGTGTGTGTGTGTGTCACGGTGTGTGTGTCACGGTGTGTGTGTGTGTGTGTGTGTGTGCTGGCGTCATATAGTCTAGGCCCTCCTGAAATCTGGTTCATAAAGTTGATGAACACCATTCGAGCCCAAGCAAGTTACGTGCCAAAAACACAAAACACGGACCACCACCGCACGTGCAGACGACTCGGACACACAGTGTGTGTTTTCCCCTCCCAGCTGGCCACATTAACGGTTTCAAAACAGTTAAAGATACAATCTGCAGAGACGGTTTCAAAACAATAAAAGGTATACACCTACCTTATTCACGAAGCAGTTCCTCACTCAAAGACCTCCTCAGCACCTCTGTTGCTCTTGTCATTCTCTGTCGTCGTGGTCGTTAAATTCCTCGAGGTGAAAGGTAACTGGTTTGTCCGTCCGTTGTTATGTACAGTATCCATCCGCGTCTACAAGTCTTCCATGGTTCTCAGATGCTCAAAGAGCTTTCTTTTCCAGTGGTTGGTGCCAGTGAGGCTGCATCAACCCTTCCATAAATCAGCCGTTTTACGTCTCACATGATCCTTTCTGAAGGCATGAACGGAATTTCACGCATGCCGTTTCAAGCGCTCCCATCGTAAGTTTAAATAGAGCTGACATAACAGTGATAATTATGAGGGAATCTTCAACACTTCAAGCCGTGCTCCCGCTTCGAGGAGGCTGTCAACAGCATAATACGGCGCCTGAATGCAAAGGTTTATATTCCGTCGAAATGTATCCCCGAAATGGAACCGTGTCTTCCTGCTCTCAAACCATCTTTGGGTGTCAGCGTTTCTGCTTGAAGATGTGAGGGTCACTTCGTGTTTTCGGTGCGTACATGAACCGTTGTAAGTTGTTTTGTGCAGTCAAAGCAGTTCTTACACGTATAAAGCGTGCAGATACGCGAGAACTTTGACTGAGCGTCACTTTTATATCATGCTTTTCGTGTGTGTGCGGAAAAGTGGCTGCTATAGAAAGACTGTGTAAACGAGCGAAATCCATCTTTGCTAAGCCAAGTTATGTTTCGGAACAGTTTCGCTTGTGAGTGCCGCTCCTGTACGCTCGAAATACTCTATCTTGATGATAAGTACAGCTCTTAATGCGATACAATGTTGTTTACACTTTGCGCGAGCAAACATTCAAATTCTACGACTGTTGTACACTACTGGAGCGCTCAGTGTGGTCGCCGCGTCATCGAGTACGCTTCTGTTGGCTCAGGGCCAGTATTACAGACGCTGTCACCGTCCAGGTGTCTAAGTGGTGTGATGATGGATACCACCAAAACAGCTCAGGGCTAAGAATGGTAGCATTTAGACTCTTTAAGCAAACTTAAAAAAAAAAAACATACTAACAGTGGAGTCATGTCTGCGCGATCATTTAATTGATAATAATAATAATGAGTATTGTATAGGCGCTTTACCCAATTTCACGAATCGGCTCGAAGCGCCGCGAACTGAACCCACCACGCACGCTCACGCGAATCACACGCATTCTCTCACACACTGGACATAAACACATTACAGTCACGTGGTGCGAAGGGTCAGCTCAGCTATTTAAATTTCGGAATTTAGAATTGCATTCATTTTTAAAATTTGGTGGGCTGAACATTTCCAAAGCAGAGGGGGAGGAAGCCGGAGAGAACCCCCGACGATCGGCCCGAATGAACGGTCCACATACGAGAAGGAAAATAGGTTTTCCACGAGTGGGGCTCGAACCCCTGACCTCTCGCACTGGTGACAAGTCTCTTAACCACCAGACCGCCGACCGCCCATTCTATTGTTGTAATAAAAAAGGACTACCCCCCCCCCCCACACACACACACACACACACACACACACCACTAACGCCTCACTAACGGCCCATACCCATTTATTCACGTGACGTATATTCCTTTTTACTTTTCCCATTGTCCACTTGTGTCAGAGTGACACTTTTATTTCGCATACTTTTGGAGCCAGTTCCTTGTCCTTTGATCAATGCTCTCAGCCGTTTGTGGGGTTAGAGATAAGGCACGTGTTATTGTTTTCGTTAAGCAGGTGTGATCGATTAACGAGCACGACTCGTTTGGTATGGCACTGCAGACGGAAGGGGCAGTGGTGAGACGGTCAAAATGGCGGCCGGAAGGGGCAAACCATGTATCGAATTTTTTCTAGCGTTAAAAAGACAACAGTTGCTCAGCTGAGTTGATATACTTTATTTTGGACTTTGGTTATTTCATGTACAAGTATTGATGTGAATAAGAATGTCTGGATGTCACTCTCAACTTTGAATGGGCCTAAGGCCTATCAATAAACAATTCTGAATCTGAATACGGTTCAAAAGTTTTGATGACTATTCTTCGCGAGTGTTTCCTGATTTCTAAAGTAATTACGAGTATGCACAGGTTTTAAACAGACATGTACCTCTTGATATGCCCGTCACTCCTTCTAGAGTGAAAAAGGATCACAGTTTTCACTATCTGTAGGTACGTGCCAGTCTATAAACGTTTATCGATGATCTTAATCGTATGACTATCCCGTCCGCACTGGGAGAAGGGTATTAATTGCTGTTAGTGCCTCCTCGGTCTTCTAAGGAGCGATTACTACATTTCGTGGACACCCCTGCTCTTCAATCCTTTCCAATCCCCCCAAATCCTTTCAGTTTTCAGCGGGAGCCGGGGTGGCCGAATGGTAGAGCGTTGGACTTCTAATGCTCGGGTCGTGAGTTCGTATCCCGGCTGGGGCCAAATATTTGTGCTGGCTTTTTCATCGTTGCCCCGTCCTTGATATCACCCGTATGTGGTGGAAAAGGACGTTAAACCCCCAAACACCCACACACACACCCTTTCAGTTTTCATCGGACGGAAGAGATTTTGAATACTGTCTCTCACTGACTAAACGGTCACAGCATTTCCCCCTCAGAACAACACGTAGAAGGACCAGACTGAATTCTCACACCTTGAGGTTGAATGAGTACACAAGCACGCGGCGGACTGCCCGGTGTGACTGTGGGATCTCTCACTGACGGAAGAAATGTTGAATACTGCCTCTCGCTGACTAAACGGTCACAGCGGCATTTTCCCCCCTCATAACAACACGTTAGAAGGACTGACCAGCCTTCTCACACCTCCAAGTGGAGTGAGTACACAAGCACGCGGCGGACTGGCGGGTGTGACTGTGGGATTTCTCACTGTTAAAACAATCGATTTCATGGCAATTCGCCATGTTGATTAACCGGACAGCAACACAAATTGGTTCACTCGAGTTTGCACAAGCGTTTGCTCGTGAGCTCGCTCAGATAACGTACGAGGGGGGATAGCCAGCATGCCGGATGTTTTCCTGCTGCTACTTCGAGTCAAACGTTTGGACTGCGATAACTTTCAGGCAAAGGCGCACGTTTGAGTAGTATAGTGACTGTAGCATGCACACGTCTTTCCACTGCGGTAATGTGTTAGTGAACATTGGTTGTTGTTGTTGTTGTTGTTTGGTTTTCTCTTGTTTGTTTGTTGTTGTTTTTGTGGGTTTTTTGGTTGTTGTTTTTTGTTGTTTTTGTTTGTTTGTTTGTTTGTTTGTTTGTTGTTTTTTTGTGTTTTTTTTTTGGGGGGGGGGTGTTGTTTCTCGTGTGTCGGGGTGTGTGTGTGTGTGTGTGTGTGTGTGTGTGTGTGTGTGTGTGTGTGTGTGTGTGTGTGTGTGTGTGTGTGTGTGTTGTTGTTGTTGTTGTTGTTGTTGTTGTTGTTGTTGTTGTTGTTGTTGTTGTTGTTTGTTTGTTTGTTTGTTGTTGTCTGTTTAGTTTTTGTCTTTTGTTTTGTTGGCTTTTTCCCTTTTTATCCCTTTTTTTTCTTTTTTTGGTGGGGAGGGGGTTGTTGTTGTTGTTGTTGTTGTTGTTGTTGTTGTTGTTGTTGTTGTTGTTGTTGCTGCTGCTGCTGCTGCTGCTGCTGCTGCTGCTGCTGCTGCTGCTGCTGCTGCTTTTGGGGGTGGGGGCTGGGGCGGAGAGGGTGCTGTTTATATCTCAAGCATGTAGCTTCACCTAACAGCAATCGTCGACAAGACGTTTGAATCGTAGCAACACCGGAAAACACTCCGCAGTCTTGTTTAATCCCCGTGTAGCGCAAGCAGGAAGTGCGCGGTTGGCGAAACGTGATTTTTAAGTGTGGACTTTATCAGTTGCGTGTAACCATTCGCTGGTGTGTATGATATTTAAATGCATTGTAATGAAAACAAGACAGTCAAACGCCCATAGACCTCTTGTCGGTGGTTGGGCCGAATGGTAGAGCGTTGGACTTCTAATGCTCGGGGCGTGAGTTCGTGTCCCGGCTGGGGCCAAATATATTTGTGCTGGCTGTTTCATCGTTGCCCCGTCTTTGATATCACTCGTATGTGGTGGGAATGGACGTGAAACCCCCAAAACACCCACCCACCTACCTCTTGTCGGTGGTATAGCTGTTTTGCCATGGCTAGTTTCAATAAACTTCAAAAATTGCGCATGAGTACAAAACTCTCCAGTGATATCGTTTTTATCATCTGTAGGCAATCATACAAGTATGTACATAATCAGGAGTACGATTCTGTTGACGTTCTCAGGACGTATGTGTTACATAACGTAGTTCGGTACGTAATAACTGACCATGTGTGTGTGTGTGTGTGTGTGTGTGTGTGTGTGTGTGTGTGTGTGTGTGTGTGTGTGTAGTAAAGACTGAAACGCACTGGTTGGGGGCGGACTGTGCAGGTGTCCGCAAAATTTATCAACCGGTCCCTATCTAAATGTGGAAAAAAATTCGACTACGTTTTGACTTCGTTTTGCTCACAAAATTTCATCGTTTAAACTGGACAAACACATGCATTTTATTTTTTTTTATGTCAAGGGCTTTCTGAAAAAGTAGGTGACAAATCCCCCCACGGCCGGGGCTGCGATCGGTGGGGGGGGGGGGAGTGGGAGGGCTTTCACTGGCAGCACACGCCCGAGGGAGTAACTGTTCCACTGTCCACTGCCAATGCAGGTGTGCGTCCTAGAATCTGTCTTGCCAGTCTGTCACTTCAGGTGCTTGTCTGGTTTATCGGAGGGGAACGCTCTCTGCCTAAGGCAATGTTGTCTGTGACGGCAACGTCAACATACGAACGACAGCTTCTGTAATTGCGTGGAAATTAGTATGGGGCTGATCCCAATATATGCCTTGTTTTTCCAGGTGCCACGGTGACAGTGTCATCCTACCTGATTCAGCTTGTGTACGTGTAGATACTGTACGAGTGTAGGCCTTATTCTGTGGCTGCTGTGTGTAGGCCTTATTCTGTGACTGCGGAGAAGTCAGACGCTGGCCGTGTATGCGAATCTTCGGCGTGAAGAAACTTACCTGACTCTGCCTGTCTGCTTGTGCAGGCCGTATTTCGTGGCTGCTGTTCAGTGTTTGGTGTTGAGAGATCAGACGTTGGCCGTGCATTCGAAACTTCGGCGTGGAGAAACTCACCTGACTCAGTGTGCCTGTCTAGTTGTGCTTGCGTTGGCCGTATTTTGTGGCTGCTGTTCGGTCTTTTTGGTGCTGAGAAGTCAGACGTTGGCCGCGTATAATTAGGACACTTCTGTGTGCAGTATAAAAAAAATATCGTGATGAAGAAACGTACCAGTCCAACCGCCAGACGATAATTCTGGGTGATTCGGAAAACACTTATTGCACCAAGAAACATACAACAGAAACAAAGGAAAGAGTTCTCTTGGTGCTGGAATTACGAGTTAAAATGTGAGCTGAACTGCTGGTGAAATCGAACGAAAAAAAAAGTGCAGGCGCACGCATTGTAATGGTTGTCGAGGTAAACCAGGAGAAGGATACTGTTAAACCGGAAGTGCTTCCATCTCTACGCATGTCTGGGGAGTCGCCGAAAAGACTCTAACAGACAAAACGATGGTAGAAGAAACTCGCAAGCTGCAAATGCCGTGCCCGAAAATCTGTGCTTTTGGAGTCACTAGTGTTCATCTGCTGACACAATTTTGAAGAGTGCTTCAGGACGAGTAAATTCATCACAATGGAAGAGCGAATCTGGACAACGGTCGCTGTTTTCCTCTCGCTGTGCTGTGGTTCAGGTTTGTTTGTTTGTTTGTTTGTTTGTTTGTTTGTTTGTTTGTTTGTTTGTTTGTTTGGGTGGGTGGTTGATTGGTTGATTGTTTGGCTGGCTGGCTGGTTATGGTGATTTGGCATGTTTTTGACAGCAAGGTATTCTATCAGCTAGACTCGCAGATTGCTTTTCTGTTTGGTTGATTGGCACTACACTCATTTAGAGAACTATAACTGCATCATTACAAGCCGTCCATTTCTGATACATTATACAAAACAGTTTTTGCCACAACAGACACATCTCAGCCAGTGATGACTTGTGGAGTTTAATTGCTTACATGTTTATAAAGGTTTTGGGGTTTTTTTATGCCAGCTTCCGGAGCCTGCCCTTCCATCTACTTCGATCCAGTTTCCGTCCTGGAAACGGATCCAGCAGGTATGTGTGTGTGTGTGTGTGTGTGTGTGTGTGTGTGTGTGTGTGTGTGTGTGTGTGTGTGTGTGTGTGTGTGTTTCTTTCTTTCTTTCTTTCTTTCTTTCTTTGTTTGTTGTTTGTTAAATGCAGCCACGAAATGATAAATTTTCCTATCCTCCTGTTTCATTGAAAGGACCGAAAGAATGGGCTTCGATTTCAGGTCATTTGCCCGATCGCGCGCGTGCGTGCGTGCGTGCGTGCGTGCGTGCGTGCATGTGTGTGTGTGTGTGTGTTGTGTGTGTCTGTGTCTGTGTCTGTGTCTGTCTGAGGATAGGGGAGGGGGGGGGGTCCGGAGGCGGTGGAGGTCGGAGGGGGGGGGGGGGAATAAAGTAATTAGGAATTGTGGTGGTTGGTGTTAAATGTATAAACACGTACCTCCTAAAGCTTACAACCACAACATTAGGTCCGAGAAAGAGAACTGTCCGATCAAAGTGATATCCCACACCTTGTTGTTGTTGTTTTCTTGTGTGTGTGTGTGTGTGTGTGTGTGTGTGTGTGTGTGTGTGTGTGTGTGTGTGTGTGTGTGTGTGTGTGTGTGTGCGTGCGTGCGTGCGTTTGTTTATGGCACTTTTGAGCTGTTGTTCTGACACTTCTCTTATAACCCACCTAATTTTAATTTTCTTTCATTCTTTTTTTCTCACAGGCACTTCCATATTAAACATTACAAACACAACTGGTGTCGGCTGGAATATAAAACTGAACCCAGATCAGGACATCCCAGCAGAAGATAGGTTGCGCAGACATCTGGAGGACGCAGTTGTCATGAGCAACGTCAATAACTCCTTCGAGGCCAAGCTCGCTTACGAAATCGATTTGGAGTTTATATACGAAAGATGGGTACGCAAAACCTGGTGTTTCATTTCTAAGGGTTACGGTACGAATAAAAGCGAAGAGAAAGCCCTAGAGAGAAGTATTTTCAGCAGAAATGATGCAGCTGACCAAGAACAGCTGGGTAGTCGCATGTTGAACCTGCGTGAGCAAAAGCGCATTGAGTGCTTTTCGAAGCAGAACTCCGCGCTCTACAAGTGTAATATATTATTATTATTTTATTATTATTATTACTTTAGTTGTGAAGGTGTGTTTTGTTCTTGTTTTTGTTGTTGTTTTGTCGTTGTTTTTGTTCGGGTTTTTTTAAAGTTTGGTCTGGATTTTGTTTTCTTCGATTTTTTTGTTTGTTTGTTTCGATTGGTTGCTGTTTTGGTTTGTTTGTTTGTTGTTGTTGTTTTGGTGTTGTTGTTTTTTTTCCAAAGGGGGGGGGGGGGTCTTTCTTTTGTTTATTTTTCTTAACATCTAGTGGCGGCCATCTACTCAGTAGGACTCACACACTGTATCTTTTCAAAGGTATAACCAGTGATTGTGTAGTGCATGTACAGTGTACTAAGTTAAAACCTATACATTTTCCTTTGAACAAAATAACTAAGCACTGGACGATATTGTTTTTTCGCAGCTCAACACACCATCCATTTTGCTGCGTACATCGATGGCCAACATTGCGCAGTCATCATTTTGTGTGTACCTAAAATGCACATTGCTTAACTGCCATTTTGTGTGTAGAATTTTTACTACTACTACCACTACTTTTACTATCCCCTTCGGGAAATTCGGGCTGCTTCCCCCGGGGGAAGCGCGTCGCCGCGGTGCAGCGCCACCCAATACCTATCATATATATATTTTTTTACAATTTTGCTGGGGGAGGAAAGCCGGAGAACCCGGAGAGAAACCCCCGATGAGCAGCCCGGTAGCCAGAAAAAAACCGGTATCACATATCACAAGCTCGACCTGG
>JACVVK020000004.1:6080000-6117500 GCA_018292915.2 Batillaria attramentaria
AGGTGTCAAATTAAAATCTGTTTCTATTGTTATTCGCCGTTTTGTTGTTGAAATTCATCGTCGTCTTCTTCTTGAACTTCATCGTCTTCTTCTTCTTCTTAAAATGTATCTCCAACTTCTTCTTTTTCTTCTTCTTTTTCTTCTTCTTTGTTGTCGTCGTCGCTATTATCTCCTTCTTCTTCTTCATCCTCTTCTTCGTGTTCCTTTCGACTGGTTTGCTCGATCGCATGGCTTTTTCTTTGGTTGGTGTGTTCGAAACTTGTTTGTTTGTCTGTTTGTTGAAGTCTTGATAGTTATGCGTGTTCTCTCCAGTAAGTCGAATGGACAGGTTCCATATTATTTGAAGTCATTCGAAAACAACTTCTGTTTGTTTCTGTTTGTGCAGTACGAGTTTATTCTCATGGTTCAGCCAGTCAATGAGTTTGCTCCGGAGTTCGTGGGAGCACCGTTCATCGTTCACATCCCAGAGGTGAGCATGTCCGTCGTTATTCATCAGCTTTATTCTGTTGCTTTCGGAAACTTCGGATTGCTTCCTCCGAGGTGGAAGCGTGTGCCGGGAGAGCGGGTATAGCGCTGTACAAATTACAGTGTTAGGCGGAAGCACAGACCTAAAAAAAAGATAGACCCACCGCCGCACGCTGCCACCGCTGCTTGCGAGTGTCGCTATCGCGGCCATCTTGCGAGTACCAGAACTCAGAGGCTCTGTGTACAGGACGCCTCGTTCGAAATACAAAGTTCTTTAGAAAGACGTCATCAGAAATGTGACGTAAGATAAAGCGGACCAATGCTATGCGCGCTATGTAAACAGCTGATAGCGTCTGGCACTTCCAGGTGCTCGCAACATGGCGCGCGGCGGCGTCACACTTCCAGCACCGCAGAGGGTCTATCTTTTTTTTTTAGGTCTGTGGGCGGAAGTCACATGAATTCTATCCAGCACCTCCCACCGTGAATGCTATCCCCACTCGTCCTCCTCCTATACTGCTATAGTCTGTATACTACAAACACTATAGACTACAGAGAGTTTGAAGCACGCTATTGGGAAAAGCACGGGTGGAAATGATCTGCCTGTGGCGCACCCAGGTTGGTGCAGCAGGGAGCGATAAAGCAAGGGTGGGTGGGTAAGTGTTTGGGGTTTAACGTCCTTTTCCACCACATAGGGTGATATCAAAGACGGGGCAACGATGGAAAAGCCAGCACAAATTTTGGCCCCAGCCGGGATCGAACTCACGACCCGAGCATTAAAAGTCCAACGCTCTACCATTCGACCAGCCCGGCTCCCCCGCAATAAAGTAATAATAATAATAATGATGATGATAATAATTGTATAGGCGCTTTACCCAATTTCATGAATCGGCTCGAAGCGCCGCGAACTGAACCCAACACGCACGCTCACGTGAATCACACGCGTTCTCTCACTCACTGGACATCCACACGTTACAATCACGTGGTGCGAAGGGTCAGCTCAGCTATTTACATTTCGGAATTTAGAATTGCATTTATTTATCAAATTTGGTGGGCTGGACATTTCCAAAGCAGAGGGAAACGAAGTAAAGCTGAAATGACGAAGAACCTGAAAATGAATGTATGTAGAGGTCCTGAGTCAGATGACTCGGACTGTCCTCACACAGCCACCGTGTTGTTCAGGGGAATATGGGAGGACAGTTGTCTTGTCTTTATTCCAAGTGAATATGCATTCGTATTGATGTTCTTTAAGTTTTGGGTTGTTGCTTCTTTTTTCAACGAAAAGGACGTGCAGAGGCGACACTCTCTAAATGAAATACCCTGGACCTTAGTTCTGTCTATTTCGGCTTAATTTGTTATTCGGTTTTCACGCATCACAACTGATACGGGCAAATGATATCACACAAGGAAGTATTTCCTTCCTGATAGTTTCGTATAATTGCGAGTATATTACATTCGTTCTTTCGATGCAGCATTTACCGGTCAGTACGACAGTGATGTACCTGAGACAAAATGCCACAGACCGTGACGTGGTGAGTAGCGGAAGTGACGTCAGCCAGTTTGACTGGGTCTATCACTTCTGGCCAGGCATTGATGTGAGTATTTGGCACTTGTAGTTGTAATTAAACATGATCCCAGATCTAATCTTGATTACAAGTAAACTGTTCCGTGTAAAGAAGTGTTCCCCATATTCCCGAATAATGTTATACGCCGCTCAGACTTGATAAGCTACCATGCGTAAGCTGAGTTACTCGCCCCTGTGATCACGCGAGAAAATCTGAGACGAGAAGTCGAACGGAAACGTGCTTCTAAATGCCCGAGAAGAGTTTGTTTGTTTGTTTGTTTTTTCAAGCCAGTCTTCCTTTTTAGTTTAAGCTACACATGCTTCGAATAAATTTCAGTATTGTCATTCTGCGCTATGACTCGATCTGTACTTACTGAAGTTGCCTCGTACAGTCTTCTGCAAGGTAGTGACGTATCACGTCAACTAACAAAATTCACTGCAGTGTGGAAAATCCTGTTTGGGGAACATTCCTCAAATAATGTCAGCCTGCTCTGTGCCAGCCAGCAAGCGTTTTGTGTTGTTTTGTGTTGTTGTGTTGTTTTGTTTTGTGTTGTTTCGTGTTGTGTTGTGTTGTGTTGTGTTGTGTTGTTGTTTTGTTTTGTGTTGTTTTGTTTTGTTTTGTGTTGTTTTGTTTTGTTTTTTGTGTTGTTAAGTTTTGTGTTGTTTTGTTTTGTGTTGTTTTGTTTTGTTTTGTGTTGTTTTGTGTTTTGTGTTGTGTTGTGTTGTTTTGTGTTGTTTTGTGGTGTGGTGTGGTGTGGTGTGTGGTGTGGTGTGGTGTGGTGTGGTGTTGTGTTGTGTTGTGTTGTGTTGTGTTGTCCACGACAGTAGGTTATTTCCAGAAAAAAAAATGTTTGAACACTTCTCTCCTCGTTCTTTGGGATGGGAGTCAAAAATTTGTGTTGGCTTTTTTCCTCGTTGCCCTGTCTTTGATATCACTTGTATGATGTTAAACACCTAAACACCCTCCCACTCTCACTCTCTCTCTCTCTTCGTTTTCTATGCCCGCCAGTTGGATGGAAACGATTATTTCTTCATGGAGAACAAGCAGAACGGAATCATCACCATCACAGCAGACCTGGACTTTGAGGCTCTGCCTGTCCCCTCAGGAATGCCTCTTCCTTTTTTCATCTTTAATTTGACCGTAACGGTGAGTAGTAGTAGTAGTAGTAATAATAATAATATATGTAATAATAATAATGGGTATTTAAGGGACGCACTCCATCCCACAGGAGCTCAGGGCGCCTTACAGCCGACACGCCCTCACTCACACAGAAACACACGCAACATTCCTCCACACATACATTTAACTACAGACACATAATGTGCAGCATCATACGCGGCCTCCGCTGCCGCGGCACGCGCGCGCACACACACACACACACACACACACACACACACACACACACACACACACACACACACACACACGTACGCGCGCGCGTGTAACGTTCGCTGCCGGGGTGACTGGCGTTCAGGGTCGGCCTGTAACGTTCACTGTCTCGGTCAGTGACATTCTCTGTCTCGGTCAGTGACGTTTACTGTCTCGGTCAGTGACGTTCACTGTCTCGGTCAGTGACGTTCACTGTCTCGGCCAGTGACGTTCACTGTCTAGGTCAGTGACGTTCGCTGTCTGGATTAGTGACGTTCTATGCATTAATGACAACCGCGCATTGACTGTCATGGCGTTGATGAAAACCATGAAACATCTCACGCTCTGTTGTTGTTGTTGTTGCTGCTGTAGTTGCTGTTGTTCAGACGTCGGTGTTGTTTTTTGGTGACTTTGTATACATTTTATCATTCTAGAGCGTATCATTTACAGTCAGCTAATTTTGCAAACGAGGCCTGATACACAAGCTTTGGGATTTCAGGATACCGGAGGACTGAACTCGACCAACTCCACAGTATTTTACATCGTCGACATTGATGACCAACCACCCGAATTCTTCTACCCTGGGTGCACCAGTCCGTGCATTGGCTTCTACACTGCCGACGTGTCATCTAACCAGACGGTCTGAAATTTTTAAAGTGTTTCAGCATTGTGCTGTTGTACCACCCTTTCTTACATTTCGTACCGTGTGCGGGGAATCCCCGTTTGTCACAGTTCTTTCCGTTTATATGTAAGCACTTGAAGGCAGACTCACATTCTTTCTTTTGATATTCTTCTGTCTTTGTACAATCTGCAAAGAAGCATTTCACAAACCATTCAGTGTCTTCTCAGAACAGGTCACAAGGCACGAAGCCACAAAATGCGTATAAGCTTATATTCCATATTAGCCTCGGGCATCATAGCCACCCCTAAAAATTCTTCAATCTAGAAACAAAAATTACTATGCACAGGCCATACAAGGGCACGTACCTGACAGAAGTTTTTGTTTTGTTTTTTTTTTTTAAATTGAATGTCTCCTTTCCGCTCAGGCCTCGCTGGAGTAATGCTAGTCTACTTTCTGGTTAAGCCAGAAAGCCAGTTCACCCAAATCCACTCACGTCACCTTTGCCTCTCCTGTGCGCAAAAAGTCCCATCTTCACTGGCAGCTTGCCTGCTCTTGCTATCCCCTGGCATGCACCTTGCCCTACCAAATACAAAAATCATTACAAACTAGCACACTCGCAAAAGAGGGTACTTCAAATAAACGCCAGACTTGACCCCCACGCTCAATGTGTGTTCTTACGCCAGCAGACCGAGGATCTTAAACACGCGCCTGTCTTTTCAGCTACAGACTTCAACATAAGTCAAGGACCACTTGCAAACTTGGCTAAAATTCCTGGAAGATGTCCGTGCAGCACATGGTGGTTTTTCAGCTTCAGCAAGCTTTGCAGGATGCATTGTTAACCCTTTAACACTTTCACAGCAAAAAAAAAAATTGAAAGATTTTTTGGTGTCTATTTTTTGTGAATTCTTAAAAATTAGACCTGTCTGTCAAGGTGGTCCTTGGCTTATGTTGAAGTCTGTATATACTATATTGTATATTTTGTGGGTGTGCACAGGGCGTGTTAACGGGAATCCAGCCGGCCAGGATCCGTGCTCGCGACAAGGATACGCTGAACAAACCCGTGAGATACTCAATCAGTGGTGGTAAGCAGTCATTGTACGCCTGGATTCACCTACTGGTATTGGTATTGGTATGAGCATTCGTATTGGTGTATCTGTTCACTTCAGCACTCAGCCCGGCGAGGAAGAATCACGTGATCTCCTTTCGCGCAGCACGCAGGGCACCTCAGGTTTGAGGTGGATTATTCGGGCTGAGTTCTGACGTGCTTTAGTTCCACTACGGTAGTAAGGAAAATGCATGTGACCATTTTCTTAAATAAACACAAAACTCGTGTCACCATTTTCTGATAGACAAAAAAAATGCATGTGACCATTTTCTGAAACAAAAAAGTACGTCACCATTTTCTTAAACAAAAAAAACAAAAAACAAAAAAACATAGGTCACCATTTTCTCAAACAAAAAGAAAATGCATGTCACCATTTTCTTAAATAAACACAAAACTCGTGTCACCATTTTCTGATAGACAAAAAAATGCATGTGACCATTTTCTGAAACAAAAAAGTACGTCACCATTTTCTTAAACAAAAAACAAAAAAAAACATGCGTCACCATTTTCTCAAACAAAAAGAAAATACATGTCACCATTTTCTAAAACAAAAACAAAAAATACATCGTGGAGCCGTTTTTGTTTTTGTTTGTTTTTTTCCCAAAGCAACAGCTACATGCATGATGTTTTCATTTTTTTCGTCTACAATTTGCAGGCCCTCCGTATTACCGGGACTATCTGAGCATAGACGGTGAGACAGGGCAGGTGACCATTTTGAAGCCGCTTGGGGACTTCAATGAGGAGCAGCTAATCTTCCAGATTAAGGTCTGTAACCTTATGCAAGGGAGACAGCTTTCAGTGTTTCACTGTACCTATATAGCCTATGTAAACTAGTGTCCAAAAGAAACGATACCAAGGGTTGGCAAGGGCATACAATAAAAGCAGAAGAATACAGAAATTTCAGAGTGGTATATTTCATTAGCAAATGTTTCCGGTATTCCCGAGCGCAGACGCAGTGCTTGGGACGTGGGATACGTAAACCAATGTTTTTAGGCCTCGGGGATCACTTTGCACAAAAACATTCTGACAACAGTTTGGTATCGTTTCTTTTGGACACAAGTTTATTTTGAGATTTGTTAAAGCTTGGCTGGCAGTTTCCCTATGAACAATCTAGTGAACGCACGTATGCCTTCGGGGAAAGTTTTCTGACGGCAGATTCCCAGGAAACAAAATTTAAGTTTGCTGGGGTCACGAACTCATACTGGCATACTCATGGACAAAAAACAAACAAACCACTTTCCGGCCTTCGCGTCTTCATACCTTTCATCCTTTGTATTGTGATGGCTCAGTAAAGGCCGTTTCACACGCAGAGTGCCTGCAGCGAGCTCGCACAGTGTATTTTCTGTTCACACGCTACCAGCGTGCAGTGGGCGGACTGCGCTGCCGGCCTGGCGCCAGACAATACACGCAGCCGTCGGGCGGCGACTGGCTGGCGTGGCGAGGAAAAATATAGGACAGGTGTGGCGACGGCGTCCCCAGGGAGTGTCCGCTACAAGCGGATTTAATTTGGCTGGGCATGTATTTTACTGCTGGTAGGGTCCTCCGGCTTTCCGCCCGCCCCCCCCCCCCCCCCCCCCCCCAGCAAAATTCAAAATAGGAAGATGTGTGGGTATTGCTGCGACGTGGTTCCCCAGGAAGACGTGACCCGAAATTCTCGAAAGCGACTACAGTAAAATGTTTTCTTTCTTTTCTTTTTATTTTCTAACAGGCAAAAAAGTTGGCGAGCAGTACACCGGCTGAGCAGGCCACTCTCATGCTGAAGGTGGCATTCCCTGGAGGCGGTCCAACTTCCAAGCCCGACACCCAGACGAACGGATCCATGGACAGCGTTGTGATCGCCGTGGTCGCGCTGTCCGTGATCGTCTTCCTCGCCTTTGTGGCGCTTGCTGGACTCGTGGTCTACATGAAGAACCGGAACAGCAAGTTCATTCATCCTGAGGAAGGTAAAGGGACGGACAAGACAGACAGCCAGACAGAGGTAGAGACAGAGACTAGGAGAAAGACAGACATGTAGAGACAAGGAGAAAGACAGGGACAGATAGAGACAAGTAGAAAGACATACAGATAGACAGACCGACAGAGGCCGAGACAGAGACAAGAAGAGAGAGAGAGAGAGAACAATGGTTTGCCCAGTCTCAAAGGCATGATCATGATAATGATGATAGCGCTCCTATGGAGAGCGACAGTGTGCAAACAATGGTTTGGTCAGCGTCAGACTAGAGGAATATATAATTGGTAGGGCTTCTTCCAGACAGGCTTATCAGAGATCTGATTCCAAGGTCTTTGGGCTTATTCTGACAGCACATGAATTTCTTCAGTGACCTTGAACGCCCTGTGTAAGAAAGAAACCCGGTCAGGCTACCAGAATCTCGACAACACGCGTGGCAAATATCTCAGAAATCTCTTAAAGTCGATCGAGCGGCGCACAATGATGAACCATACACAGATTTCTTACGGTTACCAATTCACACCGTGCTGTGTCTTGCACGTACCTAACCCCCCCCCCCTCTCTCTCTCTCTCTCTCTCTCTCTTATTCTTCTTTTGAATTTTCTCTTTTTTACGGTAGTGTAGCAACGGCAAGTGTGGAAATGGTCTTTGTATGAATATAACTTCTTCCGTTGTAAACTAAAGGATCGTTATCTCTCTTCGCAGAGGCGGAAGAGGAGGAGGAAGATGATGTGGACGACGAAGATGGTCAGACCCGTCCTGACGATACTGCCGACAGTGGTAACGGTTCGATAAACGGCACGGTGATACCGACCAGTCCCCATGCCGGGAGCGTGGCCCCAACCTACACTCGGATGGTGATGCCCAACGGACAGGTGATTCTCTACCATGTTTGTTGTTAGTGTGCGACGTCAGTCTTACAGCCTCGGCGGCGGAAGAGGGGGGTAGGGAGGAAGGGGGCGATGGGGGGGGGGGCAGTATTAGGAAAGATGCAACACGACTGGACCAAGTGATCAACAAGGGTGACCTGAAAACCCAACCGGGGGGTGGGAGGGGGGAGGAGTGGGGAGGGTGGGTGTTTGGGGGTTTAACGTCCTTTTCCACCACATACGGGTGATATCAAAGACGGGGCAACGATGAAAAAGCCAGCACAAATATTTTGCCCCAGCCGGGATACGAACTCACGACCCGAGCATTAGAAGCCCAACGCTCTACCATTCGGCCACTTCATCTTTTTTTTTATTTTCCTTTTTCTTCTCCTTTTGTTGTGTTCTTCTCCTGCTTTTTCTTTTTCCTCTTTCTTGTCCACGCGATCTGGGAGTGGAGGGGAGGGGGGGGAGGGGGGAGTAGGAGTGGGGGCAAAAGATACCTCGCCCCCCCCCCCCCCCAAAAAAAAAAACAGGGAAGGCTAGTTGCCCCCCCCCCCTTTCCCCGGTTCCGCCGTCCTTATCTTTCACCAGCGACCTACACGTTTTTATTGTAATGCACGCGTGCTTATGTGCAACTACTGAGTTACATGTATAAAGGATTAAGACGTTCAGGGCATAAAAGGCCAGCACGTAACCTGCCTTCAGCAGTCTGTGGTCGTACGATTATCATTAAATGTATACGCCTGCACTGTGTAGTATCGTTGTGTAAATTACGCCAGCACACGCGAAAACTGTCTCTAAACAACGTTTTCACCTTTGACCCAGGTCTTCATTGTGCCTGTCAAAGGAATGAGGGGCAAAGCACGAAGGAAGCAGCGCGCCCCGGGAGATAACTCCCCGGGCATCGAGGAGAGCGCGGAAGAAGGAGGCGGCGAGGGAAACCGCAGGATGTCCATGCAGGACCGAGTCTCCATGCAGGACATCGACGCCAGAGGAGGGTTAGCCCTTGCCAGCCCTCCCCACATCGGCAACGGCGGCGTCCCGAGGGCCGGGGTGCCCGCGGTGAGTGGCGGGGTGCCCATGCCCTACCCGCAGCCCCAGATGATGCCCAACGGAGGCACGCCTAACGGCCAGGTACCTCGGCCCGTGCGGCTCCCCAACGGTCAGGTGGTGATGGCTACCCTGGACGCGCACGGGAACCCTATCCTGCACAGGCAGTTGCCGCCCATGTCGGCTCCAGGTGCTAACGGAGGGGAGGTGAAGTTGTCGAAGAAGAAAAGAAAGAAACTGGTACGTTTATCTCCCTTTGCAGACTCGTAGATCCGTTAGGGATCCGTTATCAGGCAACTGGTACGTTAATCAATAGCTAAGTTTACAAGCACCAGCCTGCTGCGTTTCGTTTCGTTTAGCTTCGCCAAAGCTTTTTTTTTTCTTTTTTTTTTTCGCAGTGAATGGCTCGATGTCTTATGGTTTGCCAACGAAGGAAATAATGGTGGTTATTATAGGCATGTTTAGTAGGACTTCGTAAGGAGCAGCGTAACACGTTTTCGGGTAAATTAGGCACGTGAGGGTTACCATTAGTCAATCGCAGCGCCGCTCGCGGCCTCCGCCGTGTCAGCCTAATTGATAATTTATAAATGGGTTACGTTGCTCAGCGAAGTCCCCCGTACGAAGTCCTACTAAACGTTCCTAAGATTTCTACTTTCATTATTATAATTGCATGTTTTAACTTTGTGGAAAGACAATGACCTGGGTTAGTCCTTGAATAATATTCAAAATTCCGCTTTTTTTTGCAAAAAAAAAAAAAAAAAAAAAAAAGCAGCTGTGCACTGACCGAACACCTTCAGTAGCATCCGCGCCTTGTGTTTGTTTGTTTTTTCAGAGTTACTCTGTTGTTCTGCTACTCTGCTGTTCTCTCCTGCTATTACTGCTATTTTTCTGTTACGCTCGTTTTCCATTGTCCACCCGCATGGTAACAACGCCTCTCCCCATCCCCCTTTGGTTTCAGGAAGCGGCCATGATAGCTCAGCAGGAGTATGACGGCACGAAACCTCCCACTGAGGAATCTTCCGACTCGTCTCTCTACACCCAGGGAGGCAAGCAGAAGGTCAAACTGTCCACGCGCAAAAAGAACATTGACCCTATTGACCCCAAACACCGCTTGGAGGTTGAGGAGGGGGACGCTGAACAGGAGTGACGGGATAACGCAGGACAAGAACGCCACCTGCCGGAGAAACATTGGATGGATGACACACTTTTCCTCAATTTGGGTGGGTGCGGTGGTGTATAAGGGTTTAACGTCCTTTTCTATCACATAAGGGCGATAGTAACGACGGCCAACGAGAAAAAGGCCGGCACAAATATTTTGCTGTAGCCGAGGATTGAAGTCCAACGTTCTACCATTCGGCTATCCTGGCTCCCCGTCCTCCCATGTAGAGTCATACTCGGCCGCACGGTGCATGAAACCATTTTATAATTGATTTTCTAACATTACACTGAATTGGCGACGAAACTGCTTCATCTGCACAGTTACATCCCCGTGAAAAGATTGGGAGCTTCCTCTCTCTCTCTCTCTCCCATCTCCCTCGAAGAAGAAACTTCACTTTTCTCATGAGTCATGTATTTATGAAAGGTAAGTGTATCTCAAATAAACAAGTAGTCCTAGTGTCCACAATGGACAGACTTGTGAATGCCTGACGCGATACGCAACACTCCTGCCTTATTTTGTCGAGATGCAGTGGCGGGCAGATACAGGTGACATGATACTGCGTGTCCCACTTTCGCCGTCTCGCGGTCCTATACCAGCATGTGCTGTGAGCCATTCCTGTAGGTCGTGAACGGCACCTCAATGTGAATTTCAACAAACATCGGTACATCCACTCAGTCATCTGGACCACAAGAGAAAATTTAATGGCGCAGTGTTTTGTGACATCAGCTATGCATGAAACTTACACTGGACAGGGCATGGGGGTTAAACAAAACTGCAAGAGGGGATGAGACCAGCATCGGTTCAAAAGATTCGACGGCAGTTCCTGTAACATGCTGGTCTTTCTCCACTGCTTAAGGAGACACATGTCCTTACGTGCACTACGCTTCTACGGATCTCCTCAAGAACTGTGGGTCAATTCAAACAGTGTGCATCGCATGTTTATAATTTGTTCCGTAATCGTCTCTTCTCAAGTGCCCATACCAACTGTGATACGTGTATTGAAAATCCTTATAGACACTAACAGAGACGCAGCAACCATTATCGCCTGTATTTTTACTGGAGGATACGGACCAAGCAAGTGTTTGGAAATTTGGTAGATATGCCTTGACCTTTTTGTGCAGATTTACTTTAGGGTATGGGTGGACGTTTCGATGTTTGATGTTCTTTGTCAAATGCCAAGTTTTCCGCTAAAGTAAAACTGTCTACAGACAAACACGCAATCACCACCCATGTCGACATCATTGTCAGTGGAATCAATAAGATTTGATAGCTCAGCATTCGGACATCCTACATATACATGTACAAGGTCAGGTGGTTGTTGGGTTTGTTTTGGTTTTTTTTTTTTTTTTTTTTCACTTCTTCAGCTGTGCTATATTATACATGAACATTTCAAACCGGAATCATACACGCCCGCAAGTTAACCAAAAATTGTCATTCTTTTGTTGCGTTGAATTGGCGTTGCGTAGTTAGCAACCGACATATTCGCCGTAGTTTGGCCACCGCCCAAGCCAAGCCGCAAGTCGCAGATTGCTATTCACCTACATGTCTAATTATGGCCTACACAGTGATCAGGGTCTTCCAGGTCTGATGGTATCTCGACTGATTCAAACTCATCTCACAGCATTAATGAGTATAATTTGCGAATATCGTATGTAAATCATCGGTTTTACGGCTCAGCATTACATGTGATACCATTGTAATACCATACCTGTCTTACAGAGTCGAAGCGTCCATTGGATCACCTATCCCGTGTGAAAAAAATCGGAACGAGGCTCGTCGATGAGACAGATTGTGAACACGTGATTATTTCTGCCAAGAAATTGTTATATCCCTAACAATTTTCCAACCTTTCAATTATGGGCGT
Source organism: Batillaria attramentaria (assembly GCA_018292915.2). Lineage (NCBI taxonomy): Eukaryota > Metazoa > Mollusca > Gastropoda > Batillariidae > Batillaria > Batillaria attramentaria. The sequence continues at coordinate 6,092,013 of JACVVK020000004.1, forward strand.
CACGTGTGCCCAAGACACTTAAAACTGTTGGCTGACCGACCATGTGACAGTAGTTAAAGGGGCTAACGCTATCTTTGTTATGCTCACAGATCGTTTTGAGTTGTTTTCGTGGTATTTATTATCACACCACTTAGACATGGATAGCGTCTGTAATTTGGGCACCGAGTCCACAGGAGCGTAGTCGATGACGTGGGGACCCCACTGAGCGCTCCAGTAGTGTACCATCAGTCGTAGAATTTGATTACGCGACCGCTCGCACAATGTGTAACATTGTACCGCATAAAGAACTGTACTAATCGTCATTTCGAGCGCACAAGGCGCATTCACGAGCGAAACGGTTCGAAAATTTAAGTTGGCTTAGCAAAAATGTGGTGTAGTGCGGTGTCATTTAAATAACACGTCACAAGAAGCCAAAAATCATCTTGCAATGAACTATCGCATGATCTCTGCGTCATTATAAATTATGCGTGTTTTTCAAGTGGTCATTGATTTCTCGTGATGCCCTTTTCTTTGTTGACCAGGCTTTCCGTCCACACAGAATTTTTTCTTGAACTATTTTATTTCATGCGAAGACCACTGTACGTATACCATAAAGATCCACCACAAAGAAACATCATTTTATGACACACCTCAGCTGAATTCCATGTTCCACTGTGTGCATGTCTGTCTCCAGCACGAGTGGGCTGATTACAACCAGACCCGAAGTGTGTGTGTGTGTGTTTATGTGATTGTAGTTTTAGTTTGAGATTCCAGTTTATTTACATTAGCGTATTTGCCTGACAAGACAAAACAAGTCTGTCCGTATTATCCATTGTACAGTTTAAAGTCTAAGTCATACGTCTGTGTTTTCAAAATGTTCTAAAAGCCAACTGTGATATTCTCATTTTTGTATAACATAGTCCGTCCATAAGTTAACCAGTTGCAATGTACCTCCTAGACTTAAGTGTTGCAAAGCTTGATTATGAGCAGACGTTTGCACTTTAGTGTTTATTTTTCTTGGTAAGAATTTCATAAATAAACACTTGAGAAGTGATGTTCAACTGTTCTTCGTTTATAATGCGGGTTTATGTATATTGATACGAGGCGCTCGGTGGTCTAGTGGTTAAGAGACTTGTCACCAATGCGAGAGGTCAGGGGTTCGAGTCCCACTCGGGGCAAACAGTTTTTCCTTCTGGTATGTGGACCGTTCATTCGGGCTGATCGTCTGGGGTTCTCTCCGGGTACTCCGGCTTCCTCCCTCTATGCTTTGGAAATGTTCAGCCCACAAAAATTGAAAAATAAATGCAATTCTAAGTTCCGAAATTGAAATAGCTGAGCTGACCATTCGCACCACGTGATTGTAATGTAGTGTGTGAGAGAATGCGTGTGATTCACGTCAGTGAGCGTGCGTGTTGGGTTCAGTTGGCGGCGCTTTGAGCCGATTCAAGAAACTGGGTAAAGCGCCTATACAATGCTCATTATTATTATTATTATTATTGTGATGGGGCACGCGAAAACAGGGCTAAAGTCGCTGGCTACTGTTCTGAGTTAGACCAGCAAAGAGGTTACCGGGTGCATGAACTGACCACTGTCCACTTCAGTTAATAGGAAAACTGACTGGAGGATTTATCGTTACAAAATATTTCACATTATAATGGTGCTTACACGTCCCTGTGAATAAAGCAAACATTTTTTTTTATCCTGTTGAGCACACCATGATGTGTGGTGGATGAATAATATTTTTAATAAAATTATGCCCACCGGGTAGGAGGCCATACTGCTAGCAAGTCAGACCATCTTCATCAGCAGCAAGTAGCAAATCTGCCAGTGTCGCATCTGAAACATACTCAAATGATATTAAACTTCTGTCACACATTAGTACATGTGCATATTTGCTCGATGAAGGTATGTTTTAAGGAGACCGCAGTTTAAATGGCATATTATCGAGAAACTGCTGCATCAAACAACCAAATAACAATTGTTAATAGGTTTTGAAAAAAAGCACATGTGCATTAAATGCAAATACGTGAACTAGGCGCTACACATCAGTTCACATGACATACATGTATCAAACATTAGCGAGAACGGAACAAGCTTGTATCAAACAGGCTGCGAGAAAAGTAAAACTGAAAATGGAAGTTGTCCCTGGTGATAATATCCCTGGAATATTAGTTGGAAGAAAAACTGACCCAAACACAGAACCTCCCCCACTGATTAGGAATGTGTGTGGGTGTGTGTTGGAGAGTTTTCCAGCGCGGCGGGTGACACCTATCACCTCATGTACAGGAGGGTACACTGTGGAGATCTTCACAAGAAACATCACCTACACTGAACAGAACCCGTCAGGATGGAGACCAGGTGGCATGACTCCAGCAGAGTCGGCCTAACAAAACAACCCTCAGGTGATTCATCAAAGGGTATACATGCACCAGTGTCATGACTTTGTTCAACTAATGACCCCCAAAAAAGGCGTGACAGGATCCGTGTGGAACAACATCAAAGAGACAAGTTCGTAATGGGACCCCAAGAAGGCGTGGCAGGGCGGCCTGTGTGAACTGACAACCTTGAGGAGACAAGTTAGTAATAAGATAAGATAACTTTATTAATCCCTCATGGGGAAATTTCATGTCTGCTCCGCTCAGACACAGCGACAATATAGTACAATGCATAAAAAAAATCATTAAATTTCTGCGCGCGCGCGCGCGCACACACGCACACACACACACACACACACACACACACACACACAGCAAAGATCACAGTTGTATGCCGCGCATAAGGTACTACCGCCAGAGGGCAGACCTGCAACCATAAACTATAGGTTATAAAGTGATCGGGTGATATACTAGTGATCGGGTGCAGCGCGTGTGGGAGTTTTCGAGCACAGAGAAGTGCTGGCATGATAGTGCTGGGGCAAGGAGATTCGACTTTACACAGTTAGCCCCGAGGCCAAAGCCCCTGCCCATTTACTCGACCGTGAATTGGTAAAACACCGTACTCCCATGACGTCATTTCAAGATGAAAGAGACTGATGTAATGGTCTTTGCCGTCAAATGACGTCAATGGACTTACTGCTTTCTTTCAACGGTTTAGTCGTATCTAACGACACGTGCTTCCCTCTTTGCAGTAGAGTCTGGCAATAAAGACTGGCTGAATTCTGGGGGCTCGCTCCTTTTGATTGACAGGAGTGAAGTCGTCTATTACATGTCTACATGCACAACAAACCAGCCAACAGAACTAGTTTAGTTCGAGGTTAGACTCTAACCCGGGGCTAAAAGCCCTAACCTCGACTATTACATACGGGCCCAGTTGCCAATTCTGAAGCACACATAATCATAACACACTCGAATATGCAAAACTCTCGAGTGCATGTGAAGGCAAGCACACAAGTGCATCTGCTGACTTTAAACAAAAAATATACTATATGATCTCTGAATTAGATAGTGATACACAAAAAAAGCATACACTTACGTGTCAGTATTTCTAATCAGACAGGGGAATCAAGATCAGAGAAATGTGACAGAACTAAGAAGGGATTCAAATTAACAGAAAACCATACACCTTTCTTCACTTTTTTTCGTTTTTGTCTTCTTTTTTTTTTTTTTTTTTTTTGGAAACATCTTTTGTCTTGCATCTTTTTATCATTGCTTCTTTCTTGTTTTCTTTTTCCGATTTGTTTCTCTTTCTTTCATTTTTTTCTCTTTTTTTTCTCTCGTCTTTCTTTTTTTTTTCCCTCTATTGTTTTCTTTTTCTCTCTTTTCTTTGTTTCTCCTTTTCTCTTTCCTTTTTTCTTTCCTTTGGGTTTTTTCCTTTCCTTTTTCTGTCTTGTCGTTCTTGTCTGAATGACTGTCTCAGAAAGAAAAAAAAAAAATGAAAAGTCCGTCCACTCAGCTTCATAGTGGCTATCTGTGGACTCTGTAAATGAGAAGTGAATACACTGCCACTTGCACCCACTAATTTTGTGTAGACCACACTTCTTCCTCAGTTAAAGAAACATAGTCTGCCCAGATTCAGTCAAACAGCTACTCGGAAAGTTGAAGGGAACGCAAGAGAATTTACAGGGTAAGGGGGAAAAATCCTCCTATAGAAATAAAAGCTGGTTATCTCCCTTTGACCATAAAGGAACAGTATCAGCAGTTAGCACCCAAACATTCTCCAACACAACTAAACTTAGTCGCATCCCACAAACATTTGGGGGGGGGGGGGGCGGGGAGGGGGTGCATTTGAAATGTCTAACGTCTACTCATCTGCAAAACGGCTGTGGGCATAGAGGGAAATACGTGTGCGACACAAAGGTATTCTGCCAACTGCACGAGCTAACTGTATTCTTTGTTCAGTAATTAAATTTAACGTCCTCTAAGAGCATCTGCTATATGAAGGCATCATCCACTCAGCGTCTACATGGCTATCAGTGGACATTGACAACAAAGGTACATGTTTGACGCACGAGAATTTCCGGCACGACAGGGACAAATCGGATTTACTTGTGTGGTTTGGCCATTTCGCGAGCCGCGGATTATTTTGAAATGCTTTAAAACTCGAGTCTCTTACTGACAGCTTGGATAACTTCAGTCTGGTAAAACATCAACGCAGTTACTTTGGAACTTGCCTGTTCTCGGAAGATCTGCTTCACAGGTGCGCAGGAAAAGACAGCACAAAGGAATAAAAGGAATATAAGGTAATGAAGGCGGACTTGAAGAAGGAAAGACAGATAAGGTAATGAAGGCGGACTTGAAGAAGGAAAGACAGATAAGGTAATGAAGGCGGACTTGAAGAAGGAAAGACAGATAAGGTAATGAAGGCGGACTTGAAGAAGGAAAGACAGATAAGGTAATGAAGGCGGACTTGAAGAAGGAAAGACAGATAAGGTAATGAAGGCGGACTTGAAGAAGGAAAGACAGATAAGGTAATGAAGGCGGACTTGAAGAAGGAAAGACAGATAAGGTAATGAAGGCGGACTTGAAGAAGGAAAGACAGATAAGGTAATGAAGGCGGACTTGAAGAAGGAAAGACAGATAAGGTAATGAAGGCGGACTTGAAGAAGGAAAGACAGATAAGGTAATGAAGGCGGACTTGAAGAAGGAAAGACAGATAAGGTAATGAAGGCGGACTTGAAGAAGGAAAGACAGATGAGGTAATGAAGGCGGACTTGAAGAAGGAAAGACAGATAAGGTAATGAAGGCGGACTTGAAGAAGGAAAGACAGATAAGGTAATGAAGGCGGACTTGAAGAAGGAAAGACAGATAAGGTAATGAAGGCGGACTTGAAGAAGGAAAGACAGACAGACAGAAGGCGGGGGGGGGGGGGGGGGAGAAGAAACTTGCGCTGGATGTGTTCTAAGACAGTCTCGGCCTTTAGAAGCTTGTCTAGGGCCTTGAACATCTCACTGATGTTCTTTGGTCGGGAGACTAACCAAACCAAGCCGCCGAGTTGCTCCGGTGGTGTTTGAGTGGCGCCTTTCTTCTCAAGGACCCCCACTGTTTGTCATCCCGCCAAACACAACTGACCACCACCATTCGCAGATCATAAATAAATGAACGAAAATAAATAAATAAATAAATAAACGAAAATAAATAAATAAGTAAATAAACGAAAATAAATAAACAAAATATATATCTAAATAAACAAGAAAAATAACCGAAAATAAAGATATAAAGAAATGAAAATGGATAAACGAAAATAAATAAACGAAAATAAATGAATAGATAAAAAAATAAAGCTGTGCACCAGGTGTGTATTACATGTCTATATATAGGCACGTGCACAGGTCTTCAACACATCAACATGACGTCAGTTTCATTGGTCAGGGGAGACTACCATCCGAAGAAAACCCCGCACTGCTGCCGAGTTACTCCGCTGGTGTTTCAGTGGTGACGTCACCACCTACTGGTCATCCTGCCTACGTCATTTGTGTGTGTGAGACCATCAGCATGATAAGCTGATCAATAAGCAAAAATAAAAATAAAATTTAAAAAAATAATAATAATAAAATAAATAAATAAATAACACACCTGGTATGAACAGTGTGCACGTGCCTTTTTCAGTGGTCATTCCATATTTCGGCCAAGATTTTTCTCTCTCTTTTTTTTTTTTTTTTTTTTTGCTGCGAAATTTGAAACATCATTCAGATTGTTCTGAGATTTCTTTTGCGACGCAAGCAAGCTCCAAATGCGTCCAGCCATCTGCACGGCAATTATCATACACCCAAGTCGAGGTTATATTTACCTGGGTCAAACCACACAATACCCACCAAAAATGATTTCCATGAAACGGACAGTTCGTTTACATTTTGACGTTAAAGTGAAAGGTCTTATGGTTGTCTATCAGCATGCCAAGTTTTGGTGCCTCTGCTGTTTGTAGATTGTGAGAAAATTACAACGTTAAAGTTTTCTGCGCGCACGCACGCACGCACACACACACACACACACACACACACACACACACACACACACACACACACACAACGGAGGGTTATTACATAGACTCCCATTGTTACACAAGGGAGCCAAAAGGGGGGGTGGGTGGTGGTGGTGGGGGTGGTGGTGGTGGGGGTGGTGGTGGTAGCAGGGTCGCGTTCATTAATAAACACAGATGATGTTGTCTTGCAGAACTTCATTTAAACGAGGGAAAGGTGCACCTACGGGTTAGCAGGGCGAGGGGGGAAGAGGGGGGGGTGTTGGGGAGAGGGGGGAGGACGGTAGGCGGGGTACAAGGTGACAGGGGGTAATCTATGAAAAAAAATTTAAAAAAAAACTCTTCAACAACAACGACAACAAAAACAAACTGAACTGCGTCGCTTACTCGGATCACAGTCCACAGTGCGTATATGTCTTATGGTAGTAGTCATAGCATTTTCAGATTATTTTTAAAATTAACACAACCATTTCTTCTCTGCCCCGACGCAATGCGTTGCAGCATTCACATCTACATATAAACACAAAGCTAATGACATATATATATCGTAACTTTTTTCTTTTCTTTTTTTCTTTTTTCTTTTTTTTTTTTTTTTGGGGGGGGGGGGGGGGGTCCTGACACAATGCGTTGCAGCATTCCCATGTACATTGTCTATAATCACATAGCTAGTGACATACACCGTAACCATTTCTTCACTGCCCCAAAAAAATGCGTTGCAGCATTCATATGTACATGATTATAAGGGTGGGTGCGTGTCTGGGAGTTTAACGTCCTTTTCCACCACGTATGGGTGATATCAAAGACGGGGCAACGAGAAAAAGGCCAGCACAAATATTTGGCCCCAGCCGGCATGTGCATATAAACACAGCTAATGACATATATATCGTAACCATTATTTCTTTGTCCTGTCAAAAAGCGGTGCAGCGTCCACGTGTGCATTATAGTTAAACACACAGCTACATCGTAACCGTTAAACTTTCTTCCCTGCCCGTGATAATGCTTCGCAGCATTCACATGTACACACACACACGCATATATATATATATCAGTCAAAGCTGGAAATTAGTCATTCTCCGGGAATGCCTGAAATTTCAGTCATTCCCAAGAAATTCCTGTTTTGATCGGGCATTGGAATTTCTAGGGAATAACTGAACTTTCAGGCATTCCCGGAGAATGACTAATTTCCAGCTTTGGCTGTAACATATACACAACGCACACACAAACAAACAAAAATGTTACATAAATTGACAGTGACGTACACAGATCAAGAAAAGCATTATTTCGGTCCTGTTTGTAAAGAAGAGGTTAAGAAATTCTCACATGCTCTATCGTATGCATGTCCCATATACAAAGATACTTCTCTTGGTGACACCTACCCATACATTTATCTGTTCCTGTGACGAGACTAATCTGGACCACTTGGTGCTGAGATTCAGTTGACACCGGGACTCTTAAAGCTGACCATGCCAGGGACGTCTCCTGTCCGATGTATGTGGTAAGCGGGTCAACAGGTCACAAGTTGACAGTTGCAATGAGCTTCACTGAAGACAGGCGCCGGGTGGGGGTTCGGAAGTGGGCTTTCGTTGAGGGGGGAGGGGAGGGATAGGATCGACACAAGTTGCGCATCTGACAAGTACAGGTAAAGCAGTTCTAAGAACAAGTACAGGTCTAAATGTTGCCAAGCGTCTTATTTTGAGTACATTTCATCTTACATAAATGCTTTCACAAGAACGCGTCAAAATATCATCAAGACTGTTAAAATATGCTCCAACATTCTTCTTCTTTTCTTGATTCGAATGGTAATCTCAGCAGGTTGGGGGAATCTTCCACAGTATGGTGCTAAAGAGTACGTGTTTGAGTGAGACACTTGCAGCACTGTAATACGCCACCATTTCTACAAAGGACTTTTCCCGCGTACAGAGCCAGAAGGAAGGACCCCTCCATAGTTGCCTGGGCCTGATGACCTGAGAAGCAGGGGACCCCAGAAGACAGCCGGAAGTGAAAAGTGGACCTGACAAGTTCACGCCTCTCCTGCACAAGGAGGTAGGACAGCAAAGAAGACCACAAGTTGCTCCCACGTCTGATGGACAAACACAACGAATGGCCTTCGCCAAGGAAAGTCTGAAGTGGTAAGATCACAAGTTGCATGAGCAAAGCCGCGGTCGTTACGCCTCTGGGCAAAGCAGAGCAAAGGTATGTAAAGGGGCAGTGGCCGACTATCGACCCGACATGGCCCGTGTACATCAAACCGACATTGGAACAGTCCCAATGACGACACTGGTGAGTTTACTGAGAGACGGTGGTGGTGGTGGTGGGGAGCGCGTATGGCCTTTTCCGGGCGAAGAGACATCACTGCGAACTGAACTGATGTCCTGAGGGGGTTTGCTAACATCACAGACACCATCAAGCACCACTTTGGCTCCATCACTCGAGTCCTTCTGGGAGAGACTTGGCTGCAGTCAAAACAGCCTGCAGTCAACCCTCGTCACCCCTTGAAGTGGGACCCCCACCCCCACCCCCCACCCCTTCCCAACTCGAACTGATGTACACAGTTTTTACATTTTACACACTTGAACAACAGCAAGCGGAGGCGGTTTTCTAACTAAAGATTGACGCACCAACAAAAGGGGGAAAAAGTTCAGAACAAACCACAATTTTGCACAACTACAAACGGAAATAGGATCTTTAATGGAAGTCACACTACCACATTCCTACGCTACGCTGTACGGCACACAGCAACAACGGCTATCAAAAATGTAATAATGAAACTTCCTACCTGACTACTGAACAGTCAGCACCGAAATCCTTTCGGCCCACCTATAGGCCAGGTGTCGTGAATACCAGACATTCGGGATTTTCGCAGAGGTAACATCCAAGACCAAGATCAACAATGTTCTCCATTATATCCTGCTAAATCCTACAAACAGTTTTCTGTAGACTGAAGTGAACTATTGTACATGTATATCGTGAGGTAATCCGCTGGAATGGTAGTCTGGATTATAAAACAAGTCCAGTTTGAACCCTGAACTGCACAATGGCTGCCCTCTCGATACGCTTGTACTGGGCAGTTCACTGAGTCACGAGGCCAAACCCCGCCAAATCACGCTGACCTTGCACGTGCCGCACGTGTGTATGGCTGTCCCAACACAATACACGGCACGTCAACATACACCCAAACGGGGTGTATTCACAATGGACCTAAGTGTGTTCGGTATTACTCCGCTTCAGAGGTTTCGACGATGCTTAATGTCACTTAAAGCCACGTGTTGTAATTGGTCCAGGCTGGAAAAGGTAACATGTCAATGTTCGCTTTTGTTTCACGCTGTGAGTATTTCTGTATGCTCTGTTTCACTTTGCCCAGTAAAATACACGCCAATCAGCCGTTTCCCCGTTTCCTGTTTTTTTTTTTTTTTTGTTTTTTTTTTAGACATCTAAAATGCCTTACATTTGCAGGAAATCATTGGTGAAACGTAATGCTTCCAAGAACTGCTTCTTCTCTTGCTGAGCGTCCTACAGTATCCAAAGGTTGCTCTTGGGAATATTTTCATCGATTTTTTGTGTAATTTGTGTACTTTTCTTTCGTCCAAGAATTGTTTCTCAATGATCAACAGAACAGTAAATATTCAAAGAACACAACCACCTCAGATTGAATGCTTTGTGTGACGTGATTAGGGACTTAGACGTGAAGCGTGGAGATTGCTATTGGGAAAGCATTGTATGTGCCTGCTGTATGATTCTTCATCGATTCAGCGAAGGCTACGCACATACATATAACGAGTAGTGTTCTTTATCTTCCCTTGAGTGCACTGGAGGTGGAAATCGAGGATAATTAGAAACTGAAACCAGTTTTAATCGAATTCGGCATCTGAAGCACGGTACCTAGTCATTTCTGGGACATGGAATTTTTCTTCTTTTTGGTGAGGTTGAACCCATCTGCGTGTAAAAATGTTCTTCCTGCTTGCTGGAGGTTTGTGGCTGTCTAAAATCACGTGTGAATTTCTTTTCCCCAAAACATGGCATGACAGTCAACTAAGATTTTGAGAATAAAAGAAGAAATCTTGCACGTCGTTCTTTTGAACAAGGGTGTTTGCCATCTCTCATTTATGAGACGATACAAAAATTAGGAGAATAGTCAAACTGAAATTTTCTCCGCTTTCTGTTGTTCATGCTGGTGGCTGTGTGTGTGTGTGTGTGTGTGTGTGTGTGTGTGTGTGTGTGTGTGGAGGAGGGGGAGGCAGGTGTGTAAATGGATTTATTTACAGAAATTGCCAGCTGAGGAGAGAGACGTTTGTAGGATGCTTCCTAAAACATTACGGGATTCGTGCTTACTTCATCCACTATCTACTGAAAGTGCTAAGAACAGCTCCTTGAACGTATCCCTCACGCTTTAAGTCTTCGTCCATTGTGGTCGCGTGCATGGTCTTTCGTCGTCCGTCTTCTCCAAGGAAAATTAATGGATCAAACTGGTACCTGTCTTGCCATTCTACCTTGTGTTGACAGTCCATGGATCGGTTTCTGGCATTTGATGCTGGTCCGTGCCGAGAATCAATGCGGCACGCCATTTGTGTTTGCATACTTCTTCCTGGCCACGTGTATTGTCTTGCCTAATTAAAGGGTGAGATGGTAGATCACATTTCAACGACGTTTGGTAGAGATATGTAAAATCTGATTTTTGGTGTGGTCTTCGTAGGTCATGTCATGGTGACACGACAACAGAAAACAAGTGAGCTGGCAATAATTTAGCGCTTTGCTATTATCCAGATTAAAAAACTCTGTGTCAAGCCGGAAATGTGTCATTGTTTACGGGCGTATGGGAACACGATGACCTCATTTTTCGCTCTGTGTGTTTGGCTGTTACTTCCGGTCTCGTTTTAGATTACTTTTGATCACATGGCCTGAAACAAGCACTTCGGTTCTGGCCAAATGATGATGAATCAATGTTGCTCGCAGACCGTCGTGGGAATTCTGATGCACTGTTTTTGTTGTCTGTGTGTGTGTGTGTGTGTGTGTGGTGTTGTGTTATTGTTGTTGTTGTTGTTGTTTATTGACAAACTGCTCTTCTCTTTCGGGATAAAAGGGTGGGTGGGTGTTTGGGAGTTTAACGTCCTTTTCCATCACATAAGGGTGATATATCAAAGACGGGGCAACGAGAAAAAGGCCAGCACAAATAGTTGGCCCCAGCCGAGATTCGAACTCACGACCCCAGCATTGGAAGTCCAACGCTCTACCATTCGACCACCCCGGCTCCCACCTTCGGGATAAAAAAAAAACAAAAAATAATGAATGCATCATGTATCATGGCCGAAATGGCTTGTACCAGTGGTGCGTTTTATAGAGTGAGGAAAACAAGCCCCTACGTAGCGGGAGAGCAGCTAGGCGTTTTATAGGTCAAGGCGACTTAGCCCCTAGCCGAGGAAAGTTAGACCCTCGCAGGAGGTGCTACATTTGCAAGACAAGATGGCGGCTGTACGCATGGTGCGACTCGATGATGGCAGTTTTTTTTCAATTTTGTGGTGAACGAATCAAGATGGCGGCGTCTGCAGAAATATATGTGTTATTCTTTTTACTTTTTGTCTGTATTGTTGACTTTTTTGCGAATTAAGCTTTGAATAACAATGTAATCGAGTCGATACCGGTGTGGTACACATGTCAACGCACGTCGCACACAATCTTCCGCCATCTTGAAATGGGTAGATACAGCTAGCTTCCAGCTGTGACCGTTTCGTAGTCCGCTCGTCTCGTTCGCCTCGCTATTCTAGCTCGCCTCGGTCTGTAAAACGCACGTCAGGATAATGAATTTCTCCCTATGAAACTCTTCCAACACCGCCACGAAATAGTTCTAGGCGCTATGGTTTTGATATGCACTTAGCCCCTTTTCTCAGATAGGTAGAATTCTTTGCTCGCGTTTAACGGAGTACCTCTGACTCTACGAAACTGAATCTCGGTCCATTCTCTAAATCATCTTTTACCAGTACATCGAATTTAATAGAACCACCCGCACCTCCCCCCCCCCCCCCCCGCAATACTGGCAAATTCATCTGTTTCTCTTGATCGATTGTGTCTACAAGCATTTCTTCTGCTGAGCTGGCATAGGACTTCTGTCGGTAAATTTTGGTGCCATACGAATGTGTGGGCAATATGAATATTTGATACTGAATGTTGTTTGCTTATAGTGTCCCACACATCAGAGAGGAGCGGCAAGAAAGATACAGATATGCACCAGACTGCTGTGTCAGTGTGAACCACAGAAACAGGTTTGTTTGAATATGATTTATTATACCCAAGCGTTGCTGTGGTGTGTTGACACAAGAGATTTTCTGAGCGCGCACTGTAGTTTCGCAAGATGGTGAATAATTATTATTATGTGGGTGGTTGTCGATGGATGGATTCCCCCAAAAAGAAGAAACCGTTTCAGAATTAGTTATTTATTGTGTTTGGGGCCTGCCAGGGTTATCACGAAAATGATACGAGCCGAAAACAGTATGGGTTGTATCAAGTGCCCATCAGGTGGGCTTTTAGTTGTACATTGTACATGTTGTATACTCGCAGTGGACTACCTAGAGACTATTCTCATTGCTTAAAAATGCCTTACTCTTTTCTGCAGTATTAAGGCATTGCGAAGCTTTTTAGAAGGGCTTCAGAGGACAACACGTCCAGAATAATTCGATTAGATATCAACATACGCTCTTTCACACAAATCACGTCGTTTGCCTATAGACTCACTGAAGAGAATCTCAGTGTACGCTGTCTTCTGAGAAAAAAAATCGATTTTGCGCGCGTGATCGAACTTTACAAATCATCTCTGAAGTCTTGTGCAACCTTCGGTCTGAAATTATCACCCGCCCCATGGTGGTAATTTGCTGCGGGTGTTTGTTCTTGAGGGTTTCCTGGGCAAGGTGAAGAACTTTGCACAGAAAACACAAACCCGCCCAGTCCTTCCGCTTCTTCAGAACTCCGGTAGCAACCAGTCACCAGTGTGTACACTGCTCCATACACACGGTCACGATCTCTTCGCTGCTCTTCTTAATCCCGCCTTGCCATATCCAGCTACAGCGGGGGAGCCGGGGTGGCCGAATGGTTGAGTGTTGGACTTCTAATGCTCGGGTCGTGAGTTCGTATCCCGGCCTGGGCCAAATATTTGTGCTGGCTTTTTCATCGTTGCCCCGTCTTTGATATCACCCGTATGTGGTGGAAAAGGACGTTACACCCCCACACACCCCACCCTCCAGCTACAGCGACACCACCACCAATAAAGCGCATCAGTGCTAGATCCACCAGGAATTCTGCCTCTACTACTCTGTGGAGCTCTTTGCCAGAACCTTTTTCGGAAAACTCCCAACGTCCAGCCCTTAAAACTCAACCCTTCCACTCAGACGGACTAATTTGCTAAACCGCACAGCAAATCTCCCTCCTCCTCTAATGCGCTTCTCTCTGCTTTCTAAGCGCAACGAGTATAAACTGTTTCCATGTATGGAGTACCTCTGTGCCGGCTTTACAAGTGGAGATTCGTCCAGCCCTTAAAACTCAACCCTTCCACTCAGACGGACTAATTTGCTAAACACAGCAAGTCTCCCTCCTCCTCTAATGCGTTTCTCTCTGCTTTCTATGCGCATCGAGTATAAACTGTTTCCATGTATGGAGTACCTCTGTGCCGCCTTTACAAGTGGAGACTCGATTGGACTGGATTGGATTGGATTGACATAATTATTATTGGCCGTGGAATCGGAGGAAACACAGTGCCACGCAGCGAAGTGTGAGCAGTCTCCGCGCAAACGCGCTTGCGCCACCGCCACTGGCAAACGGCGTGTTTCACGGTGCGTGAGTGCAGTTGCTGGCGTTTCCTGGCTTCAACACTCTCAGACCGGATCGTCCCCCTGGAGAGGATTACGTGTGTGACCGTGTGGGCAGCCTGACTCCGTCTTCTGAGGACTTTAAAGATCTAAGCTCCCAACAAAAAGCTTTCCGAAGTGTGAAAATTTTTTACTGTGACTCCTTCGACTGTGCATAATCCAGGCAACTCTGTCACTGTTGCAGAGTTTTCAGCGCTTCGGGGACCCTAATAACTTGAAAACCAGAGCACGAGTTTGCCGTGACATCATTTGGCTTTTGGTCAGTGAGCGAGAAGACACATCGCTACAGTGTCTAGCGCATGTTGAGTGCTGCACGATCTTTCTCGCTCAGTGTCAAAACGCAAACTGAGCTGTGAAATCAGGTTGCCCTTGGCTTTTATTGGGGTTTCAGGGACGCTGATAACTCTGCAGCTGTGACAGAGTTGACTGTGCTTGCACGGTCGACTCTAAAAAATTTTCACACTTCGCAAAGCTTTTTGTTGGGAGCATAGATCTTTAATTTTCTGTTGCCGGAAACGGTTGTTATACTAAAAGCTTACCATTGCATGAAGACTGATACTTACCACATAATAATGACGGCAGTAACAACATATTTGATGAACTGTGACCCTGGCTGTTCTCGCCAGAGTCAGCCGGCCATGAAAAAATCACCTTCGCGAGAGGCGGCGGGAGTGCAGTAACAGTGTCTGAGTACGGTAAAAGGAGGACCGTGTACCCCATCCTGCGTTGTACTTTCTGGGCGCCTGTTGTAAGTGCCGTTGGGACTGTGCTGAACATCGTTGTCAGAAGCAGCGCGGGAGCTCACGATGAGCTGGTGTCGAATACAGGTCAGTGGAAGGTACTGCTTCTTTCGTTATCTTTTGTAATTTTTTAATCCTCTTAAGCGCAGCGAGTCCTTGGAAGTTGGAGAACGGCGCTCTATTGAAGCTATGTATTATTATTAGTAGTAGTAGTAGTATTTGCTCAGTGATAAGGACTCCCTGCCAGGGTGTTAGAACAAGATCACGAGGACAACAGACAAAACAAATTTACCAGGGTGGGGGGGGGGGAGGAATTAAAGGCCCTAATTTTCAGATTTTTAGACTCACAGATCGTTCTGAGCTTTTTTTGTGGCGTCTAGCATCGCATCACTAAAACGCACGCACAAATACATGCACAGACAGGCTTGCTCCTTTCGATTTCGTTCAACTCCGTTCTTTTCCAACTCCCTCTTACCTTATGTCCAGGATTCCTGTGGCCGTCTGTGCTCTGGAGGAGAGCCGTGGTGGCCGAATGGTAGAGCGTTGGACTTCTAATGCTCGGGTCGTGAGTTCGTATCCCGGCTGGGGCCATAATTATATGTGTGCTGGCTTTTTCATCGTTGCCCCGTCTTTGATATTACCCGTATGTGGTGGAAAAGGACGTTACCCCCCCCCAAACACCCACCCGTCTGTGCTCTGGAAGTCGCCTTAGTTCCATGGGTGCTGAAAGCACACTGACATTGCGTTTTGCATTGGTTCGCTAATGGACGCAGAAATTGATAACACTATGGTGCTGAACCAGTAAGTGAATCAGTAACGGGACGGACAACCGTCAAGCTGGCTTGCAGTAATGGTGGTTTGTATGAAGGCGAAATTTACAACAGAAGAGATCGTGCAATAAAATGTCCAGGACCTTACATCACCGGCGTCCGTAAGTCACGGTATCGTTGTGGATGTGAGTATTCAGCTTCCAGTGTCCTTTTGCTTCTGACCGTGTCTTTTCAACTGAATATTGTGAGACCAGCGCAGCGTTTGGCCAACGTGTTGTACCTGTCGCGGCAGCTGTTGAGAAGTTCGCGGCGTACCATGGACCGTTCTAACTAGATTGTTACACGTACAAGTATTTCAAGCCTACCGTGATGATGATGATGATGATGATGATGGTGTGTGTGTGTGTGTGTGTGTGTGTGTGTGTGTGTGTGTGTGTGTGTGTGTGTGTGTGTGTGTGTGTGTGTCTGTGTGTCTGTGTCTGTGTGTGTGTGTGCCAGTGTGTGCCAGTGTGTGCTGACAGGCGCTTGTATTCTGAGCTGAGGTCGTTATTGTTTGTTTGTTTGTTTGTTCGTTCGTTTCACAACATAACAGGATTGTTTTATTATCTTCAGTTTCAGATTAAAATGCTTATGACTGCAGCGCCGTCTTCCAAAAGGTTTTCCGCCCCAAAAAAGTCAAAATGCTGATGAAGTCACTGCTGCAGATGATCATCTTTCTGATTGTTACTGGCGAACACTTGTGTGATACTGACCACGGAACTAGTGTACAGCCAAATGTGACTGCCTATACGTGGGCAGTGGCCATCACTGACGTCATCACATTCGCTGGATGGAAGGACGTCATTTTGATCTATGACCAGTCACTTTGTGAGTAGAATGATAATAATATTATTATCAGCTTCTCCTCAGTGCCTGTGTGTACAGTTACTTCTAGTAGATTATAGTACTAGTGACCACTATCAGGTTTTACTGCATCTGGTGAATTTTCTGATTTTTACAGTCGATCTCTTTTCAGACACATGTTTGAGTGTGTGGCGCGTGCGTGCGTGTGTGTGTGTGTGTGTGTGTGTGTGTGTGTGTGTGTGTGTGTGCCGTGCGTGCGTGCGTGCGTGCGTGCGTGCGTGCGTGCGTGTGTGTGTGTGTGTGTGTGTGTGTGTGTGTGTGTGTGTGTGTGTGTGTGTGTGTGCACTGTTTTACATCCTTTTGATAATGTCACAGGCTTTATATGTCACTACAAGAGCTTAGAGAAGGCAAATGAGCCATAGAAATATTGCAGCAAATATGCGAGATGAGGGATTACAGGGTGCAACAGGTGAAAGCTGTGTGTGTGTGTGTGTGTGTGTGTGTGTGTGTGTGTGTGTGTGTGTGTGTGTGTGTGTGTGTGTGTGTGTGTGAAAGCTTTCAGACATCGTTACGCCCTGACGGTGGAGTTGGCGGAACGCAACGTTGGTTCCATCGTGCTGCAGGTGAATATCGACAGAAATGACGTCATCAGTTCCGTCATAGCAGCAGCGCGCACCACGACCGTCCGTTCCGTCATACTGTGCGTCGCATCTGGTACCGTCATCACCTTGGTGGAAAGTGTAAGGGAAAGGTTTCAAATTTTTAAGTCAGTGTTGGTTTGATAGCTGGGCAATTCTCAAAGCCAGCTGACACGGATGAACGACCGTAGTGGAATTACTAAGAGCGGCCCCTTACATGGGTGGTGGCAACCCTGTACCCGGGTCCTCGCTTCTCTTTGCCCCTACGATGACGGTCAAGTCGGGCTAGCCGAGACCGAGCCGAGTTATGTGATACCTAAGAAGGAAAAAAAAAAAACCCAAAAAATACTCGGTGACAAGGAAAGTGGACAGTTGCGAACAACTTTGAGGTCCCAGTGTTATTTCATATTGTGCACAGAAGCGATGCCAACCGGCTGTCGCATTCACCAGCACAGTACATTTTCAGCCTGGTTAGAGAGTATTGCCTGCATGTGTTGTCTCCCTTGCCACAACAAGCACGCAGTTTACGCACAAAGCTCCCACGAAAAATGCATGCTTGCTGCAGGTCTGTGTATGCACGAGGGACAATTCATGCAGTCAATACTCAAACCAAGCTGAAAATGTACTGTGCTGGTGAATGCGATAGTTTTCACCGCTTCTGTGCACACTATGAAATAACACTGGGACCGTGACCTCAAAGTTGTTTGGAACTGTCCACTTTCCTTGTCACCGAGTGTTTTTGTTTTTTCCTTCTTAGGTATCACTTAGCGCGGCTCGTTCTTGGCCGGTTAGCCCGACTTGGCCGTCATCGCAGGGGCAGAGAAGCGAGGACCCGGGTACAGGGTTGGGGTGGGTGGGGAGGTGACGGAAAACCCGTGCTTTGCACGCCGTCCTCTGTGACGTGACCCACTTCATGCGTGGCTCCCTTCCATAGCGGCCCTGCCATGCAGCTGCCGTGTCTAATGATCAGCGCTTGCACACGGAGATACTGCAGCGCTGCCGAAACTGCCCTACCTACACCGACTGGGTCGGCACAAATGGCGTTATCTTCAATAATTTATATTCAATTAATTGAATCTGTATGTGTGTAACAAGGTACTCGGTGTTCCGAGGACAAATAAAACTGAATCTGATTCCAATTTACGTATCCTGTGGCAGGCCAGGCAGGATGATCTGTTGCATTCACACCATGAGTGGCTGGTAGTCTGTGACGGACCGCCTGAGGCACGTCTTTCGTCGGTATTACCCAAAACCAGCAACGTGGCATGGCTCATTCATGCAGAGTTCCAAGCGACCAGCAACACAACCTTGTGCCAAGTGAGCTGCGAGTCATTTGTTTCTTCCTTTTTCAGTTTTTCTTCTTTTACCCTTTTTAGTGCCCACAGAGGATGGGAAACTAAAATGTCTTGAAATAGAAACGGAAACGGTAATGACTGCGAAGTGGTTACAAGTTAAGCAAATAAAAGCGACACAAAAGGGACAGAAACCACTTAACTTTGACAAAGGACGGCACAGGTCGACGTTTCGGCTTACGCCTTCTTCAGGACATAAACAAATGGGACATAACTTCAACAAACAAGCAAAAGGTAACTCTGCGGACGTACTGACATACACGGAAGGTGAGAAAGACGGTACAGTCAAGCTGTTAACAACGGGTAGAAACGGACAAAACGGTAGCACATGTAGGAGCAGTCGAATGAGATCAAATAGAAACGGAAACGGTAATGACTGCGAAGTGGTTACAAGTTAAGCAAATAAAAGCGACACAAAAGGGACAGAAACCACTTAACTTTGACAAAGGACGGCACAGGACATTAATTTAAAAAAAACAAAAACAAACACGTCTGTTTATACAGAGATCTCGTCACGAAACGACACGTCCATGTAAGTTATCTGTTGACCCTTTGTATCATTGTACCATATCAGTGTACACAAGAGGCAGATTTGTTTTTCACGCATTTTATAAAAGTACTAGTTCGTATTGGTACAACTTTTTTTTTCTAATGGCCGTCTAAATCGATTGTAACTTCTTCGTGCAAAGACAAAGTTCGGCGTGGATATTTTCTGAATGGCCGGGGGGTGGGGGTGGGGTGGGGTGCTCAATCTTTTTCCTAGAAGTATTTCGAACAGAACATCGTCTTGGGTTTTTTTTCTGGATTTCCAGACCACAGCTGTTGACGACGATCCTCAAAGCAGCGGCAACAGAAGTGACAGTTTTGCACTGTGCAGTTTTGACACCTCCAGCGGAAGCTCGCTGACTCACGTGGGCTCTTGGACATCCACATCCGGTCTGATTGTCATTCATGACGTCATTTATCCCAACATATTTCGTCACTTCGGCAGGGCTACCCTACGCGTCGGTGCCTGGGAGGTAAAGATGTGCGGGATGGGTAACATTATTTTTGTTTCGTACGCTGTCACCCCAACGTCGTGATATAAGCTTAGTTTGTTTCACTATGTACAGTCCGTCATCACTAGGATTTAGGATAGTTGCTTGATAGTTCGTTTATCCGGCCAACCCATGATTTTACCGCGCTTGTCAACATGAAGCCTGGGCCCGCATGTAAAAGTCGGGGTTAGGGAGTTTAGCCCCAGGTTAGAGACTAACCTCGAACTAAAATAGCTCTTGGGTTATTTTTTTTTTTTAAATCAGGAAGCGGGTCCATTCCAGCAAGGTGTCTATGCCGTTATAGAAGGAATTTTGTCTTTCTTTCTTTGCTTCCTTTTTTGTTTAATTTTGTCTTGGGGTTTCTTTTGTCCTAGTCTGGGTTAAGCCCGTAGCCGTGGGTTAAATTAACCTCGAGTTTTACACACGGGCCCTGGTTTCGTTAATTGCTATTCTTGTTGCTGTTGTTTTGTTTGTGCAAATGTCTTACATACTATTTCATGTACAGAGCCTGGCTGCTTCTCCGAGAAGTTGTTTTAAGTCAGTATGGAAAAAGTATCTCTGTCGCGACACATTTAAATTATTTTGTACATCATGCATTGGTATGCAAATTGCACAATTAGCTTTTAGCTTATCACTCACAGGCGCCGCCGTTCTTGAGACGCGTATCGTCCGAGGTGGGAGTGGAGTATAAAGGTTTCTGTGTTGATCTACTTGACGAGATAGCCAGTGTTCTCAACTTCACGTGAGTCAAAATCCAGCGTAGCATCTGAAGCTACTGTATGAGTAAGAAGAAGGGGCACGAGAGAGAGAGAGAGAGAGAGAGAGAGAGAGAGAGAGAGAGAGAGAGAGAGTTATTTAGGGTTTAACGCCGCGCAAGTGACAAAGGCTAAATCGCGGCGAGCGAGAGAGAAAGAGAGAGAGAGAGAGAGAGAGAGAGAGAGAGAGAGAGAGAGAGAGAGAGAGAGAGAGAGAAACAATGACAATGACATTCCTTTATTTTCTAACGGTGGAAGATTTTGGCCAGAAGGTCAGTTCTGGGTGCAGTAATGTGTGAAACTTCAGTCTCCAATTTATTATTTATTTATTTATTTATTTTCGCTAAGGAACTAGACATGGCGATCGGTCCGTTCATCATTACCCCAGGACGCAGGACGAAAATCAGTTATTGACTTCACTGTACCGTGAAGAGAGAGAGAGAGAGAGAGATATTATCCCACCCACCCACCACACACACACACACACACACACACACACACACACACACACACACACACACACACACGCTGTAATACACCCCATTACGCATTCGCTGAGTTCGTCAGTTATACTGTCCAAATCACCTTTGTCCGTGTGCTATCAGTAACGAGGGTACTCCACCTGCTCAGTGGAAAATCACATGTGTCAGTTTGGCACCACGGTCTTTTCGTGACAGTTACGTGTTTGTGGAACCTGGTGACGGACAGTATGGAGCTCCAGATGGCAACGGGTCATGGAACGGGATGGTGGGCATGATGCTGAAAGGGGTGAGCAACAAACTTCTGCCAACTTTTTTTTTTTTTTTAATCGTTCCTTTTTATTCACAGTTCCTAAAGGACGGCGTTTGGTGACCATTAGTGACACTGACACCTGTGACGTATTTTCTAAACATCAAAAAAGTGTGTCATCGGCGGAAATGTAATCACCTAAGTCTCGTGTCCTACATTGTATGTGTCCCCCCCCCAAAAAAAAAAAAAAAAAAAAAGTTTAAAATATGGCGGAAATCGTCTGAAAAAAAAAAGAAACGGGAAAACATTTATCCACGAAAAATATGGCCTTTTCACGTTTAGCCGGTTTATCTGGTGTCTGCCATTGCCCGGCCAGTCAGTCCATCCTTTCTGAGCCAAAGCCGGACTGAACCTGATTCTGGAATTCTTGAACGTCTAGGCGGAAAACGTTTCACGGCACCAATGCTGTGTAACTCAGTTCCAGTTTTCCCAGTTCAGCAGACCGTTTTACTGCGAGTCCGTCAAATCTATTTGCTCTGATGTGGCGGTATGAATTTTGCTGTCGGCCGGTTGCGTCAAGTCAGTTCAGCCGGCAGTTACTGAGTTTAACTTCCACCGACTGAGTTAGTTTTCATTTATTTAATGATGCAGTAATGTGTGAAACTTCAGTCTCCGATTTATTTATTATTTATTTATTTATTCTTCTAAGGAACTGGACATGGCGATCGGTCCGTTCACCATTACCCCAGGACGAAAATCAGTTATTGACTTCACTGTACCGTTCATGGAAGATGGCGGCGGGATTCTGACCAAGGGAGGCGATCCTTTACCGGACATGATGAACGTCTTCCGTCCCTTTCCTGTGGGTGTGTGGCTGGTGACTGGGGCCGCGGTCATTGTGACTGGGCTCATTCTGTTCTGCATCACCAAGGCCGGCACCCTGAGCTTCTTCAGGGCCGCCAGTGAGGGCGAAGGCGACCGACCGTGGACACTCAGAGAGTGTCTGTTGGTTATATTTGGATCCTTGGTGTCTCAAGGTATTTTGGATCCTTGGTGTCTCAAGGTATTTTTCGTTCAGACATATGACGTGATCGTTGCGGTAAGGTTTACCGGTCAATCCCAACAGGTGTGTGCGGGTTTTAGGGATTTAACGCCCTTTTCCAACACAGAAGGTTGACAGCAATGTCGGGGAAGCGAGGGAAAAGTCAGCACACATTTCTGGCTTCGATTGAAACAGGATTCGAACTGACGATCCGAGAACTGAAAGTCCAAAGCTCCCACTGACCCGGGAAAAAAACCCCGACAGATCGGCCACATTTGATTTATCCTTGGTTTAAAACATTTTTATCCATTGAAGCCGGATCACCGTCAAGCAGTAAACAGTATTACGTTGAAAGAGAGCACAACAAGTAAAAACTTATATACGTGCTCATCTGAACCAGTTTACAACAGAAGTGACAGTTTTGCACTGTGCAGTTTTGACACCTCCAGCGGAAGCTCGCTGACTCACGTGGGCTCTTGGACACCTACATCCGGTCTGATTGTCATTCATGACAAATTTGCGTGGAAAAACTGGACTGAAATGTAAAGACGTAAAAATAAAATAAATAAAGGAAGAAGAAGATGAGAGGAGGAAGAAGAAAGGAAAGAAGAAAGAGCACATCAAACTTTACTGTGAGTGGTGGTGGAAACAGCCCGTCCTCGTGGACACAGAGTTTAGAAATTGAAATGGCGAAGCGACCCGATTTATCCTTGACTGTGATGGACAAGTTACACAAACAGGCCCAGTTAACATAGCAAGGGGAAATGTTTCTTTGTTGTTGTTGTTTTACGTATTTTTTCTTGTCTTGTAGGCGCGCCACGTCATCCCAAGTCGTCTGCCGGACGCCTTGTGTTGGGGTGCTGGTGGCTGTTCACCATCCTGATCGTGTCCATCTACACGGCCACACTGGCCGCCATGCTGACTGTCACCGTCAAAACAGACACCATCGACTCCATCGACGACCTGGCGCGCTCCTCCTTGGACCCCGTCACAATTACTGGCAGTAACTGGCACACTATGTTCTTGGTACGGAGCTTACAGGTGTCTGCGATGAAGCTGGTGGTGGTGGTGGTGGTGGTAGTGGGGAGGTCCTGTTGTGTCGTGTGGTTTGTTGTTGTTGCTGTCTTGTGGTGGTGGTGTGTGGGGGGGTCCTGTTGCGTCGTGTGGTTTGTTCTTGTTGTCTTGTGTGGCTTCTTCTTGCTGTTGTCATCATTGGTGTTATTGGTGGTGGTGGGGGTGATGGCGGTGGTGTTAGTGGTGGTGAATATTGTTCTGTTGTCTGTGGCAGACGCTGTGCGTTTCAAATTCCCTTCGCTCAATGCCAGCCTGTAAGATCTGTTTTGTTGTCTGTGGCAGACGCTGTGCGTTTCGACTTCTCTTTGCTCAATGCCAGAGTGGGTGAAGCCGGCTGCGACTGTGCGTGATACGATGGCAGACATCACAAGAACGGCTCTTAGCGATTTTCGAGCCTAGAAATGTCGGACGTTGGGTATTTAACCTCCAGCCAGAGCTCCTCCTTCTCGTTTATATTTTTTCAGACGGCCGAGTCGGGTGTCTACAAAGAGATCGGACAACGGATGGCCCGCGGCCCTGAAGCTAAAGTCAACGATGACGTGTTACCATTGGTAAGGGAGGGGCGGGCGGCATTTCTACTGGACGTCAACCAGATCCTGTATCTGTACAGCGAGGATTGCCGGAATCTGCACATGGCCAAGACCACGTTCAACAACAACGGGCTTGGATTCGCTCTGCCCAGACACGCTCACTACAGAGACGCGATGAACAATGTGTGAGTGAAGTGACTAGAATTCTCGTGTATTTCATCAGTTGACTAGTTTCCTGTTTAAAAAGATAGTTTTGAGGATGGCTAAGTGTTATCTTTGACGCGTTATATCATTTGTAGACTGCTAAAGTTATTTTCAAGACTGACGAGCGCACTGAAAAAAAGACATGTACAAGGGATTCAAACCTTGTTCGATTTTTTTTTTTTTTTGAAGTAGTGAGTTTATTACTCAAGTGGTATTTGTAAGCTGTTTTGCCAATGCTAGCCCTGCACGCGGCCGAACTGAACACCTGACAACCTGCATTGCAACCGTCAAGTTCAAGTATCTATGTTTGTAATGAGTTCTGATGGAGAATGCTGCCGCTTACAAAGCTCTAAGGCTGTTTTCCAGATGATAGCCACTGCGACTTTTTTTTTTTTTTTTTTTTTGCTGGCCCAACTCTTTTTGCCAGCTCCAGTGATGTTCCTCCATGGTCATGAGTGGAATCCAAGGAGGGCTCGAAAGCGGGGGTAATTTTTTTTATTAGGCATGAGGATGGAGATGAGCATGATGGTAAGACGATGCCATGGAGGTCCGTGTGGTTTGGGACTGCGGGACAAGGCCGCATTCCACGCTTCCTGAAATAAATATCCCGGCGTTCACCAGGCCCGGGAACTACGGCATCTGCGGTGCCGGCCGTGTAATCATCCACATCATAAGACGTTTCATACCAAGGGAAGCACCCCTAAAGCCGCACCCGTGAAGTGGGTGAATCTCGGCTGTGTGGCAACAGCCTCCCCAATGGGCCCATAGAACACTCGCCACTGCGATCTTTTTCCTGACTTTGCGGTCTTGTGGGTTTTTGTGGGTTTTTTTTACCTCAGTTGTAGGCCCGCTACAAGCCACCAAAAAACTGAAATGTTTCTGCTTTTTTTAATATTTATTTTTATATTCTTCGTTTTTCTTTTTAGTTTTTTTTTTTTTTTTTAGTCAGCGTCATTCTAGTAACGGAAGACCACTGGCCTGAGTGGTGGCTTCCTAAGACAGACTGTTACCTTGGAAAAGTCAGCAGCCCAGAGACTTCCACAGCAACAACATTGTTCTCTTGGGTTAGCTTCTGGTTTTACTAGTCTGCCGATCTTGTGATTCTGGAGAAGGCCTGCACAACGATTTCACTACAAATGTTCTCTGTGATTAGTCCAATGAACCTTCCGTCGGTGTAGAATAGACTTGTTTAGCCAAGGCCTCAACAGCCTTTCCGTTGATGGCCTTCGTCTGATTTTACTTTTCTTTTCATTGTCACTGTACTGTAACATTGGGGTTTTTGTTGTTGTTGTTGTTGTTTTTTGTTCTTGTCTTTGTATTATGACATTGGTTCTTTGTTTTGTACTATGTACATGCGTTCATTTTGTGTCAAATATGCTTTAAAAAAACAAACATTAAATAAAATTACATTTTTTTTTAATCTGTCAGTTTTCCTTTCTCTCTTGCTCAACTCCCCTTACAGAATTCTCAGGCTGCAGGAGGGCGGGTTCACGGAAATCTGGCGGCAGCGCTGGTGGCCGACGCCCACAGA
>JACVVK020000004.1:6120000-6185000 GCA_018292915.2 Batillaria attramentaria
AACCAAGTCAGTTATGCCAGTCAGTTTCGTACTGAGAAGGGAATTTCAGTTTGTGGTCTGATTAATTTTTTTCCCCCGAATTTTCTTTGTTCTTCTTTATTATAGAAGTTTCAAACTATGTATTAACACCGAATACCGGCAAACATCATCACTTCAGTCTTTCTGGTTTCTGCCTAGTTTGAGTCTGTGCGGAGCCGTCCTGCACTGACCAGCTCAGTCAGTGACGGACGCGGGTACTGGCGAAAGAACAGGAATCTTGGTCAGACTAATCAAAATCCCCCAAAACAACGCTGACGACAACCTCACATGCAGGTACACAACTGGGTTTCAATGGCTGGGAGGATGCAGCGGAACGGGAACAAAGGGGGCCGGGGGGAGCGCGGACGCGTTCGCCTAACAAACCAACTGGCCACACGGGCGAAAACGCAGCAGCCGGAGCTCTCCCGTTCCCTCCCGTTATCCTCCCCGATAGTGCCCCCTGGCGGCCACATCCACGCGCTTCGTCACCGGCCGATCGATAAGTCTAATCGACGCGCATACTTGTGCAAGCTAAAAAAAGAAACTCGAATCAAAACATATGAAACAAACATAAAAATCAATACAGAAAGCAGATATGCAAGTTTCATGAAACTGGTGTGTGTGTTATATACAGAAGAAAGAAAATCCGACAGTTGTGCTACTGTCGGTGCAGACGATGATAATCAACATCCGGTCCTGACGAAAATTTCCGAAAATAGCCGAAGTTTTCTGTTATTACAATGGCTGACTGAAAGGGGCTTCACATGATGAAGATGGATTTTCAAAATTTGGTCACAATTGACTGGAATGCTGTGGATGGTTGATAATGAGCGCAGGCGATCAAGGAGGAGACGCAGGAGCCGAGAAAGACGTGGAGTATTATTACAGGCCAGGTGAGTCCGAACGAGGAGCGTGCCAAGTTTTGAATGGAAATTTTGTCTGGCATCACCAGTCTTTGACTTTCTCACCGGTGCCATCTCGCTGGTCTGTTGTCTTACGGGACTGGGCGCTGCGTTTCGGGCCAGAATCGGACCGATTATAGGCCTCGGGAAGGAAGAACAAGTATCGTACATGACGATGCACGTACTGATGTGGCATTGGTAATGAATTAAATGGCATTTTTCATGCAGAAATCCTGGAAGATGTGCGAATGCGATGCATCGGGGTTAACTCCCCTACATAAGAGTAAGAGAACCAATGTGCATGATTCATGTACGGGAGATCTATACATTTTGGCAAGTTTACACAGTAAAAAGTGTCAATATGACTATGAGTAATATATTATGATTATTGAAACCTACTTAGCCAGCTGAACATGCGGTCACCATCACAGTTTTTGCAGAATGTTGAACAGATCATGAGGGGTGTGTTTTGGTTTGCCGGCCATGAATCTGCTGCTCTACATGTATACTAACACTAACACAGACTATGTACAGCAGTTGCTGATTTGTTCCATATTTTAGTTTAGACATATGTTGCAGTTTTGCAATCAGTAGCTGTAATTTGAATTAGCAGAAGCTTGCAGGGGCTGGTGTATTTATTGCTTGTTACTATGTCAGTAATGGGTACTGGAAACCTAGTGTATACAGAATAGTACATAGCTAAATCAGTAAATGAATAGCAGTCAGCCCTTATACTTTTCTTCCTCTGTTTTGTAATTACAGATGATTTGCTATTTACCATCTACTAGGATGATGTTAGGATGTCTGTAATAGTGGACTCCACATGGAGACTCCCAGCTACCCCATCTCTTACTGTCTTAGCCAGTTCACCAAAATTACTTTCGGGGGGGGGGGGGGGGGGGGGGGGGGGGGGGGGGTGTATGCAGATTTCAGACTTTTGTATGAGCTGAGACTACTGACCCTAAAAAAAGAGATTAAATACTTTTTTTTTTATTTGTTAAGTTGTATAATTTATAACTCTTGGGAAGCACCGCAGCTGTGGACAGTGCGGCTCTTGAATCTTCATCCTCTTTGAAAGAGAGACGGTCAACTTTTTCTTTTTTGGTAGGTGCTGTCATAAGGGGTATGTAACTTTGGTTGTATGATTTGTTAGCAGAGCTATTGATACTACTATCAGTTTACCTTTCAGCTTGTGAAAAGGCACGTGTACTGTATACTGTCTCAGCGATCGTCAAATGCACTCGCCCGCTCGCTTTCGCTACCAAAAATACCGTCGGGCGAGTGAAAGCTCCGGTAGCGGTAGCCCGAAATGCGAGCATGAATTCTGAGATAAATCAAAACCTAGCAGCCACTCCGGCTTCCAGAATTTTTTTCAGGCTACCAGTTTTGTGCAGGGCGGTAGCCCGAATGGCTACCATGGTCCTGACACATTTGACGATCGCTGCTGTCTTGCCAAAACTACCTGACACTTGAAACTGGCAGTGATCATTTCTGCAGTACTAATGACTGAACAGTGTTCCCTGTGTATACATCTAGGCGTTGTTCACGCAGAGATTTCAGAATCTGACGCAGAGATTTTGTAGCTGTACGTCTTTGTGACGCACAGTTTCCACACTAAAAACAAAACAAAAGTAAAACAACACATCTCAGATGGTCGCCGGCTGAAATTGGAAACGACAGAGAATTATGTGCCCTACTGCTGGGTTTTCAAATCAGTTCATAAAGCACATGTCGTCTCTGACAATTTTGTAAACAATGGGTCCGCATGAACAAAGATTGTCGTACTTCAGTCCGACCCTTTGATTTTACACAGTGACACTCAGAATTTGGCAGACAGGGTCAAAGTGACCCTCGGTTTTGAAAGCTGTAAGGAACATGGCTGAATGAGTGCGCTCATCAGTACGCCTGTACGCTCGAAATACTCCGTCGTGATGATTAGTACAGCTCTTAATCAGTTAATTTAATGTGATACAGTGTTGTTTACACTTTGTGCGAGCGGTCAAACATTCTATGACTGTTGTTACACTACTGGAGCACTCAGTCAGTGTGCTCGCCGTGTCTTTGAGTACGCTTCATTTGGCTCAGTTTCAGCATTGCAGATGCTGTCACTGTCCAGGTGTGTGTGTGGTGTGATGATAAATACCACATAAACAGCTCAGAACGATCTGTGAGCAAAAGTGGTAGTATTAACCCCTTTAACTTTTAAGGCGTTCTGTGGTCTAGTGGTTAAGAGACTTGTCACCACTGCGAGAGGTCAGGGGTTCGAGTCCCATTCAGGGTAAAGAATTTTTCCTTCTCATACGTGGCACTGTTCATGTGGGCCAATCGTCGGGCGTTCTCGCCGGGTGCTCCGGCTTCCTCCCCCTCTGCCTTGGAAATGTTCAGCCCACCAAATTTGAAAAATTAATGCAATTCTAAATTCCAAAATTTAAATAGCTGAGCTGACCCTTCGCAACACGTGAGTGTAATATGTTTATAATGTCCAGTGTCTGAGAGAATGCGTGTGATTCACGTGAGTGTGCGTGTTGGGTTTAGTTCGCGGCGCTTTGAGCGTATAAATTTATGAAATTGTGTAAAGTGCCGATACAATACTCATTATTATTATTATCATCATTATAAGGGACAAAAATAATAATGTTCAACTCAAGTACATGTACACGTGTATACAAACGGCATACATGTAAGAAATTTTGAAAAACAGGTGCAACAACCAACAGGAACAGAATCCCTCAAGTTGGCATTTTTAGGATGCTTTCGCAAATTTTCAACATTGTGAGACGGAGAATAATCGGCAGTGTTTGCCACTGTGAGCCCCATGATAAGAGCAGATAGTGTAGTCATTTAGATGCCAAGTCAGACTCCCCAAATACCTGGATTGCTGTGGGACCACCAGCTCGGTCCTCTGTGTGTGTGTGTGTGTGTGCACCTTAAATTACAGTGCAGTGCTGGCATGCTTGTGATGCCCTGTGGCAGGTGGTCTGCCCTTGCTCCAGGTTAGCCCCCTGTTGATTCCAGTTGACAGGTAACAGTAAGGGGAGGACTGCGCACAGATTTCTCACTCACTGGTCAAACCTTAAACACCCACTTACGCCATATTACCAATACCATAGTGCCTGTGTATCATATAAAATAGACATAAATAATCATTAGTGTAATTTATGCTGATCATTTGCATGCACCGCTGCAGGTGTTCAGTCAATACACAGTTTCATGTTCAATGAAAGTTGTACTTGTACTAAGTTGTAGTTGTTGTTTTTAACTACATAAAAGTAAAAAGTAGAAAGCAAGATAGATAGATCGGTAGATAAGACCAAAGTGATCAATGTGTGTGCTGTTTAAATTTTAATTATGGGGGATTTTTTATGAGTGTGAGTTTTAATGGGTGTCACAATCATGTCCAGCATACACAGGTTATACTATAGTATAAGGTCATGATTTAGGTAATTGAGGAGCCAGCCCTTTGATTGGCTAATGGGCAGTTTGATAAGAGTAACACTGTCAGTGTCAGTATTGTGTCATTGGTTACTCCTTCCCCCAAGGAAAAAAAAAACCCCTTTGCTCCTGTGGCTCCTACTTTAAGTTTAACTTTGGCATTTTGTTTAAAAACATGAACTTACAGAAAAGAGAGTCCAACGGTGTTGTGTTTTGTTTTGTTTTCTTGCACCTGTGGCAGCTGTACTTTAACTTTGGCATTTTCTTTAAATACATGAACTTACAGAAAAGAGAGTCCGACGATGTTGTCTAACAAAGAACTTTCACAGCGTACTGGATTTGAAATTGAGAATCATACCACACACCAGTGAAAGTGTGTGTGTGTGTGTGTGTGTGTGTGTGTGTAGTATCAGAGAGAGTTAGATGGCTCATCTCCTGTCTGATTCATTCAGCATCTTATCGCTGGCACCGCTCCTATCTCATTACATGTGCCTGTGCTGTGCTGTGCCGTGCTCTGCCCCAGTGCCTGGTCCCGACGCATCCCCCAGCTTCACTCTGCCCTCATCTGCCCCGCCTTGACCCAAATGCCTTCACAGTTCAGTCAGAAAGTCCCGATAACACTGTATGATACATACATGTAGCAGAGGTTACCTTTTCACTTGACTTCGTCCTTTGGCTCACACTTTTCGCTTTCGTGCCCGCTACATGGATAGAATAAGACATCGTTCAGTTCTGTTCTGTTTACTAGACAAAGGCACTGTTTTCGCTTTCATTTCTTTAACCTGGAAGATGATTTTTCATACGACAGAAGTTATTTCTTCCTAAGCTGGTCGATGGTTCATTTTTTTTGTTTCGTTGAAGGATTCTGGATAGCCAAGCCGCTGGACCGTTGAAATGTCATTTGACTCATCGTTCCCGGCTGGGACGCAAAACTTCGTGCTTTCAAATTTCTTTTTTTTTTTTTTCTTGTCCTTGTTGCCCTGTCAGTGTCACTGGTATCAGTACTACCCTTTTGTTGCGGAAAGGCCATGAAACTGACAACCAACAAACCATTTCAGTCTTATTTTTTTGTCTTTTGGTGACATTACATACACATGTAGGCATGGTTCTTTTGCAAGCGGCATAATTTGCGTTGTCACACTGTTTCTCCAGTGCCCGTCATATGCATAAATCAAATCCCCATCCCTTCCCCTTTTAGATGTACACATCCTCTCCCCCCCCCCCCCCCCCCCCCCCCACCTTCAGCCTCTTTGCTTTCTTTTCTCAAATTCTGTCCGTATCGGAACTGCTGCGCCTGATCCCCACACTTCCCACCCAAATTCACGCTGCCTGTGTGCATTGCTTTTGCATTTGTGTACATGTATGTGCTGGTAAACATAATCAGTACTTGCTACCGAAGCAGAACTAAACATGCAGGAATGAGTCCGCAGGGAGCAGCAGTTCAGAGGGGGTGCTGAACTTTTTGAGTGCACTGTGCACTGCACAGGATGTCTGCCTGCAGAGACAGACAATGTGTCTACAGGCATGATGCACTGATGTACTTGTGTCGACTGTACGCTGGCTGCTTTTGCCCTGCTAGTGCTAGCGGTCCCATGTGACCCAGCTTGAGTCTTGATTGCTGGCACGTGTGGGCATTGAAACAGAATATATTAGCAACTGAAGTCAGTTGTGTGTTTTAGTACTTTTACTGTACTTATGTAAAACGTCTTTTACTTTGGTACATTTCCCGTAACTATTAGCAGCCCCAGTAATATGGCGGATCAGCCGTGGTCAACACAATGAGATTATGAATATGATGCAGTGGTTTCAGCCAACAGAGAAGGGATCATGTGCTCCTATTGGGAGTGAAGATGGGGGGTGGGCGGAAGCCGAAGGGGGTGGGGGGGGGGGGCTGGGGTGCAGGTGTAGGGCAACAGGGGAAATACTGCAGGAGTGCATGAGCACTACTATAGTACTGAGTTCTTGAAGTAGCAGAACTATTGAAGTATTGCATGTTTGTGTGAATCAGTTGCTGCATACCTTATGGTGCAGCGTACTGCACTTGGAGTACTGTCACGCAGTCTTACAGTGTTTTATAATTAATACATCATTGCATACGTACATGAACGATCTGTTAATTTTGTCCACAGGTGGAAGACGCAATGATGGTTTGAAAGCTGCAGATATTGTTCCTGTGTTGAGGGAGAGGGTGGCCTATCTTTCAGGTAATACTTGCTGGGAAAAAAAAGACAATGCTGTTGATCTCTCTCTTACCTCAGAGTTACATTATATTACACGCTTGGAAAAAAAAGACAATGCTGATGATCTCTCTTTTACCTCAGAGCTACATTATATTACACGCTTGGAAAAAAAGACAATGCTGTTGATCTCTCTCTTACCTCAGAGAGCATTATATTACACGCTTGGAAAAAAAGACAATGCTGTTGATCTCTCTCTTAGTAGTCTTAGCTCAGAGCTACATTATATTACACACACACACACACACACACACACACACACACACACACACACACACACACACACACACACATTCTTTCTCTCTCTCCCTATCATTTTTAGTTTTACACATTAAGTTTTCGGATGGACCAGAAAAAAATGTCTCACACACACACATGACGCATGCACACACTTTCACTCTCTCACCTTCTTTTTCTAAATTCTAGTTCTACTAAATAATTTTTCAGGTGGGCGTGACAAACGCGGGGGTCCGATTCTAACCTTCCCTTCCCACACCCACCCGGAGCGGCTCAAATATGAAGATCTTCGTCGTCTTATGACCTACCTCGCTAGCGTGCCCAGGTAACACCTTTTCTCTTATTGCCTCATATGCAGTGCCTGAGAACACAAAGGTTACAAGACGCTAAATTGTGTGTGTACATGAATGAAAACATGCTGTAAGTGTAACATTGATTCCATTGCAACTCTTCTTTTGTTCTAATAGTGCCGCTTCTTCTTTACAACCTAACCGAAGACTAAGGTATGGATCGTAGCGCTGTTTCCACTATATATGCTGGTGTTTAAGTCTAATAAAAGTCAGTGTTTAGTATTAAACTAATGCAGGTGGGTGACAGAAATCATTTCTTGTGTTTGGTGAGCTTTTTTTTTTTTTTTTTTTTGTGGTGGTGTAGGTGCAGGGGCGTAGGAACCACGGGGGCCCTGGGGGCCCAGGCCCCCGTTCGATGTTTGGAAGGGGGGCCCGAATATCTTTGGACCCCCCTTGCTTTTGGTAAGAGGAGAGGGGGCCCCACCTGTGTCGCAGGACACAGTCCTTGGCAATCAACACACACACACACACACACACACACACACACACACACACACACACACACACACACACACACACACACACACACACACAGAGTGACACACACAGTGACACACACACACTCTCTCTCTTTCTCTATGTAAGAAAATCTCCCCTACCCCCCCCCCCCCCCCCCACCCCTTCTTTACCCCGGCCGTATGGCTCACCCGACTTAGTGGGCCCCCCTTCCTCTCAGCATCTTCTTACGCGCCTGAGGTGTGTTTACAAATTTATGAGCACCAGTAAAATGTACACGTGTACAAGTAAAGCGTGTCTCTGTGGTTGTCTCTCCATAAATTTACCTTTTGTCTGTGGTGTACATGTTTTACAAATTTGGAACTTGACGCAGTGGTGTCGTGCAAATGTACATTTTGAAATCCATGGCTCTCCTTTTCATCTGGATGACATTTATTTGTGCTGCATTAAAATGATTGCTGTTGTTAAATTTTACTGTTACATTAATTACTTTGGATCAGAAAGTTTAAGGGTTACATTTGTTCAAAATTTGCTGTACTTATCGTAGTGATAATCAGTGTGAAAATTAAGTTTTCGAACACAAAAAGCGGAAGTCATTTAATTTTAAGTTCTTCTTCCAAATGTTCTACTGAAGCATAAAGTGATCAGAAATTGGCAGAGTTGTAGTAACCAACATTCTACATTCTTTCTCTGCTTTTCATGCAAGAATTGAATAATTATCTGCACAGAGGGATATTTTGTTTCTTTTTAGTTGCATTGTGTAGATGGTAGCTGTCTACTCTTACTTAGTTTTAGGGCCTCCATCACGGACACCCCGTTCTTTACATCAGTAGATATTGGGATACTTCTGCATAGATGCAACATTTCGGTTTTACGTGTACACTGCTTCAGACAGCTGTAAAATGAACACGCTTAGAGTTACTGAGAGTGCTTTTATTAACTGAATGTTGAAGTCTTGTCTAACTGAAGGTTTTCTGGTGTGACCGTCTTTGAATTTACATGTACTGGTATAACGGAAATCCTGGACACAGTATTTAGTGGTCAAAGTATACACGTATACTAGAAAGTTTTTTACAACTTACACGTGTTGAACTTGAAATTCATGAGTGAGCAGTATTTGTTTGGATGAGTAACAATACTGACATACAACAGTGAAGTTTTAGAATGCACAAATTCCCACAGAAAGCCCCCCAGTCTTGTGTTCTAGTCTCACTTACGAAGACATCAGTGTTTAATGAACTTTTGTGTGTGTGTGTGTGTGTGTGTGTGTGTGGAGCGATGCCCACAAGCTGGTAGCTTCCATTCACAAACCTTGTGTGGCCTCAGACAAACAGGTAGATAAAGTGGCCCTTTATATAATTATAGTCAGGACCCTGGCAAGAGCTATGTGTAGTTTGATGTGTCTTTATGTTGACAGTGATGAGGTGCGAGAAAAGGGTTTCACCGTCATCCTGGACATGCGGGGGTCCAAATGGGAAACTGTCAAACCCATACTCAAGGCCCTGCAGGTGAGCAGAGAGAGAGGGTGTGGTTGTGTGTGTGTGTGTGTGTGTGTGTGTGTGTGTGTGTGTGTGTGTGTGTGTGTGTGTGTGTGTGTGTGTGTGTGTGTGTGTTATTGGCTTCCTCTCATGTACACCATTGATGGCAGATGCATACAGTACCTCTCTGGTGTCCACACCTGCTTAGAACGGAAAATCATGCAGGTACACAGGCTTTTTTGCTTGGGCTGCCCTGATTCAGTAACTATGGAACATTTGCTAATAGTTTAACTAATAGTGAATGGTGGAATTTGAAACGATATTATTTGTTTTCAGGAATGCTTCCCAGGGAACATTCACATGGCCTACATCATCAAGCCAGAACGTTTCTGGGAGAAGCAGCGGACCAGCTTAGGCAGCGCAAAGTACAACTTTGAGGTATGTGTATCTTGTTCCTGTATGCTGGAAATCAGGCATCTTGTACACTAAATGGAAATGAAGTCTTTTAAAACTAAAACCAGGAATCATCATTTTGTTATGCCAGGCGTATTAAGCGATAGATGTGCATGTGTTGCCTGCTTTTGTTTTGTCTTTCAGACCAACATGATCTCCTTAGACAACCTGACAAAGGTCATTGACTCATCTCAGCTGACACGAGAGTTTGATGGCACACTGGAGTACGATCACGAACAATGGATCCAGCTGCGATTGGTCAGCTATTACAGTTTGCTATTCATTACCTATTGATGGTATTAATTTTAGCATTCCTGATAATCATGGCTGGTGAAGACTGCCGGTAGAGTTTTCGCCGATCTAGGAAAGGGATTGGCTTTTTTCTGAAGCTGGTCTTTGCAGGAGCTACTTGAGTTTCCTTAGTCAATTAGAGGAAACATAATGAAGTATAATTGTTTCTGAATAGAGTATTTGGGTGTTTATTCGTGGTATATATGGCCAAGAACAGCGAAATCTGTTCAAAATACCTTTCATTGCAAGAGTTAAGCTTTAAATTAAATGCAACAGTAAATCAAAGGGTTGTGCGCTCTCTTCAGCTGGTCTTCACTGAAACCTGTACAATTTTCCTTAGCATCAAATAGAAGAAACATGGCATCCAAATAAAGTACAAGTGGACACTGTTTGTTTAACTATAATAACAGACAAATTTATGCGCAAAACATTTTCATTGGGATAGGTTGTAGTGTATTTTATTTGGCGGTCTCTGTTCCATGCAGATGTTGGAAGAGTTCATCTGGAAGGCCCTGGACCTCCTGGACAAGCTTGATGAGCTGGGGGAGATCCTGACCAACCCTGACCTTCCAGATGACCTTGGCGGGGCGCAACATGTACTAGAGGAGCACAACCACCTGAAGCGCCGTGTCACCCTGGCCCCCGTCGAACAGCTGTCGATGGAGGGTCACCACATCCTCACCAAAATCACCGGGGAGATACCAGGCCAATCAGGTACCATAATTGCTGGATTAGGTTTGTTGTGATAAGTTGGTTTGGCTCTGAGTTCTAACATCCTTTAATGTGCATCGAAGAAGAGTGATGTTTAAGGCAGAGCATTTTGGTGAAAGCCAGCATAAAGTTTTGCTCGCAGTCACACATCAAATTTACACTCATGATAGGCTAATGGTCATGCTTGAAACCTGTTACATTTTCTCACTGTTTTTCTTGAATCCCGATCAAAACACAAGTCCAGGCCTGACTGTACCAAAAAAACCCAACAAAAACCTGACAAACTGTGAGTTTTGACATTGCTAAGTAAGGATCTCAGACAATAAGGTTTTATTAAGTTGAATTAAATGGAGTTTAGTGACAGTCCTTCCATTGTGTTTTTCAGGTAGCGTAGGGCGGCGGCAGAAGATCTCAGGCAATGCAGACTTCCAGAGCGCAGTCCCTCAGATCTCCCAGCTGCTGGAGAATCTGCAGTCCACCAAGCAGCACCTGAACCAGCTGTGGGTGGTGAAGAAGATGCGCCTGGAGCAGTGTCTGCAGCTCCGGATCTTTGAGGAGGATGTAGAGAAGGTAAGCACCAAAACTAATGATAACGGGAGCCATATAACTAAGAGCTGGTCACAGGCTGCAGTAGCAGAGTCCATACAGGTCATGGAATCCTGGAAAAGCCATGGAATTTGAAATATAGCATTTAAAGCCTGGAAAAGTTATGAAATTATATCTCAAGAGTTATGAAAAGTCGTGGAATTTGATGGAAGCCAGATTTTGAGCCAGACAAGGAGATGGTCAGCTTGGTGGTTACTCACTGAACAGATTGCCAAAAATACCAACAAACTGCCTTCCCGTAAGGCTAATGACTAACTCTGAGCACTGGTCTTGCTGACTGCAATAACTTGGATATGTGCTCAGTTATGTGTCAGTGTGGAGGAGGGTGAGGAAGTTGTCATGGAAAACAAGAGAGTTGGTTCGGAAAAGTCATGAATGTATTAGACCGTGAACCTGTATGGACCCTGCTGAGTAGGCAAGTGTGCGCAAGTGGCAAGCTTTTCGGTGTCTGCCTGGTCCAATTTCCAGTTACTGCACCCGGGGAAATCCTGAGGATTTGGGGAATTACCAGTAGAGCGTGACTTTGGTGCTGGAGGCTTGAGCCACCAACAGTGCTAACAATGTTGTGATCAGTTGCCACCATGCCATGAATGACTGGCATGTCTGTGACTGTCTCAAGGCTCTTAACACTGCATTGCAATCATGCTGTACAGAGAAGGTCCCCTCGGGATGGTACTACTACTAGCCAGGCAAACCCAACCGTACGGCCTTTGACCAGCTCTTAGCTATATATATGGCTCTTGATTATGATAATATAAGTTGTATTTGTGCTGCGCCCTGTCTCTCTCTCAGTGATACATGGTTATAATATGGAAATGCAGCAGACATTCTGGATGTTAATTAGGTGTGCATGGGTGCTCACCTACACACACACACACACACACACACACACACACACACACACACACACACACACACACACACACACACAGAGCATCCAAACTAGCTTCCAAAGGCCCTGATGGAAAAGACTGGTTTTCAGGTGCGATTTAAACTGAGACAGTGTGTGCAGGGTACGGAATTCAAGTGGCTGCAAGTTCCTGACGCTTGGGGCTAAAATAATGAAACTGAACGTTGATGGAGTGTGGGTCCTAGGGACAAAGTTGTACATCCGTGAGTCACAAATCCGCACCAGTGTCATTCTTCAACATTGTGTTTCAGATGTTTGACTGGATCAGCCACAACCGCGACCTGTTCCTGGTGAACTACACGGAGATTGGCACATGTCACCAGATGGCCGTGGAGCTCGAATCGGAACACTGCCAGTTTGCTACGAGTGCTGAGGTTGGTTACGATAAGAAGACCATCATCACTTGTAGGTTTTGTCCACACTTTGGTGTGATTTCCATTGACTGCAAAAGAGTGATTTCCTAGAACTTTCTTTCAGAAAAAGACAATTGAGTACTTTTTCTTGCTGTCTTGCTTTGATTGAATAGGTATTGGTGGAAATTACAAGTACATGTATAAACTTGTAAACTCTGTAATTGTTGGATTCTTCTTGTTGCTCAGTTTTTGTTTGTTTGTTTGTTTGTTTTTTGTTTGTTTGTTTTTCCAAGGGGGGGGGGAGGGGGGGTCAAGTTTGAGGTGTCAGTGTTTATAAATATTGTCTAAGCGAGAGTGTCTTGCACCCCCAGATCAAAGATAATTTATGTCAACTTTCTCCAACATATTGAATGCGTATTGGAACTTTAGGCGTCTTTTCAACAGAACGTGTATGTGAACATCACCCGCATCCTGGGCATGGCACAGCGGATGTGTGACTCAGGCCACTACGCGTCCAACATGATCCGTGTTGAGGCGGGACGTCTGGAACGTGAGTGGAAGAGTCTTGCTGCAGCCCTGGAGGATCGGAGTAACGTCCTGCGCATGTCTGTTGTCTTTCACAAGAAGGCAGAACAGGTGAGGGTTAAGCTGTAGTCAGAGACTCCTGAAAATTTTGCACAGGGAATTTTTTTTTGTAAAGCACTTTATCCTCTGACTTACAAAGAAAATCATCTCGAACTGCTTTAGAGTGTCCAGATGTGATGAGTTATTGCAGCTTTTGTAAGATGCCTTTTGATATTATGTGATTTGTCCCTTTTATTAATAAGTTGAATAGTTGACATGGTTGCCTTCAGTTTGTTTAAGGACTCTGTGCAATTTGCAGTCACGCCAGTGATGAAAGTGAAATTAGGATGATCAGGTAGCAATGACCAAGGATAAAAAAGAGGGAAATTTGTCCTTTAGTGTGGAAACAGATTTCTGAAAAGCAGAGATCCAAAAACAGTGGATATTTTCAACCCATTGATGATGCGTATTTTGTGACATGCACCCATTGGCAATATGTAGTGTTTGATTATTAACTTCCAGCTGTATCCATGTCGCAAGATTACCTAGATTCCTCTCATAAATCATTCACTTTATATTTTGTATACATGTGTCTGTTTCGCATGTTGCAGTACCTGGCCCAAGTGATTGTGTGGCAGTCGACGTGCGAGAACACCAAGATCCCCACACAAATTGAGGATTTGGAAGAAGCATTGCAAGCACATCAAGATCTCATTGAGACCATCAGTCAGACATATGCAGAGGTTCGTGTCACCAGTAAAATCTGCTGTATTGTAGATGTAAATTTTCTTAAACATGAGTGGCTGTTGACAGGATGACAAAATAAGTAGGAACATAATACCAGATGTGCATATTTTTTTTTGTATTTGCCTTGTAAAATTTCAGTTACTCTGCTCTAGCAAGATTGTGAAAGTTTTGCGTTTCCTTAATCGTCACTGTTGGAGCAGCGATACTGGCTGTGCACGTACTTGTCAGTGAATCAGTGACGAGCCAGTCTGATTACCAGCTGATATGTAACTTTGTTTTCCTCATCAGGTATGTGGCGATGGCAAGGCATTACTGGATACACTACAGACCCCAGTAAGCTCCAGCAGTGCCAACTCCATCACGGCCAAAGCGGATTATTCTGAAGCTGCAGGCCATGTCCTCGACGTTGTTCATGAGGTTTGTGGTATTTCACTTCTGCATGTCTACTTTGAGGACTGACGAGATAAGTGTAACGTAACATAAGCAGCGATAGTTTTGAGAGTGAATGGCAGTCGTATTTTACTGGAAATAAATGAACGTAAGGGTGAAACCTCCATTCATGCATGCTATTACCACATGCGACTCTGTGCCACTGGCGTTTGCTAGGTGGTGCAGGCGTTCGCACAAAGGCCAGGAAACTGTGCGTGAGGAGGATGCATCCACTGAGGGCATTTCCTTTTCACGCTTACATCATCAGTTAGTGCTGTTGTGAATTCTTTGTCGTTTTAATCATTTTGTGACACAGTCATAGTCATGGTCATTAATAGTAATAGCTGCTAGTAATGTTACGTTACTACAATGTTGTGACTGTGTCATATGCTTACGATCAGTCACATGTTTGTGAACTCATGGCATTCAGCCAGCCCATCCACATGTAACATGAAAGTAAACAATGCAGACGCCAAAAGCTAAATCTAATAAGAAATTAACAAAACGAATTGTTTGTTTGCGTAGGTGTTGGCTCACCAGCGCCACCTGGAGCACATCTGGCACACAAAGAAAGTCAAGCTACACCAGCGTCTGGGACTGCGTCTCTTCCAGCAGGACGTAAAGCAGGTGGGTTCAGAATGTTTCAGGTGGACTTTACTGCCATGCCCTTGAAGCAAGACAATTGAGAAGCAGTAAAATGTGTCACATCATGACATGCTTTAGAAATGTTCAGCCCACAAAATTTGAAATATAAATGCAATTCTAAATTCCGAAACTTAAATAGCTGTTCTGACCCTTTGCACCATGTGATTGTAATGTGTTTATGTCCAGTGTGTGAGAGAATGCGTGTGATTCACGTGAGCGTGCGTGTTGGGTTCAGTTTGCGGTGCTTTGGGCCGATTCATGAAATTGGGTGAAGCGCCTGTACAATACTCATTATTATTATTATGAGTGGACAGTCTCTCGTTCAGCTGTCTCTGGTCGGATCCACTAGTGGGAGACCACCACAGTGGACAGTGCAGATCAATTGTGTTTAGTGGCTGTTCAGTTTTCTTTAGTGCCCTATACAGATGATAATGCTCTTTCTTAGGGCCAGCAGCTCACGTCTGCCTTACCAAAGCAGTTGAACAACAGTAATCCCATTCTGTATCAATGCTATGCTGTCCGTATTGCAGGCTGGGGATTTTTCAGTCACGTGGCAATTGTCAGCCAAATTTCCTTTCTTTTCAACCCCCCCCCCCCCCCCCCCCCCCCCCCAAAAATCAAAGTTTCTGCCAAAAAAAAAAAGAAAAAAAAAAGAAGAAAAAAAGGTCAGATGTAAATGTCACATAATATTTGGGTGCTAGGAGAGGCCTTCACAATTACTCAGTCATTTTCTCTCTCCCTCACCTCCACACCCCGCTACCCCAGGCCCCCGATCTGGGCACTGCCCCTGCACCACAACCTGGGTTTCGGTCTTTTTCTTACCTCGGCAGTGCCCCAGCCTGGTTTCATGCTCATACTGGGAAAAATATCTGGGTGTAAACGAATATTTGTTAGTGTGAACTGATGCTTGAATTGGCTGTGTTCTGACAGGTGATTGACTGGCTGAACAACCATGGCGATGTGTTCCTGAAGAAAAACACCTCCATTGGCAAAACGCTACAGAGAGCCAAGGCGTTGCAGAAAAGTCATGAGCATTTTGAGTCAGTTGCACGGGTAAGTGTTGTTTTATCTGACCTGCACAGTTAGTGATAATCACATTCATGATCGTTGCTTTTTGTAAGAAGTGCATGGCAGAAGCACCCCCAGGGGTTATGTGAAGATGCACCTTACGATTGTCACCTGTTTGCTAGTGGTGGCAAAAAGGCTTCAGGCAAGTCAAAGTTCTGTGATCAGTTTCCCGAATACTTACTTACTTAATCCTCTTTACTCCGGTTGGAGCATAAGGTGCCAACAAATCTCCTCCAGGCATCACGATCTTGGGCAAGCCAGCTGAGCTCATTCCATGTCTTTCCTGCTGTCTTCATCTCTTCCTCCACTGTTCTCCGCCAGGTGCCCATTGGCCTCCCCCTAGTTTCCCGAATGGAGACCTGATAATCCAGTGCAAAGGAGAATGTGTTTTCCCAACTGAGTGATCATGATGCTGGCGCATTGTCATTGTACTTGACAATGTTAACTTGCATTTAGATTGCCGAGGAGAGTTCTTTATAAGCACTTGATTTTGTGGTCGATACACACGATGTACTTGTGTCAGTATCAGTCAGCCAGCTGTGTGACAGGAAGTATTTGTGTAAGTTAGTGGGAATGTGACATGAGTTTAAAATTTTTTTTTAATCTACAGCTTTCTTGTACGTGTATTTTTATTGGTCACAGGTGGGATATGTTACAAATGATTCTTTGAGATATAGGGCAGTCACCACCAAGCCCCCCCCCCCCTTCCCCCTCCTCCTCCCCCTTTTGCCCCTCCTCCCCCCCCCCCCCCCCTTTTGCCCGTCCTCCCCCCCCCCCAAAAAAAAAAAAACAAAAACAAACACACAACAACAACAACAAAAACAAACAAAAAACAAACAAAAACAAAAACCCACAAAACAACAACAAAACAACAACAAAACAAGAGAAAACAACAACAAAAAATGCACACACACACACACACACAAAAAAATACCATACAGCAGCAGCAACAACAACATCAGAGAAACAAGCACCAAAACGTGATATAGGAAAACATAACAAAGGAAAACAAACACCAACCAACAACAAAAACCAACCAAACAAAAATTCAAGGCAGCAGCTACAAGTCAACAGAACACTTTCTTAGTCATAATCTTATGGAAGCCATTACAGTATATATACATTGTATAAGGTTGCAAATAGTCTGTCCTTTCTGGTGTAGTCTAAAAAATGCAAATGAAATCTGCTACAAGTACTAGTAAGTGACTGTAGTTGAATGCATACAGTATATATCTTCAGCAAACATTTGTTTCACAGGGTTTCATTTGAACATGCAAACAACACAAATGCTGCTGAGTGCAAAGAGAACAGGCTGACACTTTGTGGGTACATGTAACATGATACCGGTGCTGAAGGTTATCATTTTATGAAATGAAAAACACATTTGACTTCCTCGTAAGCAGCCTACAAGCTGTGGCTGCGGCAACAACCAGCCTTGTTTTCACTTTGTCCTAAAACAGGGGGGTTAAAGACACAAACAGGGAGCCAAGTGGTCTTAATCAACGCACATGCATTCTTCCTTGCCCTCCTCCAATTTCACGTGCATGCAGACGTGCACTCAGCTCACTCACACACACACACACACACACACACACACACACACACACACACACACACACACACACACACACAGAACATACACACAGACGCGTGCGCGCGCGCACACACACACACACACACACACAGAGAACCTGTTGGGGAGAGGGGGGGAGGATTTGAATGTCAGGCTGTATCATTTGACACAGATACGAAATCTATGACGAGGCTGCAGAGGGTCGCAAATTGCCACAAGTGGTACGTGCATTATGAGTGGAATGAACTGGAAAGCCAAGGAGCTGTATGTCCTACAAAGGCTTAACTCATTGCCTGGCCTGCACGGTGTCATGTTTTGGGGCGAGAGTAGGGAGAACTCTGTCGCATACTGTTGTGTGGAGCACAGTGTATAAGGTTATAGTTGCAAGAGAAACACAATCATCAGGTCAGTTTGAATAGTTTATCTTATCTACACGTAAAATATTTAAAAGAAATGTGGTTGTATTTTTCATGGATTTGTAGATGTCTCAGTTTTCTTTACTTTTTCTTTTCTTTTTTTTCTGTCAGTAATGCTGAGTGCTAAAATTTCAGATCAGTCTCTTAATTGTTAATGATTGCCTGAGCGTCTGCTGTAACGTTTATACTTTCTGCTAACAATATTTAATAATAATAATGAGTACTGTATAGGCGCTTTACCGAATTTCATGAACCGGCTCAAAGCGCCGTGAACTGAACCCAACACGCACGCTCACGTTAATCACACGCATTCTCTCACACACTGGACATAAAGTAAGCACATTACAATGACATGGTGCGAAGGGTCAGCTCAGCTATTTAAATTTCGGAATTTAGATTTGCGTTTATTTTTCAAATTTGGTGGGCTGAACATTTCCAAAGCAGAGGGGGAGGAAGCCGGAGTACCCGGAGAGAACCCCTGACGATAAGCCCGAATGAACGGTGCCATATACGAGAAGGAAAAATTCTTTGGCCCGAGTGGGACTCGAACCCCTGACCTCTCGCATTGGTGACAAGTCTCTTAACCACTAGACCACCGACCGCCACACACACACACACACACACACACACACACACACACACACACACACACACACACACACACACACACACACACACACACTATTTTACTGGTGCAGTGTTATGCAGAATGTTTAAGTTGAGATAGCAGCCAGTGCTCTGAATTCCGAGCTGTTCATTCACTGAAATTTGGCCAGGGTAAAAACAGAAATTGTCTTGATACAATGATAACAAAGAAGGGACCATTTTGCCACTGTCAAGAGGCAAAGACGTCAGAGTTATGTTAAGTATTCATCAGTCTCATCCTCTCGCCAACTACTTCGGTTGCACAGTCCTTCTAAGAGCCTTGAAGAGGTAATAACTTCCCCTCTGTAAGTGATTACCCTCCCTTGAACTACTCCTGCCACTGCCGTTCCCATCAAACAGTAGACAGGACGTACATGATCGGCCATGTGATAGTGGGTGTTTTAAGTCGTACAGTACAGCTCATGTATTCTGCTGGTTCTGTGTGTGTGTTGTTGTCGTTTGTAGAGCAGAGCAGGCCTCTGCTAGAAATATTCAAAATAGATAAAAGTGTGAAAAAATC
Organism: Batillaria attramentaria; assembly: GCA_018292915.2. Taxonomy (NCBI): domain Eukaryota; kingdom Metazoa; phylum Mollusca; class Gastropoda; family Batillariidae; genus Batillaria; species Batillaria attramentaria. The sequence continues at coordinate 6,139,042 of JACVVK020000004.1, forward strand.
AACTGTGATGCCAGGTTTTAAAGCTAGCACGGCTGAGGCTTTAACTGGTGTTCAGGTTTCAGGTTTCATCCATTCACATACATCGTGATATTACAGTTCCAACAATTTCAGTACGTACATGTATTACAATTACATGTACCAAGCTGTGTAAGTTTAGTTCATGGTTTTCACATTGCTGTGTTTGAATGCTCATGCCTACTCTATGTCCCCTCTCCCCACCCCCCATCCCCACCCCACCCTCCGAATCCCAACACCATCTTGCATCCCCCCTCCCCCCCCCCCCCATCTCCACATCCTCTTTTCAAACATCACTTGACTCCACAACTGGGTTTAAGTGTGACATAAATCAAGTGTTTATGTTTTCCTCAGCAGCATGTAGGTGTAACACAAAACGGTCATGCGGAACCGCTGAAGTAAACATGCACAGCATGACCCAGTTCCCGCAAAGGGCAGGTCAGCTTGACCTGCAAGTGGAAGTGCACAAGATGGGAGTTCAGGCAGAATGTTTGAAAAAGTTTGGGTTCATATTTAAGTACTTTCCCATGACATGAACATTGCCAGATTCATGATTTATCCCTAGGTTTTTGTTGGTGCGCGACACCCCAGTGACACTCAAGAATTATTTGCAACACACCTCTTCCTGCTAAACATACACATGTGTGCACTCACTTAAACCGACAGCGTGACTGTCTTTTTGAGAGCAGTAAAGAAGGAAAACAGTTGCATTATAGAGAGAAGAGAGAGGGAGACTGTACACAAAGTTTTATATTTGCTTTGCTATTGCAGAACACAATCACCAACGCTGACAAGCTTTTGGCCGCTGCGGACGAGCTGGCGCAGACAGGGGAGTGTGACCCAAAGGAGATTTACGGAGAGGCGCACGAACTCGAGCAGCGAATGCACAACTTCTTGTCCGCTCTGGAACGCCGGCGTGCCATTCTGGACATGACCGTTGCCTTCTACACACATGTCCATGAGGTGAGGGCATTCATACTCCTGCTCGAAATGACCAGATAAAGTTTGTGTGGTATGTCTGGGCTATTGTGTGCTTGTGTCAACAGCACTGCTGATGTTTGGGAAGTGGGTGACTCTCAGCCCAAGGTCTGGTTACCAGGTGTTGCAGTTTTTGTCTAAAAAACAAAACAAAACAAACTAGGTAATTCGTCAGTGAAGACATTCAGACACGGGGCACACACACATGCGCACACGCACACATGCACACGCACACACACACAACACACACAGTGTCCCCTTCATGGCACCCAGTCACCTGCACACACAAGATGCATGAAGTACAGTCAAGTATACCATCCTCAAAAAAACACAACATGCAAAACGCCCTGTGCATAATTCGAAAGTGGCCATCATGCTTCTCAGTACGTCTGGGGCAGATGCCCGTGCGGCACTTAGAACTGAACATGCTGTGCATACAAACACCCGGAAAATGTTCTTCAGTTCTGTTAACCTTTTCTCTTCCAGCTGACTAACTGGTTGGAGGATTTGCACGGCGAGCTGCAGAGCTCGGACATAGCTGACACCGTGGAGGGTGCAGAGCAGCTGATTGGTCAGTTTAACCAGCAGCGGCAGACAACCCTCGAGGCGGCCATCAACACTGTGAGCGAAGGACAGACTCTACTGGAACAGCTACGGTAAGCTCGCATGGTCATAAGCTGAAGTTAATCTGTAGTGGTGTCTGCAGTTGTCTTTTCAACTGTTACACCTAGTAATAAGTGGTACACAGCCACAGGAAAACAAAACAGAACAAACAAAGAAACAAACAAACGACGACAACAAAAATTAAAAAGAAAGAACTAGGAAGACTGTTGGACATTTTAGCAGAGAGTGCATGTACACATCATGCAGTTTAGGTGGAAAATTATGAAGTGGCAATCCACCTTTCGTCCAACAAAAGTTTTTTCTTCTTACCAGAAAATCTCAGGATTAATTTTCAGGAAGTTATATAGAACAGTATTTCTATATTGTGGGGGGGAGGAGAGCGTTTCCAGATGAGCCCCATTCTGCATGGCCTTGCGACCAGACATACCAAGCCTGTACATGTTGTTCTAACTTTTGTCTTCAGGATGCGATGTCCTGAGAATGCTGAAAGATAACACTTTTACTTGTGTAGTATGTTCCATTTGGCATGCGTTTTGTTGTTGTTGTGTTTTTTTGTTTGTTTTTTAAAATACGTTTCCTGCATTACTAATTTTTATTTCAGTTTCAGCATGTAGATTATCCATTTTTATTTGACATGCTGAGGTTTTTGTTTTTGTTGTTTGTTTGGTTGCTTGTTTGTTCATTTAGTTTTATTGTTGTTTAATTGAATGATTAATGTTTAGAGTGAGTGCATTCAAAATTTTATGCAGTTTCCAAAATGAGCACAAATCAGATTTTGTAGTTTCAATGGCAACTGCTATCCTTCTGGCAAATTGGTCTGCCCTGTAGATATGTCCAACTTTGTGACAACATCAGATATTGTTGTCATTCAAGGAAGCATTTGAAATATTGTGCAGTTGTAATTTATAGCCTATAAAAATTTATTGAGCTTACTTTTCTTCCTGTTTCCATGTTTACTTGCAAATTTATATTTTATTCCTGCCTCCGTCCTCGTGTTTGTTTCTCTAGATATGTGAAACAGAAAAAACGGCGAAATTCAAAGTGAGTTGATTCTTGCGTTACACAACACATGATACTGGTGTGTTCAGCTCCCTCTGTTGCAGTTTCCTAAGTCACATGCTGACTGTTTTCTTTCAAACGGTTCTTTACAGAATCAGTTGCATGCCCTCAGGTTGGTGCTACCACTGAATTTCTGTCTCACTGGGTTTTTTGGGAAACACACTGTTCAGCAAGAGCTGTTGAATTTATCTCTGTATTTGGCTTTACTAATACTGTAGGGGGTCAAGTTTGCAATAGTTTTGTTCCTACATGTAGAAAATCTACCTATTGGAATGTAGTTTCTGCTGAAGCAATTATTACTCACTCTCTCTCTCTCTCCTCTCTGTTCAATAATTAAAACAAGACATGTATTAAATACTATTAGGTGTACTGTAAGTACCCTTAGATTATACCTATCATTGTATTCAGCAGAAACCCCTCCCAGACAAAAGCGAAAGCAGTATCCTCATCAGCTTTCTGACTTCAAGACGTTGACTGGTTGAGGACAAAACATGTTTCTTCAGATCATACGCATCAAAAATAAAGAGTTAACCTCGAGCAGATAGACAGATTTAACAGGTTGATGCACGTAGATGTAAAACGCGGCAGACTTGACCCTTTGACTCAACTAACCATTGTGAGAACAAGACTCCCTGAAAGAAGAAAGTGCAGAATTTGGACACTTTTTTTTTCTTTACTTTTTTTTCTCCACATTCTTTGTTTGACCTTCAGACAGGTGGTCTTGTTTCACACCACACTGTGTTTCATGGATTTTCATGACTTGTGAGGCTTACTAATATTTCCTGACTAACAATCATTAAAGGTACAAAATGTGTAATGCATTGTAACTTGCCTACGCACAATCTTACTGACAAGAAAACATTTGTTTTGATTTAAACATTCACCCTAAATCCACCACAATCATTTCTATCATCAGATTATGTTCCAAGCGTGAGGTACACCATGCTAAATTCAAGCATTGCTTAATCTCAAACCTACTTGCATCGTTTCACTTTGTATAGATCTGTACAGATATATAGATAGATATATATAACTTTACACTGCTTAGATTTCAGTCATTTTTTTTATACAGAATTGTGGGGTTTTTTTGTGTGTTTTTGGTCTGTGCAACAAATAAATGTACAGGCAAAATATACATGAAAACTGTGGTTGTGTTAGTGGAACTAGAGCGTACAGCCGGTACTAAAGAAGAGAGACATAGACTGATACTTGGACACCCGACGACAGTTCTGTGGAGAGAGATCTTATGATTATAGCGAAAGATTAAGAGTAAGAGGTTGGTAAAGGAGTGTCATGCCGTATACTGTCAAAAGGGAAGGCAGTGGGTTAGACGAGACAACGGGTGGAGGAAGGGGGTGGTGGTAGTCTGTGGCAAGTGTGTGTGTGTGTATGTGTGTGTGTGTGTGTGAGTGTGAGTGTGTGTGTTCTGTCCCAGCCAGTAATTGCACAGTGTGATGGTTCAGGCGGTGCTCGGTCACCCATCCATAAAATCGTCAGTTACACATGGTCACTGACTCTCATGTTTGGTCACCTGTTATTACAGACAGCCCGCTCTCTATTCTCCCCCATTACTAGCGCCTTTTTTTTTTTTCCTTCTTCTTCTTCTCCCTCACCCCCCATTGACAGTGGCACATTTTTCTGAAGTGTAAAGTCCCTCCAGTCAACACAGACGTGAAATGAAATGTGTGTGGAAACCATCAGTGCTCAGTTTAATGCGAGGGCAGAATTCTTTTTCTTCGGAGTGTGTTTTTTGTTCAAGTTGTTTTTCGTTCAAGATGATGTGAAGTGAAGTGAAGTTGACTGTGGTACATGGAAGGGTGATAGGAACAAGAGATGATCGTGTTGCACAAGACAATAGCATGAATAACAGTGTTGGTGCTTGCGTGAATGGTAAACAGCGTGAACGACGAGCTAGTCACAGGGACAGCAAATAGATTTATAATACGTAATCACGACAACTACAGCAACAGGCAAAAACAGAAAATGATTTCAAGAACTCCCCTGGATATTTGGAAGATCGCGGTGTGTGGCTAGTGTACTGTGATATATTTATTTTGCAAAGATTTTGTAGGTGGTGCAGGCAGAATGGCAAATTGTAGTAGGGGAAATAAACATGCACATATTACATATTACAGAACGCGTTCAAATGGATTTTTTTTTTTAACCGCTGTGCGATCAGTGATGGCACGTTGAGTCATGATGCCAGCCTTCGAACTGATCACACTCCCCCCCCCCTCCCCTCCCCTCCTGAGCGCGTGCAGCACTGTGCAGCAATTCTGTCAGGACAGGGGATGGGGAGACAGTGGGGGACTGTCTGGCACCCATCAGTCACTGGCGCCAGACCCGGAGCTGCAGGTTGAAGGAACAACCATCAGGCGTGCTCCCTCCGCGACAAAAAAGGGGGTGGGGGAGAGGGGGGGGGGGTGAGGGGGCATGCCATGACATAGGACAATCAACCCTGTTGTCGACATTGAAGGGGGTTGGGCATGGGTGTGATTCTATGATGGTGGTGGTGGGGGGGGGGGGAAGGGATGGGGGTGGGGGGTGGTGGTGGTGCACTTGCTGCGTGGTGTTTCTGCTCGGGCATGTGGTCTTGTAGTGTCATGCCGGCGACATGTCCTCTGGTGCATGCTCTCTCTCTCTCTCTCTTTTTTTGTTTTTTTTTTTTTTTTTGCTTTGGCAGTGTCTCATGTGTGAACGGTATACATGTCTGGAAATAGATCATTTGTGTGGACATTGATCATGTCATGTGCAAATCAGAAGATTCACTATTGGATGTTGTGTGTTCCTCAGGTTACAAACGAGCATCTTTTGTTTGTTAATTTTCTCAGAGAAACAGTATCATGATTTCATCTGTTTTGATTGGTATAATTTGGGGTTAGGTAATACTGTTTGGGAAAGTAAATGTGGGTTTCCAAACACTGGCTTCAAATACCATAAATAAATAAATAAATAAATAAATATTTGTTAATGTTTCACAGTAGATGAGAGAAGTAGAACTGGAATTTGGTTTCTAAAGATAAAAAAAAAATCACATTGAAAGGTTCTGTTGCTTCATAGGAAAGAAAATCGTTTGTGCGAATTTTAAAGACAGTGTAATTCCTTTGAGACGGCCTCCAAACGTTTGAAGCTTTGAGTTCTGTGTTTGCCTTGGAATTTCTAAAGTGTCCTCAACACATGCTTGGGGACCGCCCCACTTCACACACCAGTCAGTGTCCATGGAAGAGGGATGCGAAGAAGTGTCTCTCCCTTCGTTAAACGTGAGCAAAGAAACCAGCAAAACTGGGATGCCTGAACCCTGTGGCTCAGATTTGTTGTTTTTTTTTACAAGCTGCTTGTCGGCTGTTCTGTAGCTAGTTTTAGACTTCTGTTCCTGTTTTTTGGGGTGATCTCTTTGTGGCCTTTGCAGGCCTTCAACTTCTGTCTGCTAAGTTCAAAACAAATTAGACACTTGCTCGTAGTTGCATGCGGGTTTTTTTTCCCCTCCTCCTCTTTTGGATTCCGGGCTTTTTGACAGAGACACACCCTACAAACACGTTTAGAAATAGAGTGCAAACGTGTTGAGTGACACTTGTGAAACATTTCGTTTTCGTTTTCTTTTTCTCCTCGATCACTACTTGTGAAACGTTTTGGTCTGGCACAGTGATACATGTAGTTTTCTTTAAAATTCAGGAGAGGTTTTTATATAGCTACACACTGGTAGGTTCTACAACTGCCTTCAATGGCCAGAATTGTGAATCAAAAAGGTCAATGCGGCAGAACACACATGTATGCTAGGAAAGATGAAAGCCTGCATTATTGCCTTTAAATGGTAGCATATCAGACATTGTCCATTGGTCATTTACTCTCTGAGAGTGAACTTTCAAGATTTCCGCTAACGAAAACTTCCCGAAAACATTTTGTACGTTAAGATTTATGGTCTGGGTTATTATTTTGGTTGTGCCATTGTAAGAAAAAATTGTTTTCTTCTGTCATGAAAAAGGGAAAGAGCTGAATCATTTGCGTTGTCGTCGCTGAAAGGATTTTGCAGTAATTCTCAGAAATGTCACCACCCCACCACACCCACCCCACATATGCGTAAACAAGCTTGGCTATAAAGCACATGTATTACCACTGGTAATGTTGATAGAAGCTTTGAATACACGCCACGCTAATATTGTCAACTGTTCAGTCAAGCGAGTATCAAGTATTCAGGCACCATAGGCATGGATTGGATTGAGTGGGAGGTGACATTGCACAACCCTGTGCCTCGCCTAAGAGTTGTGTACTGTACATGAAGTGCATATATTCTGCATGTGTACAGTCATGCAGGTACAGTTCATGAACCATGCAAAGCTTTTCTGGCAGTGTTAAGTATTAACGAAGTATTGGTTGCTGGGGTTGTGGATTCATTCGTTCCTGTCAAAGTTGATGGATGTGTCGGACGTTGTTACCCATCAAAGTTATTTGACAAAGTTAAGAAGAAAAAGAGATGTAACGTCTTTTAGTTGATGACTCCTGACCGGATACGAACACTGCTTACGGAAATGTTGAAGACAGATGCTGTGGCGCTTGCATGTGACATATACACGTACATGATGGATGATGATAGATGTGAATAAGATCTTCATTGATCAATAGTATTGTGCCTGTTACGCGCGATTACAGATTGTGTGGCAATCATATCTGGACAGCAGATGACAAGCTTGTCTGACAGAATGCATGAAACAACTGCTTGTGCAGTGTGGAGAGGTCGTGGCAGCCTCGAGCTTGCCTCTGTGTTTTTGGAAAATAAATGCGACAGACAGAAACTGCCATTACAGATCTGTTCTTGGAATATTTAGCGACAATTGTGGTGATATGCATGAGTGACTTTTGTCAATCACACTCACAGTCATGTTTCGGTGGCTTCGAAGATCCTGTTCGTACACTTGTTTTCTGTGGAGACTGATTTTCTACAGATCAGTGACTGTGTGTTACTGTGGTGCGATTTGCTTGAGGAAGAGCATGCTGATTGTGTTTGTGCTCACGGTGAAGTTGCTGGTGGTGTGCATAGTGATCATTCTGCATTTCTTGGGTGCTGTCTGCTGTGGTTTCAGAAAATGTCTATCTGTATTTCACAGGGCAGTGTCGATGGACTCGGAGAAGTCGGGTCCCAGTGCGGACTACAACCACATAGAAGGTATTTTGTTTGTGTGTGTGTGTGTGTGTGTGTGTGTGTGTGTGTGTGTGTGTGCGTGCGTGCGTGCGTGCGTGCGTGCGTGCGTGCGTGCGTGCGTGTGTGCGTGTGTGTGAGTGAGAGAGAGAGAGAGAGAGTGTGCACACTCATGCCACTAACTCGTAAGATTTCCTTTATTTAGATAACTCAAACATTCTTAAGTTGATGTCAATAATGTAAATGTACAGAATTATGACAAGCATAGCAGCAGAAACTTGATTCTGAAGCCTGCTTGATGAAAAAAAAAATTTGTCCAAAAAAACTCAAACCGGAGACAAAAATGGAGAATACACCAAAGTTTCAGCAGGGTGCCGAAAGAATTATGGACACACCTCTCAGATCAGAAGCAAGTGACAACAAAATTTACATGCTTCATTCCTAGTTTGTACTACAGCAGCTGACCATATGTAGCCATCATGGCTCATTTTTTACTTTTCGTTGTGTGTGTGCAGGTGTGCTGACACAGTTGAACGAGAGTCGAAGCCAGCTGGAGGAGCTGTGGGCAGCCCGCAAGATGAAGCTCGACCTGTGTCTCCAGCTCCGAGTCTTTGAGCGCGACGCCATGGAGGTCAGTTCTGTTTGTGGGATAACACTGTGTGATATTATTGGTACAGTGTACTGCTTTGGTTGCCTGGCTTTGTGATATCATTGGTACCGTTTTGATTGCCATTTTAAGCAATTTCCACACGAACCAGACAAACTTATTCTCAAAGATGATGTTGGGGGATACTCCTGTGAGATGGGATGGAGTGTGTATTGGCTTTTCTGAGTGCAGAGATGTCATCTGAACTGAATTAAACTAAAACGTGGTTGCGGATTCATCCCCAGGTGTCCTCCCAACTGGAGCTGTGGGCAGAGGAACTGCAGCATATGGAGATGGTTACAGACGGAGCTAAGGCGGAGCAGCTGCTGCAGATGCACAACGAGAGCGTGCTGCACATGCAGAACTGCACATTTGAGGTGCTACAGCGCGGCCAGGAGATCTGCCAGGTGAGGGCAGGGGGGGGGGGGGGGGGGTCTAGGTCACAGTAATAATGATAATGATAACGAGGCAGCGATCTGGGGCTCATGAACTGAGGTCACTCACTGGTATTTTGCATGTTCTACAGGTTCTTCCATCATCCCTTGAATGAGTGTAAGACCCTTGTGATGGTCTCCAAGTGGTCCTTGTTGGTGTTAAATGGGGCATTGAACATCTCTGGATGTTTCTAGGAATAGGAGGTGGGGGAAGTAGGGGTGGGTAGATGGTAAGGTAAAAACACCTCTTGCTCTTGCAAACTCTTTTCCCCCAGTAACATCAGCTCTGAATTATGATCTTACGCAGTACTGTATTTAGCCTCATTCCACATGTACGCTGATTCCAGGAAAAAGAATGTCCAGCCAAGCACTGCTGTAATTGTAAAGTGAATTGATGCATAAGTGTGCTGGCTGCCTCAGGAGGTTGACTTCATTGATAGAGGCGTATTGGCAAAGCTGCTTAATGAGTGTGTGTGTGTGTGTGTGTGTGTGTGTGTGTGTGTGTGTGTGTGTGTGTGTGTGTGTGTGTGTGTGTGTGTGTGTGTGTGTGTGTGAGAGAGAGAGAGAGAGCATATGCATGCGTGTTTGTTTGGGAAAATGTAACTATAAGGGCAAGATGCTTGTTGAGAATGCCACACAACAGGCGGAAGGCGGGATAGCCAAATGGTAGAGCGTTTGATTCTCAACACTCGGGTCGTGAGTTTGACATCCACCTGGGGCCAAATATTTGTGCTGGCCTTTTTCTTGTAGCCCCGTCTTTGGTATCACCTACAGGGGTTGGAAAAGGATGTTAAACTCCCAAACACCCACCCACTCATCCCCACCGCCACACAACAGGTTATTGATGATACACTGGCTCCGATGTGGAGCACCGTTAGCGTCACTGTGGTTCCCTTTCCGTTGACAGTGCGGGTGAGATTTCTTGTGAGGAAAGTTGAATGGGTGGTGGGCCATGCTGCGGTTTGCTTTGTGCACATGGCAAACACCCCATCCCGCTAGCACTGTCCTGTCTGTGTTTGGTGCAAGCATATTCTCCTCGTGCTCAGGGGAGGGGTATGTACAGTTCTCCATCAGGGACCTCTAGCCAGGAAGGAGTGTGTCCTCAGTCACGCACAGGGGGCGAGATGGGCCCTTTTTGAAGGACGCTGTCTCGTAACGGGGAAACATTCATGTGGGGTCATGGTCAAAGCAACACTGTTTTTGTCTCTCCTTACCGCCCCCCCCCCCCCCTCTCTTTCTTTCTCTTTCAATGGCTAGAATTGAAAATTTGATGTACTTTTTTACAAATGTCTTTTGCCCTTGTACAATATAGTCTTGTTTTGTTGTTTCTCTCTCTCTCTCTCCCCCTCTCCCTCTCTCTTATTGACAGCAGATTGAAAACTGACCAGTGTATAAACAAATCTTTCCTGCTGGAAAGTAAAAGTACATTTGCTCTCTCTGTGTCTCTGTCTCTCCTACCTCTCTGTCTCTCTCTCTCTCTCTCTCTCTCTCTCTCCCTCTCTCTCTCTCTCTCTCTCTCTCTCACTCTCTCCATCTCTCTCTTGCTTTCTGCCCCCTCCCTCCCCTATGTGTTGAGACGTCCCTCAGCTGTCCAGCCAGTGTGTGAGGGGTGCGTGGCGTGCCTGTTGTGTTTGTGGGTAAACACGGTGGTTTTCCCTCACAGAGCCTCGGCATGGCCAGACATGCTTTGTTTTAATCTAACAAAGACCCGCGACTCGGCAAGACCACTCTAAGCTGTGCGCAATAGGCTCTAAGCGGGATGATTTGTCTCGGGAATCGCATTTGGCGACGCGTTCAAGTGAGTTTCAAATTATGTATGAAATTCAGCTTTTACTAGGGGAACGAAAGATTCGAGGAAATTGTGCTTTTTACAACAGTGCTTTGTGTTGTGTTTTATTAGCTTGAGTGTTTTGCAAGTACGCAAGTCAACAGAAGTAAGTACTTGGCCTACAGTAGTGTGTGATTATGACATTTCAACAGAGCAAACTGTCCTTCGCCAGTTTTGAGTCTTCTTTTCAAGAGTGAGTTTTATTTGTGTGCAGTTGATGTCAGATGCGGAATACGACAATGGGTCTCGGATACAGGCATTGCTGGAGTACCTCCATGAGCGCGAGTCAGATCTTGAGACCATGGCAGAACAGAAGCGAATCCGCCTGGAACAGTGCGTCCAGCTGCGGAACTTCGAGATAGAAGCCAGACAGGTACTTGTATCTTCTTGTTGCCGTTTGTGTGCATGTGGTGTCGTTACGTCGTCTGCAGGATGTGGAGTGTCGTCTGGAAAGAACTTCCTATGTGCTGATGAGACTAGAAACACTTTGATCCAGAAGGAGTACATATTTTTAAGAGCCCAAGCAGAGGACTGTGGTAAATTTTTTGTTGTTTATGTGTGGCAGCAGAAAGTATGAAGTGTTGTTTTACATTAGGAAATGATAACATGATGCCTAGCAAGACTTTTTACTAGAAAGGGTACATTGCTTTCAGAAGTCGAAGCAGGGCAGGGTGTTAATGTTCCTGTGATGTTTTAGAAACATACTGTATCTTTGTGGAAAGATACTGTGTAGGTTACCTTGGGCGTACGCAAAACAAGAACAAACAGATGAAAGGGGGTGCTTGAACACAGTTCAGTTTTGGTGGGTTTTGTGTGGCAGGTGATCTGTTGGGTGCGTAATGGGGAGTCTATGTTGACGGCCAGCTTTATGTGTCCCAACACCTTGGTGGAGGCGGAGCAGCTGAAGAAGGAACACGAGCAGTTCATGATCGCCATCGAGGTGAGTTTGAGCACGGGATACATGCGTGTCGTGATTGTGTTCGTCATGGTCAGAAGAGTCAGTGGATGTGTGCGTGAGTGTATCAGAACTACTTATCTTCCATATATTGAGAAGTTCTTGCCAGGAGGTACTATCGATGCAGATAGCAAGGACAGAGATAGTAATTATGCTCTGGCAGGGAAGTCTCGATATGTGTGCCTTTGGTTCTTCCCGCTCCTCTCGCACACAAAGACATACTCAAAAGACATGGAAAATGTTGATTACAAAAGATCGCTTCGAAACATGGAGTTCAGAATACAAAAACAAGTCAGTTTATGCAGTGCTACACATAGTTTAGTCACGTCTTGGTGTTTCTGTCCTTGTTCTTGTTGTTGATCTTCTTGGCTTTTATCGGGTCTATCATCATGCTTTTGCCTTCTTTTGCAGAAAACCCACTTCAGCGTAGTCCAGGTGACGCAGCGTGCAGAAGCAATGCTGCAGAACCAGCACTATAACTCGGAGCTGGTGCGCGCCATTGCCGAAAACGTGACGCTGGCCTGGCAGCAGCTTATGTACCATGCTGAGGAGCGACAGAAACTAGTCATGGCTTCTACCAACTGGTACAAGACAGCTGAGCAGGTATGTACATCTGTGGATTATCTCGTAAAGGAGCTGATTATTCAGTATGCTGGCAGTGGTTCTGGATACTCAAGATTTGATATTGAGTTTTCATGGGTAGCTGTCTTTCACTTTCACTGAAAATACTTTAAACTTTGTATTTTGAAAATACAAAGAAAAAAAAAAAAGAGAAAAGGTCTTGTGCCTTTCAGCTTGCGGTGCAGATGTCACTTTAGTCTGAATCTAGGGACACTGGCCATTTTTAATGTAAATTTACATAATTGCAAGTAATTAATGAATGCATCAAACTATACATGAGTTTGATAAGCATTTTTTGAAATTACTACAGCCCGGGTTTTAAACATCCTGGTCTTTCTGTATGCTCTGCTTTCTCATAGTCTTCTGGGGTTTTTTTCTTGTCCAGGTTTGGTCCGTTCTGGAGGCACTGGACCGTGACTACAAGCGTGACGAGGACTGGTGTAGTTCCGACAAGTCGGCCAGTAGCAACCGTGCTGCCTTCCTCGTGCAGCTCATCAATAAACACAATGAACAGAAAGAGGCTTTTCTGCGGGTGAGTCCCAGAGTTGATTAAGACCCGCACCCTCAGGGACAGCTTAGTGTGTTTGCCTTTGTCTGCCTGGGTGTGTCCAGAGAGCTTGTGTACCAAATTCTCTAAAACAGATACATGTGTCATTATCATTGTGTTTGTGTGCTTGTGTGTGTGTGTGTGTGTGTGTGTGTGTGTGTGTGTGTGTGTGTGTGTGTGTGTGTGTGTGTGTGTGTGTGTGTGTGTCATTCTGTGTGTGTGTGTGTGTGTGTGTGTGTGTGTGTGTGTCATTCTCTCTCTCTCTCGCTGTGTGTGTGTGTGTGTGTGTGTGTGTGTATGTGTGTGTTGCGAGGACAAAAGTTGAGGTCTGTGAAACAGTCAAATTGAAACAGATTTTTTTTAAAGTTGCAAACTTTAAAATTTAGAATGCTTGATTTGCAAAAGTACAACAACAACAGCTGAGGAGCAGGCATGTACAGTTTCCTACTGTGATTGTTTTACTGTACTTACGTTTATCGACTTTGCATGCATCAGTGGGGTGTGGTGTATGGTTTATTATCGGTTGTGCTCAGGTCACGCCATATTGTGCTTCTGATTTGTTATCCTGAGTAAATGGGAAAGACCTGTACAGCATTAGGAATTTTACCTTCACAAGCTTTGATGTGTTGTGTTTCACCTCTGGTGACTGACTTCTTCTTTGCAGGCCTGCACCTTAGCACGACGTACAGCAGAGACATTTTTAAAATATGTGCACAGAAATCTGCACTTCCTTGGTATGCAGATGAAGTTCCGCAGTCCAGAGGGCCATGTCAAAGGTGAGGATAGAAAACAGGCAGAGATTCCAGTGCAATCACAGTACCGTCAGATGCATTTTGCTGCTCAATACAAGTTGTGGTGTCTGTATTTCAAAAGTGTTGTACATGTAAAAGGAAAAAGCCTGTTTAAGATGCTTGGTAACAGTTGCAGACTGACTAAAGACAAAAAAATCAAAATGTAGCAGTAACAAGAACAAAAATGACTGTAGAGAGACACTTCAAGTTATAGGTTGCAGGCAACAAGGGATGTTTTGCCAGTCTGACTGTAATTTGAAATTGGTATGAGGCCCTGGCTGGTCGGTTACTAGTGCCTGCTGCATATTGAATCACGTACAGCTCGCAAATTGTCCCTGACTGCCCACACCTTAATTCTTTCACAACTGCTTATGCTTCTAGCACTAAGTGCCTGACACTCATCCTGCAGCAGCAGCATTCCTTCCTAAACTGGCTATCCCAGGCAGTGCAGGCCAGTTCGGCAGTACATGTACCTAATTTTGAAAAGCTGTAGCTCAGACAGACTCAGTGAATCTCATTTAAACTTTTTCGGGCGCGAGATGATAATGAGAGGTTTCCCTCATGACACAAGGTCTTTTCCAACCTACAAGGTCCCCCTATCAGAAGATATTTTTCAAGTTTGGGAACTTCACTGCTGCTTGTCGCCGATCAGCACCTTCGGTTGTCTGCTACGGGGTGCCGATCAGTGACAAAAGTAGTGAAAGGGTTAAGGGCTTTGCACTTAGTGAGAGACAACTGCATCAGGGCCCGTATGTAAAAGTCTAGGTTAATTTAACCCACGGCTACGGGCCTAACCCAGACTAGGACAAAAGAAACCAAGAAACAAAATTATATAAACAAGGAGGCAAAGAAAGGAAGAAATAAGTCTTTCTGTAACGGCTTAGGCATCTTGCTGGAATGATTTAAAACAAAAAACAACAGAAAATTTAACCCTAGAGCTAGTTTAGTTCGAGGTTAGACTCTATCCCGGGGCTAAAATCCCCAACCTCGACTTCTACATGCGGAGCCTGTTTTAGAATTTTTTCCTGTTTAAAAAAAAATTGCCTTCAACTGTGATCACTTAGCTGACGATGGTTATGTCAGATTATGTGTACCTGATTGCAGCCACTCTGGACCAGCTGCTGCAGCAGGAGAACCTGGTGATCGAGTACTGGACGGTGAAGAAGCGAAAGCTGGAGCAGTGCCACCAGTACGTTCTCTTCGAGCAGAGTGCCAAACAGGTCAGCAGTACTTTTCACTCCTACACCCCTGGCTCCTAAGGCTTCCTTTCTTGATTGCTTGGCAAGTCACTGAATGACTGTCACGCTAATGAGAATGGTAGTGAGACCAGCATTTTACCAAGTTTCGAGAAGCCGAGTAGCCCTGTTAGTAGCTTGATGGACTGTCCTTGCTTGGGTTGTGAGTTTGCTTGGAGCAAAAAAGAGTGTGCTTGTGTTTCCCTCATTGCCCCATCTTTGATATTGTTAAACATTAAAGTAAACCCTTAATAATCAAACTGCCAAGTTTCATTCAGTGACCCAGTCAGACAGCTTCCGCCTTGAGGCCAGTGCAAAAGATTTTGTAATGGCAAAAGAAATTAAGTCTACACACACACACACAGACACAGACACACACACAGACACACACACAGACACACACACACACACAGACACACACAGACACACACACACACACACACACACACACACACACACACACACACACACACACACACACACAAGCAGAATGGACTTATTAAGTTACAAAATGTACTTTGTTTTTGCTCTGTGTGTGTGTGTGGGGGGGGGGGGGGGTAGGAGGGGGGGGGGGGGGTTGGTGTGTGTGTGCGTGTGCATGCACGTGTGTGTGCTTGTGCATGCATGCAATTCCCTAAGCTCACCCTTATAAAAAGCTCTCATTGTGTGGTGTATTTAGCCAGCACTTACTGTGACCCCCTGATGTGTAAACCTTGTGCTGTGTATTTGTTTCCAGGCTCTGGAGTGGATTGAGGAGTACGGTGAGGCTTACCTTGCCTCCCACACTCACGTCGGTGCTAACAATACAGAGACAGAGGCGCTGTTGAAGGAGCATTATGAGTTTAGAAACAGGGCCAAGGTATGTTTGTTGTTGTGCATGGTTGTTGTGTATGTGGTTTGTTGTGTTGTGTTGTGTTGTGTTGTGTGTGTGTGTGTGTGTGTGTGTGTGTGTGTGTGTGTGTGTGTGTGTGTGTGTGTGTGTGTGTTTTATATTTACTTAGTATGAAGTGTATGTCTTTAGGATATTGTTTGCTGCGCTAGGGTTTTCTGTGTGTGTGTGTGTGTGCGCGCGCGCTTGTGCGTGTGTGTGTGTGCTCGCGTGCTTGTGCGTGTGCTTTGTATTTAATTTGTACGATGCGTAACTCTTTACAGTATTGTTTGCTGCTATGACAACTGTAGAGTTTTCTGATTGGTGCATCTGTGTGTGTTGGTGTTTGTTGGTTTTGTTTTGTTATTGTTGTTGTTCAGGGTGTTTTTTCTGTTTGAGTATAATCTCGAATGCAAATTTCTGATTTTCTCAACAGGAAACGAGGGAAAATGTCAAGCTGCTGCTGCAGCTGGCGGATGACTTTGTGGCCAAGGGCAACCTCCACGCCAGCAGCATCCTGGGATGGTGCGGAGCGGTGGACAAACGCTACAAGGACTTCTCGTCGCGCATGGAGAAGTACCGTCTGCAGTTGGAGGGGAAGCTGGGTGTGTCCACACCAGAGGTGCGTCTGCCATTTAAAGCGTATTTGATGTGAAGTTTGGAAAATAAATCCTACACAGTTTAGAATGCCTGTTACTGCATTAGCTCATGCGTATTGGCGATTTTATAAACATGGAAATGATATATATACTGAATAGGGAAGGGTGATGGACTTGTTTTCATAACAAAAAGTCTTAGTTTTACACCCTGCAACAGTGATCTGATCCGACGTTGCACTTTGTCGGTATTCATTGCAACCGAGAATAGCTATAGTATTGGTCAGAGTCCATTTCCCTGTGACAGCCTGTGTCCATGGGCTTCACTGAGCTAGGCCTTAATCTAAGAACTTGCTGCTCTTTCCAGTTTTAGGGGTCTTTTCCATGGAAATATGCTATAATTTTTTTTAAAGTTCTTTGATTTTTATTCTTGAGTGGCTCAGCACCTGCAAACAGCAGCAGTAGCATTGTTAGTATTGAGGGTTGCTCAGTCTGCAGTGCTTGAAAAATCACTTTGCAGTGTTCCTGAGTCAGTTTGGTAATAGCTGAGTGCTTGTGTGTATGGTGAATGATTCAAGTTTTTTTTTAATTTTTGATTTTTTTTATGGACATGCAGCATGCAGAGAAAGAGGAGCAGCAGAGACACAGTGACTCATCCTTAGAGGAGAAGCTTCAGCACACGCCCAAAGAACTCACAGAGGAGAAGAGAAAGTCAGCCAGGAGAAGAGAGTGAGTTGCTTCCCTTTTCTTCCCTTGCTGTTGCTGCTACTGCTACTAAAAAAAAATGAAGTCCAAACAGTTTTAATTGTCGTAAAATAGTTTGTGTTTTGAGCATGAACTGTTTCATGGAGTACTGTTGCACTCTGTAAGTGGACACTAGGTTGAATGGATAGGATATTTTCAACCTTGTAATGGAGTCATACGTTTCCTCTGTCCTAATCCAGGTTTATCATGGCTGAGCTGCTTCAGACAGAGAGGACATACGTCAAGGACCTGGAGAATTGTATGCATGTAAGTTATGCCACAACATTTGTCGTTGTCATTTGAGTTCACTGTGATCCGTTTCTTCTGTGATTCTGATAGATCTTTTCTGACTGCAGTCTACTTGTATGCCATCAACAGTGAACTGATACTATTTTTTTTGATGATCATTTGTTGTACTTACTGATGATGCTTACTGTCCCTTGAATCAACATTTTAGACTTAGTGATGAAGAATCTGTGCCGCTGCCATTCAGAAATTTTATCACTTTTTATTGGCAGACATTCATGAAGTCCATGACAGTTCCCAGCAACAACGTTCCCAATGGCATTCAGGGCAAGGAGAGAGTCATATTTGGCAACATGGATGAAATTTACGACTTCCATAAAGAGTAAGTGCACTCAGTTTTGCTTCTCTTCGATTAGAGTTTTTCTGCTGCCTTTAACTCCAACAACCTAGTGTATTTTGTTGTTGTTGGTTCTGTCCAAAGAGTAATGTTTAATTCTTGTTCTTGACATTTTCCTATCCAAACACATCCAGATTCGTAACAAAAACAAGCAACAACACAAACAAAAATCACCAAAATTTCAGTTGTACACGTATTGGTTAGTTTGAAGTAGAAGTTCATGTAGAGGTTATTGAGCTTCATCGTGAAGACTTGAAGAATTTTTGTAGGGGTGTGTGTGTGTGTGTGTGTGTGTGTGTGTGTGTGTGTGTGTGTGTGTGTGTGCGTGCGTGCGTGCTTGTGTTGTGAGAATTTATGGAATCAGTCCTGGCGAAATGCTTCACATCGTATGTTTTTCTCGTTTCCACCAGCATCTTTCTGAAGGAGTTGGAAAAATACGAAACAATACCAGAGGATGTGGGCCATTGTTTTGTCACATGGGTAAGTGTTTAACCTCTGTGGAAGCCTGTGATATATCCCTCCATACAAAACACAACTGTACATGTGATACACACAGGTGTATACAGTGCTTAATTTGGCACAGTCTCACATCGACACACATGCGGCTTACAGGCGCAGACTGTTTTCCAAAGCTCATCTTTATTTCTTCCACTTCACTTACTGCTGTTGGAAAGCATATCACTGTCTGGGGATGCTTATCTTGGCTTTTGGCCTATGTGGATTTAATGTAGCTTTTTCCCAAAGGCAAGTCTGCATGCAGAAACACATCCTTACTTGTAGTTTATTCCGCAGTCTCGAAGAAATATGTGCTTGTGAAAGGTCAAACAAAATTAATGCTAAATTACTAATAATGTTAACTTAAACTGGGATATCTTTCTGGCATGATGTTTGCATAAGGTGTTTGCATAATGTGCAATGCACCCGTTAGAGTATGTGTTACATGTATTTTTTAATACTGTTCACAATTGTGTTTCAGGCTGAGAAATTCTCCATTTATGTGAAGTATTGTAAAAACAAACCTGACTCCAACGCCTTGCTGGTGGATCAAGCTGGATCTTTCTTTGAGGTAAACTACAGTGTAATTGCATGTGTGCATTTTTTTTTTCTTTTTGGTGTGTGTGTGTGTGTGTGTTGAGTAGACTGGTGTAATGAATTTTAGAAAACATTTTATAGGTTCACATACTTACCAAACAATTTAGAACGACCAAAACCAGTGTATACAGCAGTGCTCATAGCTGCTGTTGTTTTGCAGCATTGATGACCAGTCATTTTTAACATGTTGACCAGTTTAGCTTCCAGCACTAATATTTGACTGCCTTTCTTGTAGTTTGACTGATGGGTAATCGTGGATTTTAGATTAAACTGGTGGAATTTACATCTTTCAGGAGATGCAGCACAAATACAAGATGGGGGAGCCACTGGCATCTTACCTGATCAAGCCAGTCCAGCGGATCACCAAGTATCAGCTGCTGCTCAAAGATTTGCTGACGTGCTGTGAGGAACACACTGGAGAAATCAAGGTGTGTAATTTCATAATTTGATCTATGGGTCCCTTTTCTGTTGTTGTTGCACTTTTGTGTTTTTTGCCAATCTGAGTTTCAAGGGAGGAAGAGTTACAAGAACCGTTTACCCCCTGAGGGATGTATACATCTCATATGACCCTTTCTGCAATGTATTTAGTTGTATGTGTTGCTTCAGGTAAAAAGAATGTTCTGGTAAAGAAGTCTTGTATTACAAGGATTTCTCCCCAGAGCACTGGAAAGAAAACCAGTGAACAAAATGGACTAGGATATGTAAACCTCATAGTATTTATGCGGCACACTATGCGCACGTGTATCTGTTTTCAGGGGTTAAATTCTTCCAGCTTTTGCTAAAAGTTTTCCTCCTCTCAAAAGGTGTGTTTCCTCAGAAACACTTTAAGTCACATCAAAATGCACTCATTTACACAGATTTTAGTGTAATTTAAAAGACAATGCAGGGGAGCATGCCCCTGGTCACCCCAAACAGTTGCACATCTGCTTAGAAGACGCACGCCCCTGGCTTTGCCACTTCGTCACTAAATCAAATGCTGCACACTTTTCCTCCTTTGGGACCATGGACCATTTTAAACCCTGGTTTTAAATCTCTTCATGTTTGTGTTGGGCAGGATGGCCTGGAGGTGATGATGAACGTGCCAAAGAAAGCCAACGATGCCATGCACTTGAGCATGCTGACGGGCCTGGAGGAGAGTCTGGAGGCCTTCGGTGAGGTGCTGCTGCAGGATACCTTCACCGTCTGGGATCCCAAACAGATCATCCGCAAAGGCCGAGAACGCCGCCTCTTCCTCTTTGACGTCTGCCTCCTCTTCTCCAAGGAGGTCAAGGACAGCAGCGGGAAATCCAAGTACATGTACAAATTCAAACTCATGGTGAGTGGAGACTGTGATTTAAATTGTCAGTGGTTGTGAGAGCATCACTTTGTTTTATAGTATTCAGTGTGATGATGATTGTTGCTTTTACATAAAAACAGTTATCAATTCCATTATTGAAACTAATATATGGCACTTTTCCCTGCATTCCTTACAATTTGTGTCTTTTGCCTTGCGCAGATCTCAGAAATCAACATAACGGAGCACATAGAGGGAGACGAGACAAAGTTTGCTCTGTGGACGGGGCGGGCCCCCATCTCAGACTACAGGATTATACTCAAGGTAAACATGCTGATCTTTTTCATTTTGCTGGTTTTGAGAATCCGACTTTGACTTGTCTTTTACACTGATATGTCATGGAATTTGCAGCCAAATTTTTCCCCAACAGAATTAATTTAAAAGGGTTTTGGGTGTTCCGCTGTAGACATGAGTCTATTCCCCAGTACCAACTGAATAACTATAGACAACTTTCCCATGTAATGAGGGGGAGCTTGAATAGCTGAATGGTAGAGCGTTGGACTTTCAATGCTCGGGTCATGAGTTTGAATCCCAGCTGGGGCCAAATATCTGTTCTGGCCTCTTTCTCGTTGCCTCATCTTTGATATCACCCATACATACCCAAATAGCTATGCTGGCCTTTTTCTCGTTGCCTCGTCTTTGATATCACCCATACATACCCAAATAGCTATGCTGGCCTTTTTCTCGTTGCCTCGTCTTTGATATCACCCATACATACCCAAATAGCTATGCTGGCCTTTTTCTCGTTGCCTCATCTTTGATATCACCCATACATACCCAAATAGCTATGCTGGCCTTTTTCTCGTTGCCTCGTCTTTGATATCACCCATACATGGTGGAAAAGGACATTAAACACCCAAACATCCACACACCCACACCCGTGTAATGAGCACTCTCTTTGTGTGGGTTTTTTTTTTTGTGTGTGTGGGGTTTTT
Source organism: Batillaria attramentaria (assembly GCA_018292915.2). NCBI lineage: Eukaryota > Metazoa > Mollusca > Gastropoda > Batillariidae > Batillaria > Batillaria attramentaria. The sequence continues at coordinate 6,160,120 of JACVVK020000004.1, forward strand.
TTTTTTTTTTTTTTTTGGGGGGGGGGGGGGGGGGAGACGTAATTGCCTATTTCTCTTTCCCCCCCTTTACATTGAAGAGTTGGGGAGGGGGTAGGAGCCGAATGGTTTTGGCGTTGGAATGATGTTGATCATCCCATGCTGACAGACTGAGGTCTGGGGATAAACCTTACTTTTCGTCATCAGCCTGCACCACAGCAAAACCATCACATTCCACCACTTCCAATCACAGTAGCAACTTGGCTAACGCTGTACATGTTCCCTTGCCATCGCCGCAGGCCTCCAACCTGGAGACGAAGCAGCAGTGGGTGAAGAAGATGCGGGAGCTGATCCAGGAACGCATCCTCTACATGCACGAGGCCCTCAAGGACAAGCAGCCCACCATGTTCAAACCACCGCCCAGGATGTTCAACCCCAGTCGAGTCAGCAGGTACATACACGCATTCGTTGTCACCAGTTCATATTCTGTACAATAAGCGAGCTGAAAGTCCCCTCTCTTCCGTCTGTGCGACCCAGGTAGACTGAGCCAGCACTCTAATAGTGTGGTGCGTTATGGTAGGGAATTCTCGGCACACATTATACATGTATGTCTCTTGTGAGACGCCCCAGGTGCCGCATGTCTGGAGGTCAAAGCAGTGATAGACTACCACTAAACGCTTCACTCTGGTGCAAGCTGCATATACCTGTTTCCCATGCCACTGACTACAGCCTGCTCTTCTTTGAACGATGGATGTAGGAGTTTTAGCAAGCCCACTGGATATTTGTTCGTGTGCGTGTACATGAGGCCGAGACGGGCATAGTAGACGAGTCTGCACGTGATTTTGACTCAGTTTGGAAAGGAAAAAATTTAATACTTTCAGGATTGATAGGATTCTGAACTGAGTTTTATTTGCCTGTGAGTCGGACTGTTAGTGAACACACTGACGATGTGGTGACTACATGTACAACATTCTCCCGAATCTGGACTCAAAGCGAGTGAGATCAAGCAGTGGCTTCTGGATGCACCTATACACACACAAAAATAGCCTGCTTTACTGTTGGCGTACACATATCCATCATCCACCTTGATGACTCTCCCTCCACTTACATCTGGGTGTTTGTGAAGTCAAGCTGTGCTCTGAACTTGTTAAGGTGGCCACACACTGAGTGAAACACCTGATTACCCATCTCCCCTGGTTGCCCTCATTTTGTTGGTTTATAATGGGAAGGGGGGTGAGGGGGGGGGGGATAGCATTTTTTCACTTTGGCATGGATGCAGAGCATAAACGTTAATTACTTTCCCCAGCTTGGGATTGATATGTATATAGAGAGACGGGTATTAAGATGGGTATGTGGGATAGAGGGGCAGGGGAGGGGGGGGGGGGTGCGGGGGGAGGAGAGATAGAGAGAGGGATGCCTTTTTTTCCATTGCTATGCTGCTTCAGAAGTTTCATCGACGATTGCTCTCATCTAAAGCCGTAATTTTAGAGTGTGGTAATAACATATTAGTGTGAGTCGGTTTCTAGGTGGTAAACAGCCCGCTTCAATCATTCTAACTGACGACTGACAATCCAGAGTGTTTTTCCGGTGTTATGGCGTTCTGCATTTGGAAAAACGCGGTGTTATGCGTGGGAGTTATGCTGATTGGTGCTGCCATGATTTGGAGCGGCACAGCACCAGAAATATGCCTCTCCATTTTGTTTCACCCCTAGGAGGAGAGAGAGAGAACAATGACAGGATTTCTGTCAGACCACGGCATCATGGTATAGGTCATATAGATTAAATAATTAATAATACTTATCTAGCACTTATTCTCACAACAAAGCAACTCATAGCACTACACACACACATGTACGCACGTACACATGCACAGGCATGCACTCACACACACACACACACACACACACACACACACACACACACACACACACACACACAGAGTCACACACACCTGTACAATTACAGACAGAGGCACTGAGTCAATGGCGGACCACTTAAGTGTGAAAAGCCTGACGGAAGAGGTGGGTTTTCAGGTTTGATTTGAACTTGGACAGTGTGGGAAGATTGCAAATTTCGACCACCAGCGAGTTCCAAACATTTTGGGCAAGGAAACTGAAGGAGCGTTCGCTTGCGGTTTTCATGTCATATGAATGATGGTGGGGGTGGGGGTGTTCGGGTGGGTGAAATGGAAAGGGCAAAACAAGAAAGCTTCATTCTCCACAGTCACCGTAACACAAATTTGCTTTTACAGTTCCTTAGTACTGCATGATCACCTTACCAGATATTCCAATTTGTCCTCACATGTGTCCATTTCCAGTAGCCTAATTGCATGACCCAGTGCACTGTGTTCACCGTTTGTCTGATGAATGTTTCAGAGACATGGAGGGTGACAATACATCACTGGAGGAGATGACTATGGAGCGTCGCCCATCACTGACCTCGATTAATTCCAACGCTACCACGGCCACCACAGACAGCAGCAGCAGCGGCAGTGGCAATAAGGTAAGTGTCCCTACTGGAACAGATTCTGGACACTTTAACACTTCTCCTACCGGGCGTAGTTCTTTTCTTCATTCTGTGTGTGAACACCTCTTTGTGTGAGCAAGACACATGACTGTTGTATGTTTATTTAAAAAAAAAAAAAAAAAAATCTGTCTCAGGTGTGTATTTATTCTGCTCTCAGGTGGGTGAATTTCAGCTAAATGGGATTTTCTATTTGCATTTTTGTGAATCAAAAGATGGGTGGGAGTCAATGCTCATGGTAGGAGAAGCGTTAACAGGAGGAGGCTCTTTATTAATCAGGTGCCTCTTTTCTTTTGTTTTCCCTCACTGACCTTCCTAATTATTACTGTGTCATGTCAGCTTGTGTGCTTGTTTGTGTGTTCATATGTGTGTGTGTGTGTGTGTGTTCATGTGTGTGTGTGCGTGCATGTGCGTGTATGCCTCTGTGTTTGCCTGTCTCTGTGTTTGTCTGTGTGTGTGTGTGTCTGTCTCTGCTGTAATCTTCTTCATTATACCACAGGCTTTATATACTGTATGTTGGGGCAAGAGGTTGAACAGAAGGCAAATGGGTGATGGACGTTTTGTAGCAAAGGTGCAAGATGTAGGAATTTAGTGTTCTTTGCCAGCATGTAAAAATTCAGGTGCTTGATAAAGTTTCCGGTGGTACTGATCTCCCACCATGAGCGGTGCGGTGCCTTTACTGGATATGAAAACCAGCTTTCACTAGTTCCAGCTGATCAGGTTTTCAGTGTTCGCCTATCCTAATAGTGCATCCTGTACGATACTGCTTGCGGTACTAGTACGGACACTGGTGCCATCATCTCCAAGCTTCTTTTCGAGACAGAGGTGATGAACTTCCAAACCCTTCTGTCTCTGTAAATGTGCCTTGTGTGTTCCTCAGGCATTCTCCACACCTCTCCCTGGTTCCCTTCCTTTTTTCTCTTTCCTCAGTGCCACATCTCGAACTGTGAAGGTGGTAGCTTTCAAGACATAAATAAAATCTTCCACCTTTTGGTTCCGCCTTTGGCTAAAACATTTCCTCCATAAAAAAAAGTGTATTTCCTCCTCTGAAGCACTTCAAATCATGCTAAAAATTTGGCAAATTGAACTGACTTTATAGTCTTACGTTTTCAAGAAAAATTTTGATGGAGCATGCCCCCCGGACACCCTCTTACTGGTATAACGCATCAGCTTTGCAGACACACGTGTGGGTTTGCCATTTCGCCACTAAATGCTATACACTGTTCCTTCTTTTGGATCGTGGAGCATTTTAAGCCCTGGGTTTTGTAAGTTGGTTCAGTATTTGGTTGAACAGTTCACCGCTGGTTTCGCTGTTCAGAATGACTGACGTTAAAATTAATGCTGTAAGGGTTCAGTTTCAAAGCAAAGTTGAGTCTCATTTTGCTTGAAATGTTGCTTGTTTGTGCAGCTGCACTTGCCACAGCATTCCTTAGATGCAGGATGCCCCCCCCCCCCCCCCCCCCCCCACTGATTCGTCATTTATTCTTAGCATTAGCATGTGGCGGGGGGATTTAGGAATGGTTGCCACGGTGTTAGAACTGACCACCCCACCCCAACCCCCAGAGGTGTTTACCGGCACAAGCACACACAGTGGTCACACAGACGCTAGCCACCAAAACAGCATATTCCCCTTATCCTTTGGCCGGCGAGACTATCACGAGCAAAACCTTTAACAACGTTAATGTCCGATACGTCTGGGATAGATAGAGACAGAGTAAAGGGGAGAGAGCGAGAGAGAGAGACAGACAGACAGAGATCTGTGGGCGCAATCCGAAAGCCAGCCTGTCAAGTCGGGGCAGGGTGTTGATTAGTGATGGACCACAAAGTACCACTCACCACCACTGGTTGAGAAATCGAACCAAGTCGCCTGTAGGCAGCCGTTGTGAAATCAAACGCGAGTTGCGTGCTTGATCTTGCTTTGCGATCTGGAGGTGAGGTGGTGACTGGGAGGGGAGGGGGGGGGGGGGGGGGGTCGATTAGACAGGAGGAGGTGTAATGGTGATTGGTGGCCGTGCGGGTCCAGGGAGGTTAAGGCGAGACCGAGATGTCACAGTCGGTGTGTGGTTACAGTAGGCATCGTATGAGCTGGTTTCAGGCGAGAGACACGGAATGAAGTTAGATCATGTGGGGTGTGTGTGTGTGTGTGTGTGTGTGTGTGATAGATGGACGGGAAGGGGGGGGGGGGGCGTTCTTATGGGGCAGTGGAGGAGGAGAAAGTAACAGTTTTAGCATCCACCCTAGAGCTGTCTCATTTCATTACTCAGTCTGCATTCGGCTGTCTTATTACATTAATCCATCTTCCGGCATTGGGGAACCGGCAGATCACATACGGCATCTTTCGATAACAGTACCACTACTGCTATAATAAAATAGGAGAAAAAAGAAGAAGAAGAAGAAAAAAAAAAAGAGAAAAGACCCAATGTTTCTTCAAAGAAGATGGACAGGACACAAAATTTAAAAAAAAAAAAAAAACTGAACAGTTCCAATTCCCGATGACATTTAGTTTTTTCACCCCTGGGTGCGCCTAGTACAGAGGCAAACATCCAGATTCAATCAAGGAGACAGGGTGAAAGTTACACACTGAGACAGACCAGCCCGGGGGCAGGCGCCGTTGGTAGATTGGAACCTTTTTCCCAGTAAGCAATACATTGTGTGTGTGTGTGTGTGGGGGGGGGGGGGGGCAAGGGGGGGGGGGACTCGATCGTCTTGATTGGCAAGTGTTAATGGAACTAGCCAGTTTCTCGCCCCGGAAGAAAGGCCCATGGACATGCGCCCTGCCACATTAATAAATGTGAAGTTCGGATTTCTCCTTCAGATGGCGCATGTGGCTCTATAGAAGAGCTGTTGAATTTTTGTTTTTTGTTTTGTTGGGGGGGGGGGGGGGCTTTTTAGCAAGCAGTTTCTTTTGAACTGCCTCCTTTGAAGTGTGTACTGTCGGGTTTTGAGTTTCAAAGCATAGGCCGTGGTGGCAAGGGGTCCTTTTTTTGGGCGGCAGCGTTTCGATTTTTACTTTGTCCTTATAGCGCTAGATGTGTGGTTTATGAATTCCGGGGTTCCCCTGCCAGAAGGGGTGGGTGGGTGTTTGGGGGTTTAACGTCCTTTTCCACCACATAGGGTGATATCAAAGACGGGGCAACGATGAAAAAGCCAGCACAAATATTTGGCCCCACCCGGGATCGAACTCACGACCCGAGCATTAGAAGTCCAACGCTCTACCGTTCGACTACCCCGGCTCCCCTTCCCTGCCAGAAGGTACTATCGATAGAGATAGAAAGAAGACGGAACGTTCTGGCATGAAAGAGATGTGTGTGTGTGTGGGGGGGGGGGGGGGGGGGGCAAGACTTCGGGGGCACATACAATACAGGCAGCGAAGGCAGAAGACAGGATAAAGAACCGGTGGTGATGGAGGAACTGGGAAGGAAGGGGTTGGCTCTGTGTGTGTGTGTGTGTGTGTGTGTGTGTGTGTGTGTGTGTGTGTGTGTGTGTGTGTGAGAGAGAGAGAGAGAGAGAGAGAACAACTTGATATCGAATCATGAGATTGCCAAAGAGTGTTCCGAAGATTCCGCGAGTGTTCCGAAGATTCCGCCAGCAGACTCCCACTTTCTTCGCCATCCTTGTCATTGAGAGAAAGTTTGGATAGTTGCTTTTTCTCCTTTGTGTCCTGTCTTGCGGATCTTGGTGCTTTCCTGCCTGGATATCTCAATCCCGACACCCTGTGTCTTTTGTCCGTCTTGTTTGCTCAGGAATGAGAGAGACGGTCCAGAGGCGTTTCTGGAGTCGCTGCCAGAACATACCCCCCACATTCTCCCACATCACAAAGCAGCGCAATCTCTTCTAGTCCATCGGTTCGTTCCTACAGGGCTCCTTTCACCAGAGGCTTGCTGTTTTGTCCGTGCCTTGTCGCACGCTCTCGCCATTCCTATCAAACATCGCTAGTCCTCCTTCAGTCTTGCCCAGCGGACAGGGAATAGGTACTTGTGCTGCTTCGGGATGAGGAAAGGGGATGGTCATCTGGGTTTCGGGGCGGTGTGGGGAGACGTATCCGTGACTTGGAGTGGCGAGTCATTTTCAGGGTGATAGGGTGGAGGTGACTGCAAGGCCCGGGCTGAAGTGTTTTGATCAGCTCCGACAGTAGAGAGTTTTTAGTTTTTGCCCATTAATGGTGAACTGCTGACTGTTTGCACCAGCAGAAATAAAGTTCTTTCTGTGTGTGTGATTTTGCTGAGAATAGTGTTTTGATCGGCTCAGAAGTAGAGGGGTTTATTTTTTTCCTCCTCGGTGGCGTCCTATTTACTATAGGACTCTAGTAATAGTAGCCACAAGCAAAAAAGGCTTTCCTTCTTGTGGTGCTGCTGATTGAAGTGTTTTTCTCGACATTCCATCAGCCTCGTTTGTTTGTTATTAATTGAGGTGTTTCTTAACTCAGTGCCTAACAAGTAAGTTTGGGGTTGTTCACCAGTAGCCTCACACACACACACAAAAAAATCATAATTAATTCTGTATGGATTTAAAGTTGGTTCAGTGGGGGTTTTGCACTATGATTATACTCGTGTTTGCTGCAGGAAGAGCCGTCAAAGAACCATGAATCTTGCCTGATTTTAGCATACAGGGCCAAAACCGAAAAAAGAATCAAAAACGTGGGATCCTCCTACGCGATACGAAATGTGTTAAACGGAGGGGGGGGGGGGGGGGGTGGACTGGAATTGTGGGAAAGATTGTGTGAGGCCGGAAACCAGTTCAGTCAGACCTTCTAAGAGTCACTCCCAGGGGCTTCCATTTTGTTGAAGTCTCCCTAGAAGTAGGGAAAGGGACAGTAATCGTGAAAGGGACCCACCTACCCCTCGTACAAAATTGATATTTTGCTGTGATTGTCATGTAGCCGCTCTTGGGAAATTTAGTCTGCTTCCGCAGGAATTAAGAGTAGTTTGAAGATGTTCCACATGGCTGAGTGACACTGTTTTTGAACAAGCGAAGGCGTCACAAACCGGCTGATAGGCGGCTAGCTAGAATACGGCTGTATCCGTAGAGTAGAGTATGTAAGTTTGGCCATTTCGTATGATATGTAATGTACACGGCTGTGTGGTTCAGATCAGGAATAGTACAGTTCAAACCCAGTATGCAAGGAATGTGATTATGAACCATGCTGTATACTTCCGCGGCTGTTTGAAACAACAACGAAAAGAACAGGCTCCCGATGCAAATTCATCACTGCCTTGGCCAAAACGAAAATAAAAAATAAAAAAAAATCAGAAGGCCAAACACCAAAAAGGTTCAAAATACGTTAAAGAACTCCAGACTAGACAAACTCATTCCCAAATTTTGGGCTAAAATGGAGTGTTCTGTAGATGGTCAGAAACCTGTCTCCAGCGTTGCCTTGCCCCCGATGGAAGTTTGGTAAGATCGCGAAACTCATGCATGAATTCAGCGTCGACCCGACCAATTCCGGCTGAGCTGTCCACATCCCGGCGTGGCCCGTGTGGACAACGGCGGGGCCGGAAGAGAATGGTGTCCAGTCTGGCCGGCTCTGTGTCTAATTGGTTGCGGCTTTCCTGGGATTGATGGCCTTAGGTCTGGGCTCAACCGGGATGGATGGTGCCCCCACTCCCCCCTTTCTCGAGGTGTCCCCACGTCCAGTATCGAAGTCAATGCCCAGTGTTAACACCCATGGTTGAGTGTCCTACCAACGTTCACGTGTATTAAATTTGTAGGATCCAACATTCTATAGATGTGTCTGGCACCCGTACACCAACCCCATTGTCATTTGTCCAGCGTCTATCTTCAGTTCTGCCTCGCGGCTCTGTCTGTCTGTCTGTCTGTCTGTCTGTCTCTCTCTCTCTCTCTCACACACACACACACACACACACACACACACACACACACACACACACACACACACACACACACACACACACAGAGCCAACCCCTTTCTTCCCATTGCCTCCATCACCACCGGTTCTCTGTCCTGTCTTCCACCTTCGCTGTCTGTATTGTATGTGTCCCGATGTCTTGTGTCCCCCGCCCTGCTACAAGTCTTGCGTCCCACACAGGTCTACATTTTGGGCAGGCAATCATGGTCTTCCATTGATTTTCCTGGAGGGCAGAGAGAGAGCGAATCGCCCTCTATAGGGACAGGATGGCGACGCTTCTAGGGGCGGGCGGACAACCTTCAAAACCCCTCCATAATGAATTCCCCAATTCCTTCTCCCCCCCCCCCCCCCCCCCCCCCAGTAAAGGCGCGGGGAGGCCTCTGTCCAAGGGGGGCATTGCCAAGGATCCTTGAATCGGGCGACGATGTGGATCAATTCAGGGTGGTGGTGATTAGTGGCGTGTTGTTCCGCCGACACCCCCCCCCCCTCCTTTTTTCTTTTTTTCTTTATTCTCCTTCTCCTTATCGCCGGTCGGTGGCTGATGATGGTGTTTCTTGGTGTGGAAATGCTTGTGATTGATAAATTCCACCCTCCGCGCACGGCCTCCCTTTTGGGCGCGTGCTGACGGCAAGGGCTTGTGAGTCTTTTTGTGTGATGAGAAGTTTCATCTTCGCTGAAATGGAGAGGGCGTTTGCTCAATTAGCCGTTTCACTAGTGGCCTGTTGTGGTGGCTGTGGATGTTGCAATGTCCGAAGATTGATTCTTGGGAGACGATGCGACGATAGGAAGATTTTGTTTTTGGACGAGGCTGTATTTGACTGACTGACAAGAATAACTGTTAGATTTGAGGTTCGTACACATACAACAACAACAACAACAGACAAAACCAAACAACAATAACAACAAAAACTAACCCCCCCCCCCCCCAATCCTCCAACACACACAAAAGAAATCAACGATGTAGCAGCTCTTGCCGTGGGCATAGCAGGGTTTGAAAATATATTTTTTTTTCTCTTTTGCTTGTTTTGTTTGCCTGCATTTTGGATGTTATGCTTCAAACTAGAGATAATGGCTTTGCAAAAAGAGAGGGAAATGCATCTCACTGCTCCGCTAGTTTTTTATACGTGTATTTTCTGTCAACAGCTTTGGCGCTGGAAGATGGGTTAGGGGATAATGTTTTCGGCAACGGATATGAAAATGCGATTATCTTTGTAAAAAAGGGTAATCTGAGCAGATATTTTGCTGGTTCGCAACATTGTACTTGTGCAGTTTGTTCTTTGTTTGCTGCGGAGGCGCGCGCGCGCGCGCACGCACGCACGCACGCACGCACGCACACACACACACACACACACACACACACACATGATGAAGATCTGGCTTTATGGCCCTTTATTCAGGTCTGGTGTGATGATCAGTTGTTGATGATTTTGTGCTATCAGAACGGACGGGCACACACACACACACACACACACACACACACACACACACACACACACACACACACACACACACACACACACACACACACACACACACACACACACACACACACACACACACACACACACACACACGCACGCACGCACGCACGCACGCACGCACGCACGCACATACACTCTCTCTCTCTCTCTCTTTAACAAGCAGGATGCACACTCATGATCGCCGTACATCAGCACTGGAAGTCCGCCAGTGGAGAACACCGTTTGTCTGGACCCCTCAAAAAAAAAAAAAAAGAAGCAAAAAACAGCCACCATTTCTGGCTGAACAATCCCCGTGCATTGCACTGGCAGGCGTTAACATTGGTTTGTGACTGGTTCCTTCCCTCCAGGCCCCTCACTGCCGTTTTGTCTGCCGTTCTGTTTCTACGCGCCGGTGCTGTCCAAACATTTCGCGCAGTGCTGATACTCCTGTGCTAGTGGCTTGTTTAGAGCTTCGGCGAGGAAAGAGGTGGCTAAAGACGCGAGAAAGCTCGGATTTGTTGTCGTTGTTTATTTTCCACCCAAGCCGTGGTGGTGGTTGTGTTTGGAAAACGCGGCTTTGTTGATGTGGCAAAAGAGGGAAGATGACGAAGATGGTTTGAGATGGTTCTTGTGTTGCACGGGCGTTTGGAACTCGGCGGCAGTGTGTGCAGGTCGGGGTGCGACCTCTGTCAGTTTTGTGGAGGTGTGCATGAAATGAGTGGATTGTTGCTCTGTGTGTGCGTGTGTGTGTGTGTGTGTGTGTGTGTGTGTGTGTGAGGGGGGGGGGGGGTATGTAAGGGTGATACCCAGGAGGGGGGGGGGGGAGGAAAAAAGCCAGCACAAATTCCTAGCCAAGGTGGGTGGGTGGGTGTTGTGGAGTTCAACGTCCTTTTCCACCACGTAAGAGCGCTATCAAAGACTGGGCAACGAGAAAAAGGCGAGCACAAATATTTGGCCGCAGCCTGGATTGGAACACACGACCCGAGCATTGAGAGTCCAACGCTCTACCATTCGGCTATCCTGGCTCCCTCTCCTAGCCGGGATTTGATCAAACTCACGACACAAGCACTGAAAGGCGTTCTTGTTCTTTCAGCTCGGCTGTAGATACCTGGGGTGGGGGTGGGAAGAGGGGGATAGCTCAGGTGACTGAACGTAAGTCTTTGGCCTCTTGTTCAGAAGGCTCACAGCCTGGTGAACATTGGTACAGAACGTAGACCTAGTGTTGCATGGACGACAGCCGCTCACCTTGTACTAGTGGTCACGACCAGGTAGCTAGATGCATTACGACTTCCACTGATCCTTGTTGGGGTGTTAGGAGAACCTCAGTCTGCACACTTGTGACTGATTTGGGATGTTTCTACGTAGCATTGCCTATAAGTGCAGTCGCACTGCAGATGGTGTCCGGACATTGACACGCACCCCTCGCAGCCACGAGTTTCGTTAATTTGTATCTTAGGGTTTTTGTTTTTGTTTTTGTTTGGCACCTTAGCGTGCCTCCCGACAGCTCACCTGGGACTAAACCCTTGCCGTCTGTTAACACCGTCTGTCGTTTAAATCTAGCTGTAACGGGTCACCGTCGTATGGTTTGGGTATGGTACGCCGAGTAGCATGTCCCGAGCGACCCAGTACGTGCATTTCTACAGCTCGTTTAACTACGAGCCGAGACAATCATGACCATGTTTTGTTTTGGGGCGCACGCACGCACGCACGCACACACGCACACACACACACACACACACACACACACACACACACACGCACACAGACACGTGCGTTAAAGTGTGCTGTGAAAGGCGCTGCTCGCGGATGTCCATTGAAAGGAAAACAAGTCTACCTTCATTTCTGTTTTCTTTTTGTTGGTGGTGGTAACGGGCAATTGGTTCAGACTCACAGTCCCATACCGGAGGAAAAGAAATTCGGGGGAAGGGGGTCGACACCACAGCGCAGGGTCACCCGTTTCCTGCATGCGTGGTGTGTACTTGTTTTCCATTCCGCGGCCGGAACGTGTGCACTTGATAGTTCATTTTTCCGCGTGTGTGTCTACCCATAGGCGAGACAGACACCGTTAGCGAGTCTGCTCGTGAATTTAACTCGATTTTGTAAAGGAAAAATCTCACTTCCTGCCCACCTGGGAATCGAACTTGCGCTTCAAGATCCGTAGCGGACACCTTGACCACTAGGCTAAATCCCCTGTTTGTTGTTGCAGTTGTCGCTCTTGCAGATGCATGTTTATGACCACAACGTCCCCAGTCAAGTGACTTAGCCGACGTTTTGAAATCCGCAGACCGTGTCGCTGGCACCAATTTACGCTGCGTAGCGTATCTGGCCTTTTTTCTCGTTGCCCCGTCTTTGTTATCACCCTTACGTGGTGGAAAAGGACGTTAAACTCCCAAACACCCATCCACCCTCCCTCCAAAACCAGACGACAGTGACCATTTCAGCCGTAAATTTACTGTTTCTGGTCCGCGGCCTGGTGTCTTGAATGCGGGGCACCAGCCCAACTTGAGGTAAACACATCAGGCAGCGGAGCCAAGGGGAAGAAGTCTTGGGGGTTACGGCACATGAAAACCCAATGTAGGTACAGCTGATCTGATAGATTGGGCAGACTCACGTCTCGTCGTTTCAAAAGAAGAAGAAGAAGAATTAAAAAAAAAAAAAAGTCTTACATATTTACATGTTTATTGCGAAGGGAGTCAATAAAAAGTGGTAATCGTTCAGACGTAAGGCGAAGGGGATCGGTAAGCCAAGTCTTAGATATTTAACCATTTATTGCGAAGGGGGCCAATAGAAAAGGGGTAAATATTAAGACATAAAGCATTAAAGCAAGGTGAAGTGAAGTTAGCCGTGCAGATTATTTTTGGGATAGCGCTCGAACTGCTACGAGGGTGGGATGGCCACGATAGCTCAAGTAGACAAGATGCGGACTTGGAATTGGTACCGACCGGGTCAAATTCTACACAAAACCTTTTTTCTAGTGCCCCTGGTTTTGAAATCGCTTTGTTGGTGAAAAACAAAACAAGAACTTCAAAACCTCAGAAGACCCACCCAGTATCTACCACTTCAGGGCTTCGTCAGGAGAGGCTGTACCTCTACACTTGTCTCGACCACGCATGCAATCGTCAGTCCTGCTTCATTCCTCACACGATGTGCACGTGCCAGGGCGCGTTCCGGATGGTGCAGGGCGCATGCTGTTGACACGGTTGCGTGCTGGGGGTTGCCGCTGAGCTGGTGTACCTGCGCTGCACCGTAGAATGATTTCTGCTGTGCCAAGGTTTAGCACGTTCAAGGCTGTAATTAGTAGCGAGAGAAAGGCAGGTTGTTAGTGATTAGGGAAGGGGGAGAAACGTCAGTTGCCCATTTATTACGGTGTCAACCCGTGGCCCAGTCGGTCCCGGCCCGCAGAGATGAGGTGGTGTCGCTCGTTAGGGTATACGTGCGTTCACACAGTTTGTGGTTCACCTCCCTGTACTGGCACGACCTCCGTTCGGAAGCCCTGTCTGAAATGTTACCAGAGTGTTCCCAATGCTGACTTTGCAAAAATACCCGTGTCCACAACATCCCTCAGCCTTTTTGTGTGTATGGGGTGGCGATGGGGTGTAGAGGAGGAGGGGACGGGGGGCGGCGTTGAGAGACTTTTCTTTGGTGAGGGTGCTGAAGAGAGAGGATTTTCTTTCGATTTTAACAGGATTAGCTGGTATGCACACGAATCTCGGTGCCATGAGGCTGGGAATTGTTTACTCTTCACATAAGCGGAGGTCCATCTTTGACGAGCTGTTTACCAGGCCAGACATCGCTCCAAATCTGGCTATGCGCACGCCCACACTTTTTGTCCGCGACAATCCCTTCAAACGGTTTTTGCCATGTGACCGTCACGTGCACTTCACAGTATCATGCGTTGCTGACGGTGGCACTGAAGAGTAGGTTTGTCTGAAGTTGTTCTGCAGACAATGGATAGTTTTGTCATTTAAGTTGTTCTGCAGACAATGGATAGTTTTGTCTGAAGTTGTTCTGCAGACAATGGGTAGTTTTGTCATTGAAGTTGTTCTGCAGACAATGGATAGTGGAGTATTATTTTTCAGTGAAGTCCTGTGTCCGTTTAGGTACGATATGTCTTGTCCGGTGTCCTCGGTACTGTGTCTTTGTGGGTGTCCTGTACAGACTTTCTGCTACTAGGTGGTTCCTTGTTTGTTTGTTGTTGTTTTTTTGGCGTGGGGAGCCGGGATAGCCGAATGGTAGAGCGTTGGACTTCCAGTGCTTGGGTCGTGAGGTCGAATTCCGGATGGGGCCAAATATCTGTGCTAGCATTTTTCTCGTTTCCCACTTCTTTGATATCACCCATACGTGGTGGAAGTGGACGTTAAGCCCCCAAATACCCATCCACCATTGTTTTTGGCGTCCCTTCTTCCCCTGTCCCGTCGGTTTGGACGTTTTCCAGTGTCGTTTCTCCTGGCGCTAAAGCCAGGTTGCCACCCATAGATTCATGGTGGGCCGCATTTGGCTTTCTGTTGCCACTCGCCAGTCATTGCCATCAGTACGTTTTCGTGTTGTACAGTATGCGTCTGTTTTGTGAACATTTAAATTTAGCTGTGAGTGTGTAGTCCTCTCCGCCGGGAGACGACTACAGCAGCAAGCCAGGATGCAGCTAACGAGGTAACGATGGCTATGTGACGTTTCCCTCGGGACCATTTCTAACCTGCCGCCACGTCAGGCTGCTAGCGCTGGGTTTCTTTGTTTGTTGAAAGGACAAAAACGGACGACGAATCTTGCGAAACTTCAGAATGAAGACATATGTTTGCTTTGTAGGAGAAGTAAAACACAGCCCGTCCGGCGATTGTAGGCTTCCTCACCTTGATCCTAGGACCCGTCATAGAGATCCATCCACTAGGCCGCCATCAGGAATTGTATCCTCCCTCCAGGCGTCACGACTTGATAATAAATAAATCACATTATTACAACGCAGTTCTTGAAATATGCATCAGCTCATTGGGCGTTCACACATCACACACAGGCACGTAGAACACATCCTAAAAGAACCGGCACCACGGTTATATAAATCAGTAGAAGCAAGCTGAAACAGATGAGTTTTATACTCTGACTTGAAATCAGACAGAGTAGGTTGCTGTCTCACGCTAGCAGACAGAGTGTTCCAGACTGTTGGGGTGGTAAACTGGCGGAAACAGCATTTGCCAGAAGATTTCAAATTTCTCTTAGGATTTTTTTTTTCTCACTGGATGAGCGGAGAGTACGCGACGGATTGTAGGTGCAGAGTGAAGCGCACAGATACGGCGGGAGGGTACATTCGAAATGACGACACACCAAAAACTGCTAGCTTTGGGTCTGACTTGTTGCGGTCATCCCTTGACGTCACCCACGTATGGTTGCCTCTATTTATCGAGTTAACTGGCCTTCGATTGGCAGGAGCGGTACAACAATACCCTTGATAAAAAAAAAACCTTTCCGCTTGCTCAGTGCGCGCAATTAATTTATCCCCGACAGTCTTCTATACTTGGTGGCGGCATTTCAACACTTCGCTGCTCGTCCCCCAGAGTGCAGATCTGTTTCCTGCAGCCTGCCCAGTATATTTACCCGCTCAGCGTAATCTTTCCAATCAGGCTTGTGATACGAATTTCAGCGGGGCGCACGAGCCGTGTGGAAGCGTCGTGTGTGTGTGTGTGTGTGTGTGTGTGTGTGTGTGTGTGTGTCTGTGTGTCTGTGTGTGTGTGTCTGTGTGTCTGTGTGTGTGGATCTGGCGGCAATGATGATCCGCTGTCGCAACGAAGGCCTCGAGAAGCTGCTGCCTGAAAAATGTCAGATGTGATTACCTGTCTGGGCGCGACGCCGGCGTGGCCGATGCATGCATGTCGGGGCTGC
Organism: Batillaria attramentaria; assembly: GCA_018292915.2. Lineage (NCBI taxonomy): Eukaryota > Metazoa > Mollusca > Gastropoda > Batillariidae > Batillaria > Batillaria attramentaria. The sequence goes on from JACVVK020000004.1 coordinate 6,175,817, forward strand.
ACAGTTCCTGTCATAATTGTGTTACAGCAGCGCCAGGGCAGACGATGTCAGATCGCGGCGATAAAGCAGATCCAAAACACATTTTGCAGGGCGCATTGTTGTTGTTGTTGCTCTTGGTACGAGTCTGCTGTGAGGAGGAGGAGGAGACCTGGATTGGAGTTGCAGGAAGAGGCGTTCCGGCATACATACCGTGTACTCTGCTGCGCCGCAACCCAAAATCTTTTCCCACTCTGCAGACTGGTTCCGTAAAGTGTTTGCCTCGCTAGACAAGTCAGTGGTGTTTCGCTTTCAGTGCTCGGGTCGTGAGTTCGAATCCCGGCTTGGGCCAAATATTTGTGCTGGCCGTTTTCTCGTTGCCCCGTCTTTGATATCACTCTTATGTGGTGGATAAGGACGTTAAACTCCCAAACACCTACCCACCCGCAGAGGTGTTTCGCTGGTATGACGGCAAAGCTGTCGTACTGCTACTGTCTGAGGCGCTCCACGGGAGCAGAACAAAGGTGTGGTTTGATTGCTGTGGGTATCTAGTCTGGGATGAGATGTTACCGAGCATGCGTGCGTCGGATTGGGGTGGAATCAAATGTTGGCAGGGCCAGTGTTGGGAGTAGGAGAACAGTCCTTGGGAACTGACTAGTACAGAATGATCATCACGTACCAGACACGTTTGCCGCACCAGACATCATGGAACAGACGTAAGAAGAACTCATATATGTAACATCAGCGGGCGATTAGGATGAACGCATGAACATCCTTGAAACGCATTTTCATGCGCACTAAATGCACATTTCTGTAGTTATTGGCAAGAAGACCAGATGTAGCTAGCAAATCCAAGCAGCTCCGGGGAGCCTGGACAGCCGAGCGGTAGAGCGTTGGATTTTCATTGCTCGGGTCGTGAGTTACGAATCCCGACTGGGGCCAGATATTTGTGCTGGCCTTTTTCTCGCTGCCCCGTCTTTGATCTTACCCGTTCTGTCTGGTGGAAAAGGAAACGTGAACCGCTCACCCACCCAAGCAGTTCCATTTGGAACAGTTCTCAGGTCAGGCAAGATCAAGCACTTTCCTTATCTGGAACTTGCCGGTTTGTAGACTCCCACGACTGTCATCGCAGAACATTTTATCATTTTGGATGTTGTTGTTTTGTGCGTGTGTGTTTTTTTGTTTTGGGCCAGAAGAACCCAGAACGTCTAGCAGGTAATGAGACAAGAGGATCGGTTGGAAAATTAAATTTCCGCCCATTATTCCGTGGAAGACGTAATGCAGGGAGAGGTGAAGCAATGTCTCGTGCCAAGTTCCCGTGTGTGTTTAGGGTGTTTTGTTTGGAAGCAGGTGGAGGGCAGAGCGAGAAGAGAACGACACTAATTGCGCGTTTGAAGACCTTCCCCTCCTTGCCCGTGTTTTTGTTTTCTCGCTCCTTCTTCCCTCGTCTGCATCTTTGGGGTTTTCATTGTCAGGTTGAGCCTTCTTTAAGCCTTGTCTTCGTCCCATCCCGATTAATCGTCTTTGAGTATGCGCGTGACGGTGCGTTTCGTTTTAAGGTGCTGATGGTTGCACTTTTTTTGGTTTTTGTTTTGTTATTGTCTGCGTAGAGTTTTGGTGGTGTTTACGCGTTTGGAGGGATGCTGAGGTGGACGTGCTATTCTTGGAAGAGAAGTCACTGAGCGCGACGTAAAGATGATTATCTGATTGGGTTGGTCCTGAAGGGAATACTTGTATGCTTTTAGTGGGAAATCGTATGCAATGTAACCACTGACTGTGTGGTACATGAGACACGTGATGGCAGCACCCTACAGCACAGGTTAAAAGAACTAAACAAAACCCCAGACCAAAAAACAAAATCAGGAAAACAAACAAGCAGATAGACGTAGGATGGAAAAAAAATTGTTTTCATTTTCACCAAGGGCATAGAGTACTACAGAAAAGTTTTATTGAAAGGCAGCCACGAAGGATGTCTTGCAGGAAAAACAAACTAAGAACATCGTGACTTAGGCCAGTTTCCAAAGTGGAGGTGTACATGAAGGGATCGGCGGATGATTGAACCCGAGAGGGCGAGGCAAAGGCAGTCATTAACAGAATCAACATTGGAACACTATCAAAGATGACACTGAGAAGGAAAGTGTCTAAGGGATAGGTACAGTCTGCGTTTGACAAGGAGTTTCCAAAAACGACATTCTCTCGGGGTTTTCCTAACGTGGATACTGCCAAAATGAACCGAGCTAGACTGCTCATTTCCACCGTGAAATTTGTTTTTGTAGTATTCTCCTGGTCCCTCAAAAACATTTATTTGAAAGAAACGTAGTTGCAGATCTCCAGACCATTTCATCAGCTAGGCTTGCCTTTGAGGTCACAGTACTTACTCGGGTGTTTTTTTTTAGTTTTTGTTTTTGGTCTGTTTGTTTGTTTCTTGAATGTCTACGCTTGGTCTAACTCCAAGAGATCTTTCTTTTTGGGTCAGGCGCAAAAGTTAGAGATCTACATGCACTGAAGTACTTTCATGATGTCGATGATGAAGATGGTAATCAGGGGCGCCGGAAGATGTTGGGGGGAGGGGGGGCAGAATCTCAGAGGGGGGGGGGGGGGAACACCAGACCCAGTAAAAGGAAGGACGTTGCCCGGAGAAAGTGAAAAGCGGGGGGGGGGGGGGGGGGGGGGGGGGTGGCGGCGGCGGCGGCGTTCAGATGCTGCACAGAAAAAAACCTTTCCGAACCAGGGAGCCACTGAAAGGTAGGACGTTGCCCAAAGAAAGTGAAAAACGGGGGGTGGGGGTGGGGGGGGGGGTGGGGGGGATCACATGCTGCGCAGACAAAAACCTTTACGAACCAGGGAGCCACTGAAAGGAAGGACGTTGCCCAAAGAAAGTGAAAAGCAGGGGGGGGGGGGGGGGAGTGATTACCAGACAACTTTCTGCCAAGTCGTTTTGATGTTTCATACAACGGCTAAACTGAGTTCTCTGTTGGGTTGGATGAGGGAGAGAGCAGGAAGAATGATAGGGGGGGGGGGTAGGGGAGGGGGGGCAAGACCATGGCTTTGTCCCCCCTCTTGCCATAGTCACCTGATTTCCCAGGGGGGGGGGGGGGGCAAAAAGATACTCTTGCCCCCCCTGCTTGGGTACGGGGGGGCAGCTGCCCCCCCCCCCCCCCGGTTCCGGCGCCCCTGGTAGTTACGATGACAAGCAGACGACAATGATGATCAAGTGTTACGTCAACTGTATCTTCCTACTCATACCCTAACCCCGACACTTGTTGGACGCTGACGCCAATCCAGTCAGACCAAGATACGCGTTCCGGCCGTATCTAGCAGTGTTGGCCGCGTTTCGATGCCAACAACTCCGCGATGATTGCTCGATACTGCAATGTTTTATTTGCTGTCGGTGTCCCGCGTGCGGCGAAAATATGATGGGGAGAGAATGGTAGCAGCAAGAACGGTGATTTCTTCTGCATTGTTACAACCGGCAGTCAGTGGTGCGGTAGGATGGTGCCTCAGAATTTCGAAATCACCTCAGAACGAAATATTTGGAAATTATGTAATCAGCGTTTGGGGTGAGACAGTCAACAGATGTTGATTGTGACAACTATGGTGATGATGATGATGATGATGATTTGTAAATACGCGCTTTGCCCATTTTCTTGGCTCAGAGAACCGCGAGTCTAGATGACCACACACGCTAACATGAACCACTCTCAGATAAAATGTACAAATGTACCTTTTGAAACACACTCGGCGGCGTAAAACGGCGTGGTACGTTTGTAACGAATGAGTCTGGAGGTCAAATTGAGTCTCTCCAACGCAGGTGTTTCGGAAATCACGTGTGTCGTGCAACCTCTGTCTCGCCTTTGCAATGATGGAGAACTAAATATGTTTCCGTATTTGCCTCGCAAATTTGGAGGGGAGAGGGGGGGGGGGTTACTGCAGTTTCAGTTGTCCTAAAGTTCGTTTCACCTCTTTTCAATGGGAGCCGGGATAGTCGTATGGTAGAGCGTTGGACTTTCAGTGCTCGGGTTGTGAGTTCGAATCCCGGCTGGGGCCAAATATTTGTGCTGGCCTTTTTCTCGTTGCTCCGTCTTTGCTATCACCCATACGTGGTGGGAAAGGACGTTGCGCTCCTAAAACGCCCACCCAACACCCACCCTCACCTCTTTTCTTTTTACCAAGTCATTATATCTCGAAGTTGTATGATTGTGCGAAGCTCTATACGCCAGATTTTCAGCCTTTTTGCCCCATCGCTCGGGACAATTGCAATTTCTTGGGCCATTTGACAGGAACATTCCACACGGCCAAGGAGACATTTTGGTTAAGAAGGAGAAGAAGGGGGAGGGGGGGGGGGAGGGGAAGCGTAACAATCTTCTCTCTTTTTTTTGCGCTTAACCGGCGCTTCCCTTCACAAGCAGGGTGCCCCGTTGAAGCCACAGCCCGGGTTTAAATCGCCAGTTTGCGTTCCCTGGTCCACATATTGCAAGTTTTAGAACTTGGGATTCGCAGGGAAAAGCTCGCTCAGCATGTTTTCATGGAGGAGGCGGGTCCTGTGATCTGAAAGATTAATTCCGTGATGAATCACACTGAAGCTGCCGGAGTCAGCACTGCCAGTGCCTTCTTCTTCTTCTTCTTTTTTTTTTTTTTTTTTTTTTTCGTCTTCTTCTTCTTTTCCCTTCTTGTTTTTGCCTGCGCCGCACAACCGTCCCAAGTTGCTAATATAACATTCAGCCCGTTGATAGTTGTCATCAGTACAGAAGTTCAGTAACCGGTAAATGTTCTGCTGCCACCAAAAAAAAAAAAAAAAAAATGACATACTGATGCAACGTTGTCTTGTTCCGACCTGCTGCGACTTGTCAGTAATTTTTTGAAAATGAAGTCAGAACTGCAAGTGTACGGCGAGGGGGAAAAATGGTACGCGTGTGGTTACAGACACCCCCCCCCCCCCCAAGGCCGACATTGTATAGGGAAAGGGACAACTGCATTATACCTGAACGGAACGGTCCGGCTGAACGCTATTCACATTTCGTGACGGATGAGACGAGAAATCGTATTTCTATTCTTAATCAAGACAGACCGATCGGTCGGCAACATTCATCATGATGGACAAGTTACAGCAACAAACAAAGCCGATTTCAAACAACCTGAGGGAATAAGGGGGGGGGGGGGGGGACTGTCGTTAAGAGTCAATGCGCGAGGCGTCCTCGAACGTCAGGACTTGCCCACGCGTACAAACTACTGAGCCAACTTACTGAACCCCGTTTGTTCCGCACCTGCGGCGCCTGTACGTCAGATAAAGTGAACGAGCCAGGCTAGGAGATGAGTGGTGTATTGATTCCACTTCTCGCCGTCGCCACTGTGTGTGTGGGGGAAAGGATTGTCACTTTGATTAACCCCACACTTCTTGTCCTTGCAGATAATTTTCGTCCTCTTGGCTCTTCGCTCGCGCTTTCCCTTCCCCCAACTCCCATGAAACCGCAGTCATTTTCGAAGCACGGCGGAGCGAGGTACTTGCACTGCGTTTCTCACTCTGCAGTACCCCCCCCCCCCCTCCCCAAAACACACACACACACACACACACACACACACACACACACACACACACACACACACACACACACACACACAAAACACACAAAAACACACACACGCACGCACGCACGCACGCACGCACACAAGCGCGCGCTTTTTAATATTCATTTTTTTGTTGTTCTCTTTTTTGTGAAGCACGCTTGCTGTTATGATGTTAATGATGAAGCATGCAGTTTTTAGAGAGGCAAGCAGTCCACAGCCCAGGCCGGCGTTTCACTGAGAAAATTAGTAACCGCCGCGGTTTCAATTTTGGGTAAGGGCGTTTTGAGAGCGTTTACCGCGAGTTCACACCCGGTGCCTGGGCCCCCTGCACGCGCAACTTACTGCCGGAGCTCATTTTCAGCATCTGCGGTTCATTATCGATGGTTAAGAGAAAAATAAAGTTGATTTCTTGTCTTTTGGCTTGAGGGGAAATGTTTGGATTTATACTGCCTTTGAACTGGGACCCACCGCAATTCTATCTGGTCTTCGTATCTGAACACTGGAGCTGCCGTTCTTCTTCCCCAGAGGCAACTTCTTGTTGATTAATAGGGTTTTTTGTTGTTGTTGGTTTGTTTTGTTTTGTTTTGTTTTGTTTTGTTTTGTCATCCTGTATTTTCACCCGCTCTCTGGCCGACATTCGTGCCACGGGAAATAGGTGCACATGCACACAAGAGACCATCGCGTAAAGCTTCTGCAACAGCCAAGGATCGTATACAGGGTAGTTTCCCAGGCGTTTGGCATCAGGCATTGGCCATCCACAGCACCTGCAACGGGAACCTCTTGCAACCAGCCGAGAGACAACCCCTGTCCCATAGCTTTGTGACGGATGGTCTTCGGTGGCATGCGGCAGGGACATTTCGATATTTCGGCCCGATAACGCTCGACAGCAAGAGTGGATAGAGGCCCCCCCATACGTCATCCACTTCCGCTCACACAGGACCCAACCTCCAGCCTCTCCCGCCTGGGCCGTGTATGTGTGATGAACGGGGTGGCGACCTGGAAGGTTGTGCGCGGACATTTTGTGCGTGATAAACTTTGATCCTTCGCAAGGAGGGCTGTCAGTGCTGGCGCATCAGGCGGGCCGAGCGGCTGATGGGGAATTTGTGTCGGTCGCTGCAGGTCACGATAGCATGTGACGTTCGTTGCTCGTCTTGGCGACGTCTTCCGACAAGCTGCTTGATGCTGGGCACTTTGTGGAGGTGGGTGCCGCGCGGGCAGTAATGGAAGTCTGCAGTGAGGGGCACGTGCTTCTGATTACGGGACAAGCTGGATGTGGGTCTGGTTGTTACATTTATTTGTACATACATTTTTTTTTTCATTGGTCTCCTGGCAGGGAGCTCTCGTAACATTCTTCTCTGGCGCTTCATTCTCCGTCTTTTTTCACTGAATCTGTTGCTTCTTGCCGTCTAACCGTATCACGGAATGAACACATAACACAAACACACGACACACGCGCGCGCACGCACGCACGCACGCACGCACACACACACACACACACACACACACACACACACACACACACACACACACGGGTGGGGAGGGGGGGGGTAGGTGTTTCAGTTACCCAGTTTGAAAACTGCGAAACAAGTGAAACTCTCTAACCTGCTATTGCAAAAGGCAACTGACAGAAAAGAAAACCATAAAAGAGACGCACGAATGTGGCTGCTAATAGTGGCTTTCGCAATCCTCAAAGCCCGACGGGACGTGGTCGGAACACAGCAATTTGCTGGCATTGAACTCGGCCGGTCAGGGCGACCCGCGATATCAATCGATTTTTTCTGCTGGAGAGCTCCTCTACCCTTAACCACCACCCCTTCTGTCCCTCTCCCCTCTCCCTCTCAAACCTGTGTCCCTCGTCATTGAGGCAGCTGGGAAGGGTTTTAAACATGCCACGACCAGATAACGGTAATTGTGCTGTACGGAAAAACCGCAGGAAACATGATTATAACCCTTCTGGCGTTAGAGGCCAAGTCCGGAAAGCCGTTGACGACGATGTTCATAAAACACCCCCTTCTAACAGGGGTGTTCCAATCAGGACCTTCGTACCTCCGCTAGAGAGCACACACACACACACACACACACACACACACACACACACAGAGTTTTGGGCTTGGAATATTCCGAAGATCTATTCACGGTAGAAGATGCAAGGATAGGGAGATTGTTGTTTTGGTTTTTTTGGGACGAGATTTCATTTGACATTTTGCATAACAAGAATAAGTTCGAGAATTGAGGTTCCAGATGTTGACTGGTTGCCAAAATAGTTCTTGGGCGTTTGAAGTATACGTTTTGCACCGCATACGCGGATTTTTTTTTTTTTTCCAGCGTTTAATGCCCTATCAGATAAACGATTCAGCCCGTTACCATCACCAACCCGTTGTTTTTGCAGTGTGTACTGTGGATGTAGGTGTGTATCTGATGTAGGTGTCAGTGCGTGTATGTATGTCTGACTGTATGTCTGACTATATGTATGTACGTATGTATGTATGTATGTATGTACGTATGTATGTATGTATGTGCGCTTTTATTCGTATTTATTTAGTTGATTATTTATCTATTATTCATGTGTTTATTCATCACTTTTTGTATACATTTGTAAAGCGCCTAGAGCCCCGGCTTCGGAGATTAGGCACTATAGAAATCCTCATTATTATTATTATTATTGCGCTTAAAAAAAAAAGTCCTTTGCTAAGCCAACTTATGCTTGGGAACAGTTTCGCTCGTGAGTGCGCCCTACGCTTTAAATACTATATCTTCATGATTAGTACAGCTCTTGATGCGATACAATGTTGTCTGTTCTTCGCGCGAGAGGTTGAAAATCCAGATTCTACGACTGTTTTAGCCGCGAATTAGTCTTTGTGGCTTGCGCGGCTTTAAGCCCTAAAATCTCACTCACTCACTCACGACTGTTTTTACACATCTGGAGCGCTCAGTTGTGGTCGCCGGATCAGTGAGTACGCTTTTGTTGGCTTAGTGTCAGCATCACAGACGCTGTCACTGTCCAGGTGTCTAAGTGGTGTGATGATAGGTACCACGAAATCAGCTCAGAACGATCTGCGAGCAGTAAAAAATGGTAGCTTTAGCCCTTTTAATCCAACAGCAACAACAAAAATAATACAGGAAATACAGGAAAGAAATGAATACAGGCTCATCGGAACTGTCTTCACAATAAGAAAAGCCCCCCCCCCCCCCCAAAAAAAAAAAAAATAAAATAAAAAAAATAAAATAAAATAAATAAAAAAAATAAAAATAATAATAATAATTTAAAAATGGATCGTAATAAAAAAAAAGTAAAATTCTAAATAAATAAAAACAAAGAAATAAAAAATAAATAAAGAGATAAATAAAATAGTTAAATAAATAATAATTATAAATAAATAAGATAGGAAGTGTTTCCTGTAGGTGACATGGGGAGGTGTAGTGGAGGGGGATCGGGAGGGAGGGGGGTGAGAAGAGGAAGAGACGTTTTCGGAACAGCATTTGCCACACGTAGAGCCATTAAATCAAGAGAAGGGAGAAAGAGGGCCGGAAACAAACCGCTTCTGCTGATATATCGGGAGAGACTTCCTCTGTCATTCACATGCCTGGCCGGCTTACCCATCGCAATGCAGGAAATGGAAAATCTCTGGAACCAGGGAATCTG
>JACVVK020000004.1:6190000-6382500 GCA_018292915.2 Batillaria attramentaria
AAGCGTGCGGGTCCTCACCCTGTCGATTCGCTATGGCTGACACGCTACAATTCACGTGCATCTCTCCTGCTTGAATACTTCAAAAATATGGAGAGAGGGTCCCAAGGACCCTTATATTTTCGAATCACAGGGAACACTGAGCCGGCGCGTATGGAGAATCTATTTGTGTGAGTGGAGTCATGGCCGTTCTTCGCATGTACAGTACTCCTCGCTTAACGTCACTACCGTTTAAGGTCACACCTCTGATAAGATCAATCAGGTTGTTGGTCCCGGCCAAAAGCCTTCTTTGTACCATTTAGAATTCCTCGCTTAGCGTCACCTCGGATAAGGGAAAACCTCGGATTACGTCACCCCCGTTTTGGTTCCCAAATGGAGAAGACTACCGCTTAAGATGAAATCCATGTGATGAGAGAAACAGGCTTAGTCGGAAGGCAAGTTGAAGTACTTTTGCAGTTCACGAAACATCAGTGTAACCATCCCTCAACCATGTAACAGGGGCAAGATGTTTGGAGGGGGCTTGACATCAGCGGCTGGGGGGGGGGGGGAGGGGGCATCCACAGGGTTCGGAAAAAATAAAAAGGGGAGGGGGGGGGGGGGTATATGCATTTGCGTTCGTTTGTGCTTGCGCGCGCGCCTGCGCGCGCGCGCGTGTGTGTGTGTGTGTGTGTGTGTGTGTGTGTGTGTGTGTGTGTGTGTGTAGAATGACATATTTTGGCGGAAGGTCTTTCGGTCTAAAATGTGAAAAAATGATATAATCGCCAAATATTGAGCTCCTCGGATAAGATCAAGTTTTTTACTGGTAGTTGATCTTATCAGAGGACTGTTTAGGGTGCCCCTCGGATAAGATCCAAAAAAAAATTTGGTCCCGTGGGGGGGTCACCTTAAGCGAGGAGTACTGTATGTTGATTTTGCGCCACTACAGATCGCGAGCGTGCTTCACGGTGCGCGAGTGCACCAACAGTCTGTACATGAAAAGAACAAGAACTTGAAATCGAAGTTTCTTGAAAGGTTGCACGGTTGCAGTGTCAGTACGTGTACTGCGTTAACCTGGGCCGTGTCAGTCCAGTCTGGGTCATTTTCCTTCGTAAATCGCACGGCAGACACTTCAGAGACACACAGCTGACCGAAGCTTTGTTCCTGCAGGCTGTGTCTCAGATTTCTCACCACTTCTTATCTTCTTAGGCGCAGGCCATCCAGAACGCTTGCCTTGCTGGCGAAGGTGTCTGCGTCCTGGACAGTCCACCGCTACCTGCGCCCACCCCCCCCCCCCCTTTGTCACCCTTCCTGCTTGTCTGACTACCTCAGTAAAAGCTTGAGACTTTCCTACCTTCCTGCCAACTTCCACCATGCAGAATTTGTCATTTACTTTCATCAACGTCATAATAGTGTGTGTGTGTGTGTGTGTGTGTGTGTGTGTGTGTGTGTGTGTGTGTGTGTGTGTGTGTGTGTGTGTGTTCGCATCATCCCATTCCCGTTTCTGTCTCTTCACCATCCGTTTTGTCGTGTGCCACAGCACTGGCCGGTGCTGGGAGTGCGTGTGTGAGCCAGCAGGGTAAGTGAGTGAGTGTGAGAGGGAGAAGATAAGGAAGAGCGTGGCGGCGCGAGGCGGTAGTCAGCCCGTATCGGCGCCTCGTCACTAGTTCTGGCTTTGATTCCAGCGGCGGCAGGTCGCACTACAGGATTATCGAGACACGCTCTTTAAGTCAGACCTGTTACGGCTGGACTCGCTTTTGAAAAAGAGAGCTGTCACGGATGACTGACCTATCGCAACTGTTAGTTTATTACGTTAAACGTGCGAATGGACTTCATATAGGTCTTGAAGGACTTTCAGAGAGGCGGGGGGTATAACTTACAGCTACAACAACCCTTCCCGATGATTACCGAGTGGATTCCTTTTTTGCTTTAATGGTGGACGTACGGGGGAAAAGCCGAAGTCACGGTCCGTGCTTGTGTGAGACCCGTTACGTTACGGTGCGGGAACAGATTGCTGTAATTCTCATTTGGAATACTGTGTAGACCAAGCAGGCGCATACATACCTATGTTGGGAGTCAGGTAAGGTTTCTTCGTCCGTGTTTAAATTCGAGAGCCGTTGCGTTACTGGGAAGCAACGCGAGCAAAACAGTTGCAGCAGTGCTCGTTTTGGAATACTGTGTGTAAGTACCGAACAGTTCCCAGACTGCGTTTGTGTGAGATTCCAGCTATCTCGCTAGAGTTAATGCCAGGCATTGGATTTCGTTTGGATCATTCAGTAGAATCGTGTGCTCGTGTGTTTGTTGGAAACTAACAACAACAGCAACCCCTCTGTGTGCTTGCTGCATTCACGTTGTGTTTACAGATGCAATCTTTTGATTTATTATAATTCAGAAAGGCATCGCCGTGGTGCTGAAGCGTGATATCACGTAAGATACCTGTCTGTTACTCATCATCCCATTTTCACAGGCAGTCCCAGGAGAATTCATTTGGATCACGATGTAAAAGCGTGGCGAGTTCTGTGTGCGTGTTTCCGTGAGTGTCCCGTTAAAACAGTTTGTGGAGTAAACGACAAAAAGCGTCGATGATCTTTCAGACGCCTTTTTCCCCCCTGGAAGTTCGATCCAGGTGAACGGCGCTTTCGTAATTCCCACTTCTCTGATTCCTTTGTTCCGGCGCCTGCGCTAAATTGCGCCTTGAGTGTGTGCAGAATCGATGTTGGAGACAGAACGTACACGTTCTTCTACCAATAACAAGTGCAGTGTCGTTAGATCGGAAATTCCTGCTTTGTGTGAGCGCGTGCTTGTTGTAGTAGGCGTGTCAACCTGTTCGTGATATAATTGTATCAAGTCGTGACGCGCTCGTGCCTCGGGAGGCAAAACAGCAGCGCTCAGTTGTCAACACCTGAAGAGGAAGCCGTCCGCGGAAGGTGTTGCTGACGTACATCACCGACTGACAACGACACCAAACCACCGTGGTAGGAGGAATAGTTGGAGACGATGGTGTTCGTGGCCGTGGCGACGGCGACGTTGGTGGCGGTGGTGATCGTGAGTGAGGATGGGTACGTGTGGCGGTAGAGGTGGCATGTCGCCGAGGGTCTAGCGTTAGCCAAGGCAGAGATCGTTGTGGAGCATGTAGTGTTGACGTCTCACTCACTGCCCGGGCCAGGCTGAGCGACGGTACTGTAGTCAGCAGCGACTTCATCCACCACCACCCAGCATGGCCTTCCAGAACTTCGGGGTGCTCATGGTCAGGCTTGTCCGCTGGAGATCCGGCGGCCGGAGACGTGCTCAGGTGATTTTGCACCTTCAGTATTCTGCTGTTCTATGTGTCCACTGTACATGTATATATTTATAAAAAAAAAGGAAGGGAAGCGCGTCGCCGCGGTGCAGCGCCCCCACCTGTTTTCACAGTTCATTAGTGTAAGTTCACAGTTGAAGAAAGGTATGGGATACGAGACCTGAGAGGCAGACACCGATACTGATAGCGATACTAACCTCCCTCACAACTAGTTGTAGGTAATCGGTTATTTTAGCTACAGTTCTAAGCCCACAGTTTGTTTGTATGTTTGTTTGTTTTTTCTTTCTTTATTTAGTCGTTCTTCGTTGTCATCGTTTAGGTCACTGTGGCATTACTTCGCTCTATGACTCGTGACTGACACACATTCCCCCCCCCCCAACTCCCCCGGGCCTTTCTTTTTGTTGGAGCAGAGGGGGGGGGGGGGATTTAATATTGCCCAATACACTGATGACTATTCCTCGTCATTTCTCCGCGCCATGCGCTCAAACTTCAAAGCCACCTCACATCGGTAATAGTGAAACTTCATTTTTGTTTTTTTGTTTGAACTACATGTACCGTTGAGAATGATGGTGCAAGCCGACCTTTAAAACTTCCCCACTTTGCGGGTCTATGTGTCGGGCTGGCTTTAAACATGGGGGTTTGTGTTGCGCGTGTTGTTTTGGCAGAACACCCATCACGATGACACCTTCCGTGCCCATCGTCAGCGGTTTTAACGAAGCTTAGCGCGATCCATTTTCCAATTTTCTAGGAACAAACAAGCGGCCATAAACTTGCTCGTCTGTGGACGTTTCCCGTGCTAGCGCAACAGTGCGGGCGAATGCTTTTAGGAATAAGAAGCTCCCATTACTTTTCCCTCTCGGTACCTGCCAGCGGAAATTAGCCTGGTTGACAACACAAAGCTAGACAGCCGGAGTCCAGTTAAAAAACAGGATAACGAATGTATTGCGGAGGTCGTATTAAGTGCGGATGTAAGTAATTGTGTTAGGTTACGTATACAACGTGACGGCTCTCTCTCTCTCTGTCTCTGTCTCTCTCTCTCTGTCTCTCTCTCTCCTTTTGGGAAACACACTGTTCCGCAAGAGCTGTTGAATTTATCTCTGTATTTGGCTTTACTAATACTGTAGAGGGTCAACTTTGCAATAGTTTTGTTCCTACATGTAGAAAATCTACTTGAATGTAGGTTCTGCTGAAGCAATTACTCTGTCTGTCTGTCTGTCTGTCTGTCTGTCTGTCTCTCTCTCTCTCTCTCTCTTTCTCTCTGTTTTGATTTTGCTTTTCATCTTTGTTGTAGTAGTATAGCGACGGCAAGGTTGAAACTTGCTCTGCCGACCAACATCTTTTTACCGTTGTGAAATAAAGAATCCATTTGGCTTCTCAGCAAAGTTTAAGAAAAGAAAAGAAGATTATTCTTTTTGGCATTTTACACAAAACATACATTTACGCACAGTACATATGCCGTACATAATTTTTATACACTGACACTAGTGACAGCTACACTGCATGCGCACGTGACATAATACATACAGACTACCACAAAGCAAGTTAATTGAAGGCGACAGTTCTTTGTCATGTCAGTCGACGGCGTGTCGAGTTGGCCACATGACTTTTCCACCTGTGGGGAAAGGCCGACGGGTAAATATCATACACAACCAAAATGTTGATTGTTTGTGACTTCAGTTGTCAACGGTCTGAGCTGAGCCTGACTTCAAACGATATTGTTTGGTCTGTGTGTCGCACGAGCTGTCTTTCGGAATATACTTATGTAACGTAACGGCAGCTATGACTGATATCAGTTCAGAGCGAACGAAATTAATTTCGGTGACACCATTGCTTCCTAGACGTCAGACTCATGACAGGAGATCTTCACGGAAAAGATGATGCAGTAGAAACCGTTCGCTGTTATTATGTATGTATGCGGTGAAAGTAATCATTTGCCAACGTGCAGTTCTACTTCTAGCTGCCAATCCGACGAGAATTAGTCTTGTCACATAACAGACAGAAATCAGATCGCGCGCGCGCGTACTCTCTCTCTCTCTCTCTCTCTCTCTCTCTCTCTCTCAAATCGACAAAACCGGGAAGGGGACGGTAAACTGCACTCATTTGTCGATTTAGTTCCGGCCCCCAGAGACACCAGGCCAACATTATTTGCTTTGATAGTTCGAACTGTGACTGCCACCAGCTTGTGCTTTGCTTGCAAATTGATTTTTATCCCAGAGAGAGAGAGAGAGAGAGAGAGAGAGAGAGAGAGAGTGTGTGTGTGTGTGTGTGTGTGTGTGTGTGTGTGTGTGTGTGTGTGTGTGTGTGTGTGTGTGTGTGTGATCAATTCAGAGGTAGCTCAACTATTTACTGCATGCCAGTTTTCCCGATTTGGAGATCCGAGGATGACAGAAACTAGCGTGTAAATTGTACTTTTCGTCAATTTGTGGGCATATCTTACGCACTTTTATATTGCGGAGTTGGCCAGGCAGCTTTGGGGGGGGGGGGGGGTACAGTGTGACCCAGCAGACTGGTAGAGATGATCTGGCTTAATTGTGCACTTAGACCTCTTCACCTTACAACCATCAAAGATCTTTGATGCCATGTAAAACCTACGCTGCCGTCACACGTGCTAGTTGTCAAGGAAAGTATCTTGGACGTACCGCCGGCACCATGTGAAGGAACTTGAAACAGACATGGGGCCGTGAATGTGAGTGGGTTGAGAATTCACAATTATGTAACCCGCAGGAGGATAAAGGAGGAAAAAGTAGGATGTGCACAGTTTCTTGTTTTTACCCTGAAGCGAAATTAGGCGATGAATCTGAAGTCTGAAGACAGCTGCATTTCGAAAATGATACTAAGTATGTAAACAAGTAGTCAGCAAGTGTGTGTGTGTGTGCGTGCGTGCGTGCGTGTGTGTGTGTGTGTGTGTGTGTGTGTGTGTGTGTGTGTGTGTGTGTGTGTGTGTGTGTGTGTGTGTGTGTGTGTGTGTGTGGAAAGTTACCCAACGTCACCATGCAAACCGTCTCTCCTGCATTATTGGCCACGGTTAAGGTGCACAGCTCTTTTTAGTTTGGTGTCTGGCAATGCTGCAAGTAGCTCGTAGATATCTTGCACCATTGCTTGAAGTGCTTCTCTTGCTACGCCCCCCCCCCCCCCCTTCCTTTCTGACCTAGCGCTGCGAGGTTTACCCCCAAATCCCCAGGATTTCGGAGCAGGGGCCTCCGGATTGCCCTTTGCGAAGATAATCACTTGCCCTCTTGCCCTAGTTGGCCCCGAGAGAGTTGTGGTGTTGGGCGCCATAGAACGAGCAACCGTGAACACCAGACCTTAAACTGCCATCGTGATTTGCTGGAGATTCAAACAGGACACAGAAAACGAAGAAGAAAGAAACGAGTGCACTTTCTCGAGAGGAATTTGTCTGTCAAGTGGGGATGTACATGGCGGTTCATTTCAGACAAACGCTGCATGGGCAGCTTCCGTAGTACATAAAGTAGATGTACAGCTTGGGGGGGGGGGGGGGGGGGGAGAATCGGAGACACAGAATGATAGATATACAAAGTAAGTGGATTTACCTGTGTTACAAATAAACGTAGTCATGTGAGACAGCATGCACACATTGGACGCGTCCCCCTCCCCACCACCACCTAACCCCCCCCCCCTACCCCCCTCAAAAAAACCCCAACAAACCAACAAACAAAAATCGCCCTCGCAGTAGACAAAACCTTCAAGGCCAGCGGTCATAGCGTGCAGTTAAAGCTTTGCCCTTAGAGGGGAAGGGGGTGCACACAAGAAAACGTTCAAGAGGTTGTTTGTATAACTGCAGTAGCGATGTTCTCGCGGCCGGTAAACAAGAGAACACAAGTGGACACCGCACGGATGTGCGGTTTGCACGCACACAAAAAAGCAAGAAAACGATTGACATTTTATACACATACCGAGCTTCATTTCCGTGAGAACTAATTGCCATAACTGGACAAATGTCTTGGCTGACCACAAAAGTATAGGACATTTGTCCTGGAATCATGACCACGATTCAGAACATTTGTCCTAAATCATGACTATAATATAAATCATGACGTTTGTAGCGCAGAAATGACAGGACATAATTATCATGTCCGCCTTGTTGATAAAATAATCGGACATTTCAGAATTTGTCTGTGACCGATGTCCGACGCGGACATGAAGACGTACCAGCGCGTGTAGTTTTGCTTTGTAACACTGCCAGTGCACTCACTGCTTACGGGGTGGGTGGGTGTTTGGGGGTTTAACGTCCTTGTCCACCACATACGGGTGATATCAAAGACGGGGCAACGATGAAAAAGCCGGCACAAATATTTGGGCCCAGCCGGGATACGAACTCACGACGCGAGCATTACTATGAGAAGTCCAACGCTTTACCATTCGGCCCCCCCGGCCCCTCCTCACTGCTGACGTTGCAGCCACGCTTTGAGGGTACTCAGAGTTGC
The DNA here is from genome assembly GCA_018292915.2 of Batillaria attramentaria. Lineage (NCBI taxonomy): Eukaryota > Metazoa > Mollusca > Gastropoda > Batillariidae > Batillaria > Batillaria attramentaria. The sequence goes on from JACVVK020000004.1 coordinate 6,197,717, forward strand.
TAGACGTACTTTGACGTGCTTGTTACCGGCATCGTCTTGTCGCGAGGATACATACATGCATTGCACTGACACAAACAGTCCAACGTAACGGACATAGCTTTCAGGGAGGGTTTTGTTGTTATGGTGATGCATGTGCCGGTTCGTGATAGCTCAGTCAGGAGCGAGTCCGCACCGGGAGCTGGAAACACCAGATGAACACTTCCGAGTAAATCACCCTGCCCACGGATTGACGAACAATGTATGGAATTTAAAAAAAAAAAAAAAAAAAACCCTGCTAATCCTACACGTGACCTTGACATTCTAGGCCGATTGGTCGAGTGAAAAATAACAGGTACCAAGCTTTGCGACGGAGAGTTTTGGGTGCAAGGCTTGAAATTGCTCGTCCAAACGTGTGCAAACAATGTAAATCCTCTCTCTCTCTCTCTCTCTCTCTCTCTCTCCATGCGCGCGATCCAAACCATTTGTCGGATATCGAATCCGCACACTCAATCAGCAAACCACTTAAGCTGTCTGCCTGTGACCTCCTTTCGCAAACACACAAACAGCATGTGTTCATATTCTGGAGGCCTTGACATATAATCTCTCTCTCACCGGAGAATGCAGGTCGTGAAATTAGGAACTCTGCCTTCCACAATTGAGATTGTCTGATTTTTTTTTTCTTAATCGATTTAGTTTTGCGTGGTGCATTGCTGTTTGACCGAAGAGGTGACACCGAAGATGTGTCACTGTTTTTATCGGAAAAATGTATATTTTTTCCTTGGCTGTGGTGTATTTTGGCTTGCTTGGGCCATTTGAAAGGGAGAGGGGGGGGGGGGGGGGATTTTACCCGATGTTCTGCCTGAAGCGAAAATGATAAAATGAGAAAGAGTATCTGTTTTTCCTGATATAGTTGATGCTTTAGATTGTGCCAAAAGTGAAAACAAAGGCGGCATTTTTACTGTTCCGAAGAGACCACTCTTAACAAGTGTTCGGTGTTCATATCTGTAAAGACCGTTGGGTTCAGGTCAGTTCAGTTCCCCCTGACATGGCGTCAGATGACGACGGTGGCGTGTCAGTCCCCACACGGGTTTCACGTGCTGGAACTCTCTAGTGCGCGTGCACCGACACACTGATGATCTGGAACCTTTCTGTTTATTTGAACTCAGTGCTCTCTCTCTCTCTCTCTCTCTCTCTCTGCTGGGGTGGTGTGGGGTCCCAAAACTTCAAACAGTGGTGACCAAGAGTCTGTAAATTCTATATCACTGGTACTTACTGTAAAACGAACCATAGAAACGAACTAATAAAAGTGTTCTGAAAGTGCGCTCGTGAACCCCAGGGCAGGGGGGTGTTTTCCTTTAGGTGAAGGCCAGAAGCCCTCGGTGATAAGCTTCCGTATGAAAGCGCAGGGCGTTATCTATTGCCACTGGCAACGTTCCAGCCAGCTGAGACGCTTGTTTGAATGGGTGTCAGGAGATAGGGGAGGATTTTTTTTTTGCAGACATTCTGGTACATTGTCCCGGCTCACCATTGTTTTAGATGCCGACAGTATTGGCAGAAGTGTGTTAGTTTTGTTCTCGGTCTGGATGCTGCGCAGGCAACGTGGTATCGTCTCCTCTGTCCCGTCGCTGGTCATGCGAGGAGATTGGGCCAAGAGTCGGATGATACCAGAGTGATGGAGAAGACGCTTTTAGGCGTGCGGCCAAAGATCGTGTGTCATTCTTGTTGAACAGTTAACACGATCACTTTTGCGATACCGTCCGCGCGAAGTTCCTTAGCTTTTGAAAAGGAATCACGATTCCTAGGGTGTTTGGGGGTACGGGTGATATCAAAGACGAGGCAGCGATGAAAAATCCAGCACAAAATTACTTGGCTCCAGCCGAGATACGAACTCACCACCCGAGCATTAGAACTCCAACGCTCTACCATTCGGCCACCCTGGCTCCCCCTCACGATGCCTAGAATAGACAAACACTGCACACGAAATGAATCCCCCCCCCCCCCTTCATTGTTTTACTCTTAGAGGAAAGGTTTTATCTGTGTCCTGAGTAAATCCTCTTGCTGAGACGTTGTTTTGTGCTGACCTTAGGTTGGTCTGGAAGCCGGGAGGTTGTTTCCCGACTCCCCTGTAATGGCGACTCGCCTGTCCCTGCTGACTTTCACGTCACACTGGGACCAGTGCCTCAGCCGGGAAGACTAGTTCTGATCCAGACCTTTACCAGACTTCTGTCTGATTTACCATTTGTTGCATTGCTTTCCACGCGAGGTCAGGATAGATTTGACCTCCGGGCGCCCCGTCCTTGACCTTGGGTTTGATGCGGAGAATAGCGTGGATTCCGGCGTGGCGGGGCCCCTCACGTAGCGGGACAAAGCGGTTATTAGCCTCTCATAGCGCGGCAAATTGGATGAGGTGATGGCATTCGCGGTGCCACTAAATCGCGAAATGGATCATTTACGGGGACTACGAGGTCCTCAGTAGCGTCGACCAGAACCGATGAGGGTGACCTGAAAGCTCGAGAATGCCTTTGTAGTTCTGTTTTGTCACACCGAGGGCTTATAGACTGGAAGAACTAGCTCTGTAAACAAGCTCTTTGGTCTGAGTTGGCTTGCAATGGACGAGGTGAAGCCCGCAGACAAATAAAAATAATAATAATAATAATAATAAAAAGATCGTCAGTTCTTCACATTCGGGTGAAAGGGAGGCTGAACACGGGAGTTACGGGCCAGAACTAGTTCTGCAAACAAGTTCCTTGACGGTGAGCTGCCTAACAATGAACGAGGTCGAGAAAGGTCGTCGGTGGGTGACGTGGAGGGGAGGCTGAACAGCGATGGCCAAATGATGGGGACCTTAGGGGTCAGTTGAATCCCAAACCAAGTGAACAGGGTACCCGGGGTGTGACGCGAGGGGGAGGTGCGGTTGGGTGGCTGGGTGGGTGTTTGATGGTTTGACGTCCTTTTCCACCACCACATACATGAGATATAAAAGACTTGGCAACGAGAAAAGACCAGCACAAATGTTTGGCCTCAGCCGGGAATCGAAGTCGAGTATTGAAAGTCCAACGCTCCATCGCTTGTCTGTCCCCTGGGATGTTAGTGGCCAGCCTAACCTAACCCTAACCTAGTGGAATCCAGCAGCTCAGCATCATTTTTAGGGGCATCGGCGGCCAGGCTAGTGCATATGGCCACTCCAGCTTGCAGCTCAAAGAGGATCGTGCTGATATTCTTGGAAACATTGAAATCGGACAACAACAACAACAACAACCCCGTTGAAATGAATAATTGTAACTGTTGGCGTGTTAGAAAGGCCGACAAAACAAAGGCAAAGTGGCTGACAGTTTCAGAAGTTAGGATCAGGTGTTTTGAACCGCAGAAGCAAAGTCGAGGCGGCATTTGACGGCGCGACGTGATGGCGGGAAGGAGCCCATGGAGCCGCGAATCGCGTCATTAGTGGTGCTGTACAGACCGGGTAGCAGGACCCCGTGCAGCAACTGGAAGCTATCAGCGCTAATGCCTCGTTATCTGAAGATGATGCGCGCTTCTCATCATCCGACATGCAGCCCCCACGCACTGTGAATTTACAGTTAGGCACGTGTGTAAAGACGCAACGGGGGAAAGAGGGGGCGTGAGTTGTGTGTGTGTGTGTGTGTGTGTGTGTGTGTGTGTGTGTGTGTGTGTGTGTGTGTGTGTGTGTGTGTGTGTGTGCGCGCGTGCGCGCGCGCGTGTGTGTGTGTGTGTGATGGTTTCCTTTTAATTAAAGTTAGACCTCCCACAACTTTGATTTCCGCTTCTCAGAAAGCACCCTCATCCCTCCCTTCCCTTCCCATCCCATTTCCTTTTCCGCCGTCCTAGTTCGCGTCTACAGCAAGAGAGACGAAACCCGTCGTTTGAGACATTATTCCTCAGATAAGCGGACTACCTCGTTCCTCACCTGACAAGCTCTGGTTTAGCAGACACTGGGAAATTGCCAATACATAATCATACATCAGATATGGTTTGAGCTGGAGGGTTTTAGGGTACACTGGGTTCCTCGCTAACTTACGCGTGTCAAGCTGCACTCTTTCCGTAATTGGCGGAATGGAGCGTTGCCCATGGGACTTGAGAATTGCAGATTGTCCGTAGTGTCATCTTGCGTTCCCTGTGTCTGGGGAATACGTTGGTAGTATACCATTAGCGTTGACTCGGTTGAGGACACTGGGCTTCTGCTCTTGGTGGTTTCAGGTTCGCCTTCAGCAATGAACTTGGCCGTGCATTTATGTCCTGTGACGGTAAATCCGAGCGAGAGTGATTTAATCAAAAGCTCAGTCATCTGAGGTAGAATACCGGGAAGAAAAAAGAATACAGAAAACAGAGAGGAGGTGGTAAGGAAAAGGTGTTTTTTTTGTAGTTGTTGTTTTACGGTTTTCTGTCCGTTAAGCGTGGTATGGTTACTTTCCTGTTTTCTTTGCGGATGTTGGTGTGTCACTGTGTCGTTGACGAGGCACGGTGATAGCCGATAGCACAGTTGACATCGACCGTTTGATTTGTACGGTTTGACATTGAGATCCTAGGATGTTACAGGGGTGGGAGTTCTTCTGGAGATTCGAGGCTGGTAACTGGTGTATAGCTGAATTCGGAGAAAGAACTTGGAGGGGGAAAAAGTCAAAAAGTAACTCGTGTATGTGAATTTGGGGACAGGGTTGGATACGGGTAACTCTTACACATCCAAAGTTGCAGAAGACGAGAAAAATGGTAACTCTTGTACCTCTAAATTAGGGGCTGGAAGCTGCGCGGCACGTAAGCCTTACACATCTAGCGTTGGAGGAGTGAAGCCACTGAAGGGTGGTAATTCTTGCATCTCTGAATTAGGGTCTGGAAGCTGCACGGTTCGTAAGCCATGTCAAACTTGGAGAAGGGACTGGATGCTGGTAACTCTCACGTATACAGAGTATTTGGAAAGTGGTGTACGGGAACACCGCCAAACCCCCCCCAATGAGCATTAATTACCAGGAGTGTGTGACATCAGTCGCTGACAGAGACAACGTTGTCCTCGCTTATGACAAAGATACATCATGACCATCGTGCTCATGACACATGGGGGGAAAAAAAAGTATGTGCCCACCGATGCGTCCTGGTGTTGATGGCGTTTAGCGAGTACTATTTTATGCAGGGCTAAGGACAAGTGGGTTTCGTCCTCGCCTCCCGCTTTCTCTGACCGTAGACATGGTGCAGACCCCAGTGCCTCACGCCGTATCAGTCTCAGGCCGGTAGGGAGTCACTGACCGAGCGGCCATGGTCCAGGTCGGCGGCCTCACTTGGACGGAAGTGGTGCTCCCGGATGTAGAGGAAGATTTATAGTTCTATCTCATCATCACACAGAGTAGAAGAGAGCTTGCAGAAGTAGGGGAGAAGGGGGGTGGGGGGGGGGGGGGGGGGGGCGGGAGTTGTAACTGGATGCGTGAGCCAGCTTGCGAGTGAAATCATTTTAATGAAAGTCGCTAGTCCCTGTCACGATGTGTACTTTGAGAGACGGAAGAGTCGGTTTGGTGTTCGCAATCTAAAAACACGTAAAAACACAGATGGTGGTATTATGTAGCACGTGAGAGCGGTATCACCGGGCTATTATTTAAGAGAATTTGTGTGTGTGTGTGTGTGTGTGGGGGGGGGGGGGTTGCGATATAGTAAATAACATGAAAACAGTGTCACCAGACTGTTAGTTTAAAGCCTGTATGTTTGTAATGAGTTCTGAGGGGGGGGGGGGGGGACTGCCGCTAACAAAGCTCTAAGGGTGTTTGCCAAATGGATAGTTGTTCCTTTTGGCCACTGCGACCGTTTGCGTGACTTTGCGGTTTCTGATAGTAGCTACATGACTTTCTTTGCCCTAACGCATCCATGTCTTTGCTACACGCCGATCGACAAAGTCGCTAAAATTAGCCACCAATCAGCGATGTCTAGCTGGCCTTCAGTCCACAACTAAATAACGCCGTCTGCTCAGTACGCGGTACGCTTCTACGTTACGCAGAACAACATAATTATACACAAGCCAGAGTCCCCACAATGGTTTCAGATGCTATGCTGTGTTCCAAGTGACTGATTCTGATACAAGGTTTAAGCGCATTCGGTGAAAAGTGTTCCACAGTGTTGTTGTATGCCTGACATGCGTATTCAGACTTCTTTTTTTGTTGGGGGGAGGGGGGGGGGGGTGGGACTCCGACATAGTAAATGGTCAGCTGTGATCCAGGCACGCTGCGCTATACGAATAAAAGTCTAAGACAGGTTGGCACTGGTACCGATTGGATATTAAGTCCCGGGTGGTACAGAATCGTGCATACAGGCGCAGCCGTTATTCATTTTATATTATTAAACATTACAATCTTTGATTATTGTCGCCGACTGTTCTTCTGAACGCCGCACTATGCACGCCTCTGTCTGTCTGTCTGTGTGTGTGTGTGTGTGTGTGTGTGTGTGTGTGTGTGTGTGTGTGTGTGTGTGTGCGCGCGCGTGTGCGTGCGTGCGTGTGTGTGTGTGTGTGTGCGTGTGTGTGTGTGTGTGTGTGTGTGTGTGTGTGTGTGTGTGTGTGTGTGTGTGAGAGAGAGAGGGGGGGGGGACTCTGTGGTGGGTGTGTGTGTGTGTGAGAGAGAGAGAGAGAGGGGGGGGGGAGACTGTGGTGTGTGTGTGTGTGTGTGTGTGTGTGTGTGTGTGTGTGTGTGTGTGCGTGTGTGTGTGTGTGTGTGTGTGTGTGTGTGTGTGTGTGTGTGTGTGTGTGTGTGTGTGTGTGTGTGTGTGTGTGTGTGTGTGTGTGTGTGCGTGCGTGTGTGTGTGTGTGTGTGTGAGAGTCTGCCTCTGTGTGTGTGTGTGAGAGAGAGAGAGAGAGAGAGAGAGAGAGAGCCTCTCTGTGTGTGTCTGTGTGTGTGAGAGAGAGATTGAGAGCTGGGCAATTGTGCAACAGCCGTAAGAGCGCTGCTTTTGTCTAGAACATCTCTCTCTAAGAAAAGACTTGTTCTCCTGACAACTCCCCCTCCGCACGCAATCCCCAGGCAATGGAACGGTGTTTTGATAGCCATAAAATGGTCGTTGGCAGCCAGAGAAGAGGAGGAGGAGCAGGACGATAATGAGGAAGACGCTGACGATCTAGATGGCGGAATGGATTTGTCAGGGTTTGACAGCAATTTTCCACTGGCTGCTTCGCCCCTTCTCGCGTCTCTCTGTCGGCATTTCGCCTGGCGAAGCAGCATGGAGTATCTTGAGTGTGTGTGTATGTGTATGTGTATGTATGTATCTATACGTGCACTCTTCAGTGACGAGTCGGATCTTACCTGGCATCAGCTGTTTTTCTCTCTATCCCTCGTGACCCCCCCCCCCCCTCACCTCCCCCTCCGTCTGCAAGTCTGACGCCCTGATGCGGCAACCAGATTACAAGGATAAGTGGTGGCGGTGAAACTGACGCGCCAAAGCAACAACTCCCCCTGTACCCCGCAAGAACAGCTCATGGGCGTTTTTGGCGTACGCAGAGGTTACTGAGGGAACTTTCTTGTTGTTACATGTAGCTTTTGTTGTTGGGTTTTTGCGTATTTTATTCCCAGTATTTTTTTTTAAATAGCAAATTCGGACTTGCACGTTTTAAACCACAACACGATCATGTATGCATCCGCTTGAAGTGCCGTGGGTCGTTCCTGCATACGCAGAATTGCCTGGGACGAAGTCTGCGCACGAGAAACAAACAAGAAAAAAAAAAAAAAAAGCCCAACAAAAACAAAAGAACAACAACAAACACGGCCTCAAACTTCCAGGAGTCGTTCCTCTGTGGAGTAATTTTAGTGTGTTACACCGGGTATGGAAAAGGTGTGAGAGTGGCGCGGAGAGGGGGGATGAGGGAGGGGGGTGGGGGGTGGGAGCGAGGATAAGTTCCAGTAAGTGTGCACGCGAGAAGCAAATTACCGTCAGGTGTTGCAATAACGATGCAAAAGATATCTTCCCCGTCCCGTCAACATTCGGCAAGTGGCTGCTGACCCGCTGGGGGAACCGGGTCAAGGAGGGAGGGCGGTGGGGGGTGTGGATAAGAGTGGGGTGGGGGAGATGGTGGGGGAGAGCAGTGATGATTTTAACAAACATCGGATGCAGTTTTTAGAATCGCTCTGGCCCAGAAGTGTGCGCCAGTCATGCTGTGTTCTGTTTTGTCATGGCTTCTGGCGTGGTGGTTCCTCTCGCATGCTGTTGCGCTGTTACTCGTCAGCTAGTGTTTGAGTGTGGTGTTGAAAATTCTTGCTGACGTTTTGGGATTTGATGACAGACGGTGTAGCTCGATCGGCTTTGTAGGCGGTGTGGATTCATGGGGGCGCCTTTCCTCATGGTCCTTCATTTTGTTCTTTGTACTGTGAATAAAGGGTTTCTCAGTAGCGCGCGCGCGCACACACGCACGCACATACACACACACACACACACACACACACACACACACACACACACACACACACACACACACACACACACGCCATTCGGTAAGTGCAGCTGTCCTCCAAGCGTGGTGTGAGCCTCTCTCTCTCTCTCTCTCTCTCACACACACACACACACACACACACACGCACGCACGCCCCTATCTTTCACAGGTAACAATTTCCTGCGCACTTCTTAGTTCTGTCACGGCCTGTCCTCAGATCAGCGTGCGGTGCTTAGCGATGCGACCTGATCTGATCCTAAAGCAGACCCACACCTTTGATTAAATTCCGCCCAGCTTCAGAACGGCGTCTTTTGTCTGCCAGTACCGCTACCATTTTTTCTTACGGCAACTTCCTCTGGCGGCCGGATCAGTTCATTTCTTAGTGCAGGCTCTGTGTGATCTTATCTCTCAGATCACTGGGCTTAGAAATATGCTTCTACCTTGGTGGAAACTGCTGGTGGGGAAGGGGGGGGGGGGGGGGGGGGGGGGGGGGGAACCTGTCCTTGCGCGTATTTTCGGCTGGTGACGGTTTGGGTCTTTTTGGCTTGCCAACTTCTGCTTCTTGTGGCACCATGCAGAATGAGAGGCGTTGCCGGGAACTGTCAGCATTTGTCGGGGAATCCAGATTTTAGGGTTTTTTTTAAAAATGTTGTTGTTATTGTTGTTTTCAGGGAAAAGACAAACAGGGAGCCGGTTCAGAGTGTGTGGGGGGGGGGGGGGGGGGGGGGGGGGTAAGGGTGTGGGGAGGGAGGGGGGATTAAGTACATCAGTATATTATACAGCGACTGTGCATTTGAGGACGTTTTGTGACTGATCAAAGCTGCCTCCACCCTCGCCCATGTAACACGCGGGATGTACGCCCCAGCACCAACTGCCACGGGTCTAAGCAGCTTGAAGCTGAAGCTAGAAGTGTCCCGTGCCCCATGTCTAAGCAGCTTGAGGCTGGAAATACTCCGGGTCTGTGCATCTTGAAGCTAGAAGTGTCCCGTGCCCCATGTCTAAGCAGCTTGAGGCTGGAGGTACTCCGGGTCTGTGCATCTTGAAGCTAGAAGTGTCCCGTGCCCCATGTCTAAGCAGCTTGAGGCTGGAAGTACTCCGGGTCTCTGCATCTTGAAGCTAGAAGTGCCCCATGCCCCATGCCTAAGCAGCTTGAGGCCGGAAGTGCCCTCAGTCTCCAAGAAGTGCCGTGGGCGGGGGGGAGGGGGGGTGTCAAACGTGCTGGGGAGTGCATCTGGCTTATAAAATCAGCTTAGCCCATACAGGAGATTCATTCAAAGAGACGAACAGATAAATCAGCAATACCAACAGTAATAATAATCACCACCACCATCATTGTCACCGCTGATCAGAAGCAGCAGCAGCAGCAGCAAAAGAAGGTGAATCAATACCGCCCATAAAGTGTTTTATCATGCTGAATCAGTTTAGAATCAGTCAGCACTGTCCTGCCTGTGAGGTTGAACGTGGTCGAACCTGGCCAGAAGACGCAGAGCTTCAGGTTCAGCTTTGGGGTAGCCGTCATGACCTGGAGCAGACTCAGTGTGGGATTCGTCATGGCGACCGGGCTGCAGATGTGACGCAACCAGTCAAATCGACCGCTAAAGAGAAGAAGAAGAAGAATTTTAGGAAATATTCACTGAACAAGCGATCGGGTTTTTTTTTAACACTGAAAACCCGACTTGCCATTTCCGCGGCGCATCTCAGCTGTGGTCGGTCTATCAACGTTTAATTTTCAAAGTCTCGAGTGTTCGATTGTTTGTGCTGAGAGAATTGACGGGAAGGTGGAGAACGGCCTTTAAAACCACGGCAATCTGCGACTTGTTCAGTTCCACTAATTTCCTGGTGCACGGTCAGTAGGTCCTGGCAGGGAAGTAGGTCAGCACATTAACGCAAAACAATTGATGCTGGAATGAAAGGCTTTGGAAAATTACATCGACCGAAATGTGTCTCTGACATTTGCATGTGTGTCTGAAAGTACGGAGTTGCAGCGCATTCTTGTGATTGTCTGATGATGTAGATTTGGGGCATTGTCTGGTGGTTGTGGTGGTGGAACCCTGTTCTCAGCGAACAGCAATGCAAGGGAGAGAATGCCGCCGCTCTGTGTAGGTCTTTGATCAGTTCTGGGCCTTGCAGAACTGACAGACTGTATCATACCACAGTTAAAACTGCAAGATCGTGTGTTCCTTGTGTTGTCCCCCTCCCCCTCAACATGTGTGTGTGTGTAAATTCAGGTTTTCCCATAGTTTTGCTCATGCTAATGGGACACAGGAAGGTTTTCATCCCCAGAGAGAAAACTTCAATCCATTTTTCCCCCTTGTCCGCTTTGCTCTCCATGCACTTCAGGACAGATACGGTTTCTCTCCCCCCCCCCCCCCCCCCCCCCCCAATGGTCTCCATGAGCGATGACCGTTCTGTGAATTTTTTCGGAAATGTCAGTGTTTAAATGATCCGAGTGTGGTGAAAAGGATTACAACAGTGACTGTTAGAAATTCTGTGTGTGTGTGTGTGTGTGTGTGTGTGTGTGTGTGTGTGTGTGTGTGTGTGTTTTCTAGATGTGTTCCTTCTGTACATGTACGTAAACTGAAGTGTCAGCAAGTGTCCGTGCCATGGCTGTACGTTTGTGTGTTTCCTAGATGTGTTCCTTCTTTTCATGTACATGTACATTAACTGAAGTGTCACCAAATGTCCGTGCCTTGTCCGTAAGTTCGTCTGTCCATGCATCCTTGCGCCCATGGGGCCACTCTAACATACTTAATGTGTGTCCATGAAAACCAAACATGTTCGACATGATGAACATTAACACATGTTTCCATGTTTGTTTGCAGGGGCTTGGTGACATCACCGTGGTGATCGAGGACTACACCGCCAGTGGTGTGGGCGAACTGAGCGTGAAGCAGGGCCAGCAGGTGGAGGTGGTGGAAGCAGCGCCCCCTGTAGGACCGACCCAGGCGCCGGGTGATTGGGTGGTGATCCGAACCATGCCTCCTGATGGAGCGGACCCATCTCAGGGACTGGTGCCTATGGCGGTCCTCAAACCCATTCCCATCCTGAAGGGGCCTGGAGCCAGAAACAGCATGGATCTGGAGGGTAAGTCCATAGACTGACATGGGTGAAACTCCTCTATCTGTGGACGGAAATGCCTGTTGAAAATCTCGCCAAACGGAAATTCCGTTAAATAAAACAACACACAAAAAAACAACACCCAAAAAACAAATAAGAAACATCTGCATTCTGCGATGTACGGACGTGCTTCGGATCGGTCACCAAGCGATAAAATATAAGTGCACTGTCTCGTTTTGGAGGTCAGTAGCCCTTTGCACAGTCATCAACAAGTTTGATCAAACTAAGTGTAAATACACAGTATATATATTTTTTTATTCTCAGAGTGACTGATCTGGTACAGCTTTGAACTGTCATTGTTTTGTAAGTTTAATTTGCCAAAAATATTATACTACAACCCCCACCCCCACTGCACACATTACTTGCATGGCCAAAAAACTACATCAAAAACCAACTGATTACAACCACATAAATATGACTATTAGTGTGATTCATGTTACCCATGAACACCGCCAGTCTTGCATAAAATGCGCAGCAAGCTGAACTTCCATCAGTGGTATCTATGGTGATGTGTGCATTTCAGTTTTGTGCAGGAGAGTTGCAAATGAAGCATACAATAATGTGCAAATAAATCTCTTTGCTTTCAGAGACGCTTGGGGAGGGGTCAGCAGCTCTCAATGCCTCGTCTTCTCCTGTCACAAAGCGACGCAGTAGTTTCAGGTAATTTGACGTCCATAAGTATGGGCCCAGTACGGTAGTGTTTTGCTGACTTTTTTCCTGGATTGTGTATATTTGTTGTGAAAGCATCGATAAGCTTTTATGCACCTTCTAGTTCCGTTAGCTCTTTACACTGTGTGCTTTCGGAACTCGGAAGTGAGTGTTTTTAAAATGTAGTTCTCTCCCCTGTTCAAAGACTTGATTGTATTGTTGGTACAACTCTTGGGGTAGTCAGTAATGGCCGTATGTGCACAGCTTTAGATTATATACTGGGTAGGTATAAATTTTTGGCCTAAGAATTTTACAAGGTTTGTTTTATTATCTCTGCTTTTTATTGTCATTCAAGGGAATTAATTCACTTTGTGGACACATCTACACAAATCATTCTATGTTACACTTTCATCTTCATTACTCCAATACATGTACTGTATTGAAGAAAAATATATGTTCATCTACTCCTCAGCATCTTACATGTTCCTTTTTATGTGAACTGCATTCCCTTAACCTGTGATCAAAATGTTACAGAAAATGGTTGACCAACCCAGTGCGCAAGCTGAGCCATGGGAAAATTGAGAAGCAAGGGGTACCACTCCTGGAGGCTTCGCGTCTGCCAAAGGGAGAGAAGCGGGCAATTGTCAACTTGCTGGCAGAGAAGGTCAGAATTTTCATTTCAGACTTTGTTTTGTTTCTACTGGTGAATTTTCTCAGAAATGAACTTGCAAACAGTGTGACTCCAAAAGGAGTCAAGCGCTTCACTGACAAACCGGAATTTGTCTGTTTGTGCGTGTCCAGTGTTTAAACCAGAAATATAGAGGCGAATTTGAAAGGTCTTGATTGTTTCCTGTTGTTGAAACTTGTAGAAACTTTATTTATCACTGTACCATTTAAATCATACAATGGAACAGTACTTTTTTAACAGTTCACTTCTCTGACGGTGAGTTTTACAGTAGAATGACTCGATGGTGAAAGGTGTTATGAAATTATGGCTTTCATATTGTGTGTGTGCTGTTTTTTTGTGCAGTGTATTGTATATTCATGTACATCATCCAGACATTGCAGATATCCGTATTATCTCTGCCTCATTACGGATCTGTCTGAAATCATGCCTGAGTAGACAAATTGTCAATGGTCCAGATTAGTAAAATGTACACTTAGAAGAGAGTAAACATATTCTATATGTAATGTTGACAACACGTCAAAAACGGCATTTTCATTGTTGTTGTTTGTTGTCATGTTTTGTGTGACATGTTGGGGCACATGCTACTGTAATTGATTCTCCCAGCAAGTCGGTGTTCTCTGAGCTCATGCACGTCTAATTGGAATTTTACGAGTTGGGAATTTGATATCTTGGGGAACTAGCATCAGATCAGGTAAGTGACTCTCTCTCTCTCTCTCTCTCTCTCTGTTCGTCTGTCTGTCTCTATTTGATATTACTACCATTGAAAAGTGCACCTGAACCTCTATGCATGCAAAACATATACTGGCGCCCATTGCGTAAGTGAAAGCGTGTGATTCATGTGAGTGTGTGTGTTCGGATTTGTTCGTGACGCTTTAAGCCAAGCGATTTTGTACTACAGCACCTGTGGCAATGCGTGTAATTTTGTATTGAACTTTCCTTCGCCATATGGTGCAAGACAAAAACGGTGAAGAGATCAGCTTTATACAGGCTTTGTTAGGAGAAACTGTACACTTTGTGTCCTCAGCAAACGATAGTGCCCTGTCCTTGTCAAGGATTGCGGTTAATCAGCCGGATTGTAGTGTAAACGCAACTGTCACAAACAGCGTCACACAGCTGTGACCACCGCGCGCTATGTACAATCATGTGCCGTCTGGTTGGGTATTAATATCCAGGCTTCGGATGATTTATTGAGGCTCATGTATAGATTTTTCTCTCTCACTTCTTTGCTTTTCAGTTGGCAATTCAACCCATCATTGCAAAACAGTGGGGGGGACGTTATTATGTAGAGTTTTATGGCACAAACCGGCTCTCAGTACGCCAACTGTGGGTTTGGATTGTTACGGTAATGTGCTCCGCTGTAGGAGGCTACATATATATATGGGTCGCCTAAACTACGCGGGTAGAAAAGTGATGGTAGTGGTGTCAATAATAGGTACTGCGGATGAAAAGACAGGCCATTATGTTTGTCAGCTGAGTGGGGAATCTCTGCAATATGGATTCGTTTTAGTCTAATACAGGCTCGATCCTGTCCTGCTTTTCGCTTCTGCTTACCGAGCCAAGAGAGTTTGGTCTGGCCCTTTTTGTTCCAGGGGTTAAGAACCACTGTGACCTGCCTTGACCTTAAATGTCACAGTTAATCCGCAGTGGCAGATGGTGTGTAAAATCTTTTTTCAGTCGTGAAATAACCATACACGAAGCACAGCACACTGGAAGTTAATGTCTTAGTCACCGGGCAAACACGGACTGTGACCGTGAACTGTTGGCTTTTACAGTCCTTCCACCAAGTCCGAAGTCACAGAGCAAAATGGGTCATTCTTGACAGAGGAAAATAGCATTGGGCGTGCTTACACTGCAGTGATGGTGTGGAAAATCAGTTCAGCCGTGAAATAACCGTATAGAAAGCGCAGCACATTGAAGTCAGTATTTTAGTCGGGGGGTGACTGTTGCTGCTAACTGTTGGCGTTTATACGCTTTTCCTTATCCATAGAGCAAATAGGGCCATTCCTGGCAGAGAACAAGTGCGTTGGTTAACTTGATCATAAACAGTCATATGATATAGGCAGCTCCCAGTACCCGCTGGTGTTTTCCTTGCACCCGTTTGAGGGGATTCGGGATAGCCGATTGGTAGAGCGTTGGACTCTCAATGCTCGGGTCGTGAGTTCGAACACCGGCGGCTGGGGCCGAATATTTGTGCTGGCTTTTTTCTCGTTGCCCCGTCTTTGATATCACTCTTACGTGGTGGAAAAGGACGTTAAACGCCCAAACACCCACCCTTCCACCCACACACCCTTCACCCGTTTGACAGCCGGTCTGCAATGAAAGTTCGTCAGCACGGTTGGAAATGAGTGATTGATACGTAATGTCAAACGCATTAATCGTCAGAGCGTTAATTATACAGAATGTTTTAGGCATGCTGATGCTGGTGCTTGTGCCGATAATTTCTCGTTTGAAGAACCAATCATGCGGTTTCTCTTGGCCGGCTAACTGATCACGGGCCGCCAGGTAAAACGAGAAGTTTTTTTTTCCTCAAGGGTCGAAGGCCGCCAGCCCGCCACTACAGGATACATTTGTCATGTCTTGACAGATCCAAGGCCTTCAAAGGGTTTCACTTCAAACCGAACTTGAAGTGGCTGTAACTGTTGTTTCGCTCCCTGAGATACCGTGGCCCCCCGGCCGTCAGGTACTCTGATGGTACAGACCTGCCAGCGGGTAATGGTGGTAGTTTATGAAGTGGCTGGAGAGGCCGTGGCACGTTACAGGGCATCAGATAGATAGATCTTCAGCCCAGAAAGGGGGATTGGAAGGGGGGGGGGGGAGGGGGCGGGATCTCTTCCCATCCGATACAAGATCGCATCTTTCAGCTCATCAGGTATCGCAGCAGTGAGGGTAAAACAAAGTGCTGTAGTATAGTGTAGTACTAGCGAGATGGTGCACCTGTGACTCTCCGGCACCATGTGGAACGGGCCGTTATCACGTGCTAGGCCCAGCGTTACAGTACACGGCACTGCGTGGCCTACTTTTTTTCCCTTTTTTTTTCTTTTTTTTTTTTTTTTTCTTGAAACCTGGCAGTATGAGCTCTAGTGCTGAAGTCGTTTCGTTCATCGGCAACGAGATTGGTAGTTTACGACTGACGAGTGCCGTTTGTGTACAGTTTGTGCTGAAGAAATTCAGGTGCGCTAGAGCCCACGCCGCGAGTTGGAAAACAAATTATTGCTTGTACTGGTGTGTCTGTCTGTCTGTCTGTCTGTGTTGTATTGCATGTAGTAGGCCTACATGTAAATCCGTGAATGTCATTGTTGCGAAAAGTTTCAATGGAAAGAGATGAAAATCTTGCTTTTATTCCACCACGACGTAGTTGCTATGGATGACAACCGAACACACATCGTAAGCACGCGCACATACACACACACACACACACACACACACACACACACACACACACACACACACACACAGATTGGTTGTAGCCCCAGAAGTCGGACATAGAACACGACTCCAGTCTTGCAGCGTCACGAAGACGTGCGTCAGCAGTTATTGATCAGGCGGGGACTGAAAACATCTTACCTTGCAGTGTAAATGACGCCGTAGGGGATTGAAAATACAACGGCTTTCCCGGAGAGAGCGGCGGGGTTTGTGTGAGGAAAAGCACGGATTTGTCGGCTTGGGGGGCTTTGCCGTCTATTTCCAGCGGTCGTGATTGCATCTATGTACCGGGCACATACAGTTCAACATTCATCCCGACAAAGAATCACCACCAGCTCTGCGTTTGCGCAGCACAAAGCGCACCTCAGTTTTGAGTTGGATTATTCGGGCTGAGTTCTGTATTTTTTTTTCTCCGCAGTGGTAAACATGGGCGCGTGGCGTGCAAACGGCAAATAAGAACAAACTGTTAGGGCAAAAACCCCGTGTTTATTTAATTCTTTCGTGTTTACTCTCACGTGCGGATGGATGCTTTCAAACTTTGATTATTATGCGCTTTGTGGAATTGTGGAATCGGGTTTTTTTTTTTAAATACCGGAACAGGTTTGCTACTGTTTCCTGGGTGGGGAAGAACAACAGAAGCCAGCACTTTGCCGCCTTCATTCCTGAAAGTGGAATTCATATGCGGAGATGTGTCATTTAGTGAGGTTAGATCTTAAGGGCGGTCTACTTGATGAGACCGTCTATTTTTGACTTTGTTTGGATTAGATTAGGTCTGCCTTGGATAAACCAATCTAATAAACCAACTGTGGTTCTGGGTTTCTACGCAGATGTATTTACTCCTGAGTATAGGGCAAAGGCATCAGTAATCAGTTATTGAAAAATAGATGGTGACTGACGTCTAAATCTCTGCATACCTGCTTTTTATACTACCCCCCCCCCCCCCCTCGTCTTCTCTCTCTCTCACACTCACACACACACTCACACACACACACACACACACACACACACACACACACACACACACACACACACACACACACACACATCCGTATACACGTACACCTGCATGGCCCAGTAGTACTAGATTCTCCCTGAAGTATATGCACGACAGTCGCTGGTTGTAGTCCGGATTTACGGAAGTCGCCCTGTTTTATTAAGGGCCGTGATGCTGCAGGCGACAGTAGCATTGTCGAAATCCCGTATCTTGAAAGAAGTAGGTTGATGCCCTGAGCGGATGTGGGGTTAACCCACATAGGAGAATGGCCCCGACGCTCTTGACAGATTCACTACGTGCAGCTGATGCTGCTTCGCGTCTGGCGGTTGTTGCAACCGTTTGCATTTAAAATGGTTTTTGGTACTTGGAAACTTTTTTTTTTTTCCTCGCCGCCTCTGGTCGCACTTACTTTATCCCATGAGCTTCAGATCTCCTCTCTCGAGTTTTGTTGTTGTTGTTTTGTTTTGTTTTTTTCGGGGGGGGGGGGGGGGGCAGCCGGGGTGGCCGAATGATAGAGCGTTGGACTTCCAATGCTCGGGTCGTGAGTTCGTATCCCGGCTGAGGCCAAATATTTGTGCTGCCTTTTTCATCGTTGCCCCGTCTTTGATATCACCCGTATGTGGTGGAAAAGGACGTTGAATCCCCAAACACCCACCCACCCACCCTTATTTTTCGGGGTTTGTTTTTGTGTTGTTTTGTTTGTTTGTTGTTGTTGGCTTTTTTTTCTTTGCTTTTTTTTGGGGGGGGGGGGTGACGCGCGCGCGCGCGCACACACACACACACACACACACACACACACACACACACACACACACACACACACACACACACACAGAGACGAAATAGCAAAACGTCACATGCCAGAGACACCTGTGCGGTTTGTGTTGGGGGGAGGGGGGGGGGTCGATTTGTTTGTTTCATTTTTAAACTTTAGTGATTAGACCTCTAGAGGGCGAATGGCTTTTTCTGCAGTTGGCACAGGGTCTGAAAATCCTCTTGCGCTGAACTGGGTTGCTGTCTTAATTAATTGCCATTTGATGTTCGTCTTGTGGCGGCTTCTGCTCGCGCCAGCTACCAGGCCAGAAACACCAGCCGTCCGACTGTCTTGTCTTTGATGTTCATCTTTACAAAACTTTCAAGGAGATAAAAGTGGCTCATCTATTTTCCAAGAGAAAGAATGATGATGAGGGTTTACATTTAGAGTTGAGGGGGGAGGGGGGAGAGGGGGCTGAGTAAAGAGACACGTGTATGCTGGGATTTAAAAATAAGGGAAGCAGAAGATTAAAGAAAAAAAAGAATTGTGATGTTTGTTTTTAATGATTAGAATGTTGTCACCTAACTTTTACATCAGTCATGATGACATTCACGTACTGCTCAAAGGCATTTCAAATGTGCACTGTTCGGTTTTAAAAGTGCAGGGCATGTCTTTACAGCTTTATATTTACCGGCGTCTAGAGAGAAGAATTTTCAAAAAAATATATAATTCAATAAAAGCGGCGTCAAGTGGCAATGAAAGCGCATGTGAGGCTCGAAGATCATTTGGCCAAATATTGTACAGTGTATTTGGTTTTAAGAGGAACAGGGCATGTCTTTCTATCTTCATATTTACCGGCATATCGAGAGGAAGTTCGAAGACGAGTGAATCAGTGTGCGGCAGTGAGAGTGTACATGACGTTCAAAGACGTTCAGGTGGCTAAATATCTTTTGTTTGAAGGAGAGCAGGAGAATGTCTCTATATCTCTTTATATCTACCGGCGTATAGAGAGAGGAACATGAATAAATAAATGAATCAAAGTTCCTTAAAGTTCAGAGACGGGCGAATCGGTTTTGTTGGCTGTGTGTGTGTGTGTGTGTGTGTGTGTGTGTGTGTGTGTGTGTGTGTGTGTGTGTGTGTGTGAGAGAGAGAGAGAGAGAGGTGTGTGTGTGTGAGAGAGAGAGAGAGAGGTGTGTGTGTGTGTGTGTGTGAGAGAGAGAGAGAGAGAGAGAGAGAGAGAGAGATGGCTGGAAGTAATGCTGACACTTCTAAATCCTTCACACCACTGTCCAAACCTTGCGACAGATTTGCAGCTCCGGTCAGGCGTGGTACTGGTAATGTGACCGCTGATGCAGAAGCTCTGTTTCTGACCTTTGCAACCACTGATGATGGAAAGAAGAGGGGTGGTGGATTTAACGTTTCTTTTTGCATGTGGAAGGGAAAAGAAAAATAAGGAAATCGACTGCACACACTATAGGAAAGGGAAATCTTCATTATGCAAACAGGGGGTTTAATTTTAGCCAGCCTCTCTCTCTCTCTCGCTGTGTGTGTGTGTGTGTGTGTGTGTGTGTGTGTGTGTGTGTGGCCGGTGTCTGCGAGACGATGCCAGTGCCAGACTTGTGTCGATCAGGCGGGCAAAGCACAGTAAGAGTGAGAGGAGAGGAGAGAGCGAGCGGACCTGGGGAAGGGAGCGAACAGAAAGAGAAGAGGAGGTAGGGACAGGGGGAAAAAAATCGATATCTCGTGGCACACAGCATTTAAAGTGTGCATTCCCATAGCAACTGGCGGGGGTCAAGGAAAGCAAAAAGAGAAATGACGGGGAGAGGGAAGGAAGAGGGGTGGTGGGGGGGGGGGGGCTAGTAGGCGCAAAGACACATCTTTTGCCGAGAGTTACGGAGGCATTGATCCTGGGAGTTCACCGAGATTCTTGTGTGTACAGTCGCCGAAAAAGGAAGAGGGTTTGGGAAGTGGGTACGGGGGATTTGTGTCGGGCTGTATATACCCCTTCCCCTCCCCTCCCCTCCACCCCCAACCCCTGCCGGCGCTTTTGGAAAAGTATGGCTGTTGAAAGATTATGTGCGATACCGCACAGCATTAAAAAAAAAAAAATCATCATTAGTGTTATTATTTAAGTACTTCCCTCATTCCCCGCCACATAAGATCTTCATTTTTCAGCCACCAGTTTTAATGGCAGTGCTGGAAATTCCAAACACAAGCCTGTGATGAATAGAGAAGAGAAAAAAAAACATGAATAGCAACAAATTTTAAACAAACAAAAATAAATGGGGGGTTGGGTTAGGGGAATGTAAAATATATACAAGCCCATTCGTCAACCATTTTTGGAAGGCGGGGGGCTCGTAGTGCGACCAACATAATTATTGTGTGAAATATGTACTACAGATAGAAAATCTTTCACAAAGGATGTGTGTGTGTGTGTGTGTGGGGGGGGGGGGGTAGGAGGCGGTTCCCGTGCATGCGTACAACATTCGTGATTGAGGCAATTACGCCGTGTTTTTACCTTGTTCCTGTTTTTCGTATTTCTTTTGCTGGAATACCCCTTCAGTGTTTCCTGTGCGCGCGCGCAGGGGTGTGTGTGTGTGTGTGTGTGTGTGTGTGTGTGTGTGTGTGTGTGTGTGTGTGTGTATGTGTGTGTGTGAAAGGGGGGAGCCCGGGAGTGTGAAAGGGGGGGGGGGTAGGCGGGGGGAGTGTGGTGTTAACCTTGTACTTTGCAGAGCCCGATTATCAGGTACCCCCCATCAAGGAAGCTACAACTTGGGGCAGTTTTCCCGCAGGACTTGCAAAGATCAATTAAGAGAATTGAAATGCCCTATCACGCTCACGCAGTGCGAGGCTACATTTCGCGGACTGTTCCGACACAGAGTGGACGCGTTGCCGTCTGTGTTTCACAGCTCTACACTGACCATAAGGACGAACCTATCCAATTAAGTCTGAGGATGAGGTGGCCGTGTAAAAGGCACGTGTTGTGATTTTGGTGTACGTGTGTGTGAACAGGAAAAACAGCAGAGTTTCCTTTTGCTCTCTCTCTCTCTCTCTCTCTCTCTCTCTCGCTGTGCGACGGGGTGTGTGTGTGGGGGGGGGGGGGGGGGGGGCGTAAAAATGTGTCCCTAAAAATAGTAAAATCCGGTTCCCGAATACTGACGCGCGAACGAACTTCATTAATTTATTTCAACGGATGACATTTGAACACACTGAGTGATTCTCAGTCTTCAATCGCTACAAACAAAATCGAGAGGGCCGGAAGGAGAGAGAGAGAGAATGACTGAATGAATCTTTATTTCTCAACGGGCGAAGTTTTGACATAAAGGTCAATTTACTAACTTGCCGTTGCTGAAACTACTACATTATGATAAAAGAAAACCCTAAGAGAGAGAGAGAGAGTGGGTGGGTGGATGGGTGTTTTGGAGTTTCACGTCCTTTTCCACCACGTAAGGGTGATATCAAAGACGGGGCAACGAGAAACAGGCCAGCACAAATATATGGCCCCAGCTGGGATTCGAACTCACGACCCGAGCATGGAGAGTTCAACGCTCTACCATTCGGCTATTCCGGCTCCCCGAGAGAGAGAGAGAGAGAGAGAGAGAGACTTATCTTCGAAGTGTACGCAAGTCACCTGCAAGACATTGACGCTAAATAGTGCTCCCGCGTAGCAGTGAAATAACAAACAGGTCAGAATACACTAGGCATCTCTCTGTCCCTTCCCCCTGACCTCGGAATGGCTTCCCCAGACCCCCAGCCTCTCATTTCGCTCTCCCTGACCTGTTGTTTTTCGCCTAAGTACGTACGGAGGCGGAGGCACTTTAGTGTGAACTGTATTCATGTCACTGCCCTCCTCCGGTGCGGCTCACCTTGAGCGACTTGAGTGGTTGCTGGGTATGGTGATGATTATGACTGTGGCGGAATGGGTTTTTTTTTTTTTTTTTTTGGAATGTGAACGTCCGTAGCATACGCTGCGCTGCAAAAAGAAGAAGAAGAAAAAAAAAAAAAAAAAAGAGGGAAAAGTGTGAATACGCCACACGTCGCAACCGTTCTTGTCTGATGGTTTGAGCGTCCTCCGCGTGTGTTGGCTTTTAGTTAGTCACCGCATAAAACATCATTCCAAGCAAGTATGGAATACGTATCTAGGTGATCTCAAAGTAGGTTCTATTTGTGCGAAAAGAAAAGAAAAAAAAAATGAATGGAGGCATTCCAGGCACACAGCGCACACACAGCAGCAGGCACAAAAAGTGAAAAGACCACTCCTCGTTTGACATAGGTACGATGCTGGCCTTTTAACACCATCATTAACTACGGGGGTCAGCTTTATAGACCTATGTGTCAACAGTCCTACGTGTCGTGTGTGTGTGTGTGTGTGTGTGTGTGTGTGTGTGTGTGTGTGTGTGTGTGTGTGTGTGTGTGTGTGCCTGTCTGTCTGTCTGTCTGCCTGCCTGTGTGTCACTCTGTGTGTGTGTGTGTGTGTGTGTGTGTGTGTGTGTGTGTGTGTGTGTGTGTGTGTGTGTGTGTGTGTGTGTGTGCCTGCCTGCCTGTGTGTCACTGTGTCACTGTGTGTGTGTGTGTGTGTGTGTGTGTGTGTGTGTGTGTGTGTGTGTGTGTGTGTGTGTGTGTGAATCGTTCTGTCCAGCGCAGTACTTCCTGAACTCGTTTTCAGGACTTAAAATCTTCCACCTTTGGATATAGAAATGCCCCCCCCCCCCCCCTAAAAAGGGTGTTTCCTCCTCTGTAGCACTTAAAATCGTGCCAAAACACAGCAGACTGCACAGATGTTTGTCTTCATTCTTACAGGTTTTCTGTCCAAAGTGATTCCCCCTCTCAAGCACTTCCACTCATGTCAAAATGCACCAAACTGCACAGAATTTAGGGGGAGCCGGGGTGGCCGAATGGTAGAGCATTGGACTTCTAATGCTCGGGTCGTGAGTTCGTATCCCGGCTGGGGCCAAATATTTGCGCCGGCGTCTTCATCGTTGCCCCGTCTTTGATATCACCCGTATGTGGTGGAAATGGACGTTAAACCTCCAAACACCCCCGCACCCACCCGCACAGATTTTAGTCTACGTTTTGAAAAAAATTCCGGGGCTGGGTGCATCCCCCCTCCGCCCCCGCGTCAGACACCCCTAGCGTAACGTGTCTGTCTTGCAGACGCTCGCTTGGGGCTTTGTCACTATTGTCACTATATCACTATTGTCATTATGTCACAGTTACAAATCATGTTCATTCCTTTGTTTGTTCAGTTAAAACTTACCACCCCTAAGCTATGCCGAAAAGTTGTCAACGATTCTTCACATGTGGGAGTTCCCAGAAACCTAAATCTAAGACGCCGCGGTTACAGCACTCAGCAGGGGGGACTGGCGGGATTATCAGCCGTGAGATATTTCTCCGTGGACTTGGATTGCTAGTCTTTTTTTCTTTTCTTTTTTTTCCCCCCAGTCGCGTGTAAATGCCAAAATGGAACAAGACCGTACACACCCAGCAGAACTCCGGCGCCGTGACGGTCCCGCCGCCGGCAGTACTGCTGTGACGTTTAGCGATAACATTATTAACACGCCGGAGGGGACCCATCTTAATCACCGCATGTCCTGACCATGGGAGGCCGATTTCTACCTTGTGAAGGGCTCTACCGGCAGTTACATGTATTTTGTGGTGGTGGTGGCGCGCGCGCGCGCGCGCGTGTGTGTGTGTGTGTGTGTGTGTGTTTTGGTGTTGTCTAATTTTGGTAAATAACTGTAGCAAATAAGGGATTTAGGTTAATATTTCTTGGAATCCACCATATAGGAGTGGGTTTTAAGTGTGTACCAGGGGTCTACCAGGCATTGAATAGATGGATATAGATCGTCTTAGTCTGGGCAACCGTTTTTGACTGAAAATCCCCAAAAGAACGCAGAGAGTCGCCCGGACTAAGATCGTATTAACCATTTGTTCACTACAAGACGCATGCTGGGTTTTTGTTGCCTGTGCACAAGTCATGAAATCCGATTAATAATCTGCCGGTGGAGACTGGTTCTGTCTAATGTCCAGGCTTCGATCCTTACACGTTGATGCCACAAAATGGAGTAAGTGACTGCCGATAGGTGCCCTGTCCGTGCTGGCTTGCACACTGTGTAGCATTGCATTGATTCCACCCCCGGGGTGGCGCTGCCGAGTTCGACGCGAATACACGGCTGTTGCGTAATCTGGCATTTGCATCTTTAATAAACATCAGGCACGCGCGACTGTATCGGGGAAATGGGCGTGTAGACTGGAATCAAGCGGGTATGAAAATGTCGGTTAGTTAGGAAATGAAACATGGTAACAGCTGATGCACATGGTATTGACGTCCCCTGTTTTAATGTCGTCGCTCACAGGTAGACGTTGTTTGCTTGTACCTTTGGGCACTGGTGTTCGAATGGGCTGCGGCTGAGAGAGAGAGAGAGAGATGATGATGATGATGATAATGATGAAACTTTTTTTTTTTTTTTTAATTCAGGATAGAGCATTTAGGCATTGCTGCCTATCTTACATGCTGTCCTGCTATTCTACATTAAAGGATACTGAAAAAAAGAAAAATACAACGACATCAAAATAAACAAAGAAACAAACAAACAATAACAAAGTAAAAGTAGTATAAACACACACACACACACACACACACACACACACACACACACACACACAGACAGTACACAGTACTTTTTAAAACATGAACATAACATAAAAGTGACATAGAAAAGTATAAATGAATACATGTAAATAATAATTATGAGTAATCGAATAGACCCCTACTCAGTGTTTTTTGTTCTTTTGCAACGCTGGGGCTCGAACCCACGGTATTCCGATCGAGAAACCGACACTGTCGTCACCTGTACTGTCCCGACCTCCAGGAAGAAAGGGGTGGGGGGAGAAGGGAGAGGGGCACGTATTAGGAACGATGACGGCTGAGAAGACTATTTTCGTGTGTGTTGTTGTTTATCATGCATTGCCGTTGCGGACAAGACAGTAAAATGACCACGGCCAGTTTCGTTCACCTACAAAATTATAACATTGTACTGTAGGTCGGGGTGCGTTCCGGCCTTATCCCCTTCATTCACTGTTCACTGTCAGTGATGAGGTTATCCAAGACTAGTGCATGGGTATAAACCAGGTGAGGTTTACCAGACTATGGAAATAAGCGCTTGGGTTTAGCGGAAGTCGTGATGCTCAAGTACTTAACTTTTGTCCGCGGTTTGTAAGTACATGTAACAGACAGCCCCCAGTACATCAGTGTATCGCTGTGTAACACCAGGAACCAACAAGGATGCTGATTGGTCCTTATTGGTTCTCGGTAACACCTCACCAACACGTCAGAGGTAAGGAAGGAAGCACTTAGGGGGAAATTTGGGATCAGGATCAGAGTTTTGTCTAACAGTAATTTGCGCCCACTCAGTCTCGCCCTGACTGAATTTCTCTTTCTTCCCCCCTCTATCTTTCTCTGCCACTTCTCCTCGGCTCCCCGTTCCGGCAGGTTCGGTGAGAACTGACAACTGTGGTTACGGCACATTCCTTCTCCATGCTCGCTTGAAATCCCGACTTAGGGGCTCGGTACCTGAGTCGGTTCACCGCCTAGCAGGGGTGCCCGCCTTTAGAATTACAGGTGCACCTACTCCAGGCCCTACCCGTCTTTTCAGCAGACGCGAGTGTGCACGTGGAGGTGCCGCCAAGATGCTGCTGCACTTTGTCCGGATGTGTTTGTTCCCATCACGCCTGCAGGTTTTGTTTAATTGGGGGCGATGGCTTTAACTTTGTCTCCCCGCTTCCGCCAGCGATTCCTTCTGTCGTATCTGGGAGATTTCCAACGAGGGAAGGCTGTTGCGGCACTGATTAAACTTGACCATTTAAAAGCCTCTCGATGTTCTGGCAACGCGGCAGTGCAGGTTCAAGTAGGAGAGGGGGCATTTTAATTTAATCGCTGTTTTAATCAAAGGTGTCCCCCCCCCCCCCCTTCCAGACTGAGGAGAAATGGCTAAGTACTCCATGGTTGAGCGCAGTAAACAATAACATCCTGCAGATCCTTCATGCTGGATTCCCAGAATAGGTACACTATGTAGCCACACTCCACTTTCTGGCAGCTAGTGGAAGTGGGTATTGTTGCCAGTGCGATTTCCGTGTAGGCAGATGTGGGATGAACATGTTGAAGAGCAGTTCACTTCAGTTTTGTTTTGTTTTTCAACCTCTTGGGATAAATTTGATTGTGCGCAGTTCATCTCCTTTCCTGGCATTTTTATGTACTTTTTGCCTCACGATGCTTACGTCCCACCAGTTTTGCCTGTTCCAAAACCAGGTCATGCACACTTTGGGTGTCACGTGCAGGCAGTCCAGAAGTAGGCCACTCACATTTTGATGGTTCACAATGCACATACATGTATATCTAGAACGGTTCCACTTGGGCATCTTGTCTGACAGGACTGGTTCGGGGACACTCAGATATGCATAATGACGCCCAGGCCCCTCAAAATAGACGGTACATGTATGCAGAAAGACACACGCAGGTCGTAATAAATAATAATAATAATAAATCACATTTATACAGCGCAGTTCTTGAAAATACATGAACTCAATGCGCATTCACACATCACTCACACGCAAATAGAACACACCCTAAAACAGCAGGCACCACGGTTACGTGAATCAGTAGAAGGCAAGTTGAAACAGATAAGTTTTAAACTCTGATCTGAAATATGACAGAGTAGGTTGCTGTCTTACGCCTCTCTCTCTCGTAACTTTACATGCGGGGAAACCATTGCGTCTCTTGGCCCATAGTAGAAACAATAAAAAATATCCTGTCAAAAAAAATCCTATCCGAACTTTGATAATCATCATCATCATCGTCATAATAATAATAATAATAATAGTGATGACCACAACAAGAAGAAGAAGGAGAAACTGGTTCAGGATTCAATAGAGGTCCGGAGACCAGTGGGCCGCTCATCAGTGTCCATACAGCTATTACTACTTTGGAAATGGGTCAGCCTGTACTGACAGGTTCCAGTGTCGGGAGGATAAGAGGGCTGGGGAGCTTCCAAGCCACGAGCTTCACGAGATGCTCATCAGCCTGATTGCTCATTAGGCGTCTATTGCAGCTCCCGCCGACCGCCAGGGCTCCAGAGGGTTGAGGCTCTTCCCGTTCGCTGCTCTTCCCGTTCGCTGCTTCTCTCGTGTTTATCCCATTCATTGTTGTGCTGTGGGCAGAGCGGGGCACTTACAGCGGTCGCGTTACATATACCAATCACGGAACCCCCTCTCTTTTACCGTTAAGACCGGCGGTATCGATTTGTTTACATTTTCTTCTCGTAGAGCTCACGTAGTTTTTTTGTTTTTTTGTTTTTAAACTCAGCTGTGTCAGGTTACTGCTTTTACAGAGCGTGCCTGTAGTTTGTTCTTTCGTGCAAAAAAAAAGAAAAAAAAAAAACTATTTCAGCACAGGCTGCATCGGGTTTCAGCTCACAGGGCCGTGTAATGCGTGAGGACTCACACGAAAATGAAACTGCATCCGGCGCAACGTTTTTAATTGTAGACTGATTTGTGTTCGGAAGAACTGGAATTTGAAGGAGTTATAACGTTGTATTGCATACATGTCGGTGGTTTCTCGCTCCTGCTGATCTCACAAAATCCTGCTGGCATACATGTTCCAGCCCCTCCCCCCCCCCCGCACTCTCTCTCTCACACACACACACACACACACACACACACACACACACACACACACACACACACACACACACACACACACACACACGAGAGACCACCACGTACCATTGTCAGTTATGACCTCTCGGGGAGCCGGAAATCACCGACGTGGTAGCCGCGCGTAATTGGGCTTTCAATGTTTGAACCACGAGTTCATATTCTGGCAGGGAGCCAAATATTTGTTGCTGGCGTTTTCCTCGTTGCCCCTGTACTCCCTTATGTGGTGGGAAAAGGACGTTAAACCCGCACCCAACGAATCAGACATGACCCCCCCCCCCTCCACGATGTCCCAGAATGTTCATTGCGTCACACCTTCGGTTGTTTTTGACCCCTCTAAGACCAGCTTTGCTGGCTTGTCTTACTGCACTTGTAAGCACAGCGGTATTGATCGTGGGTGTATTTCTGCATCCAAGCGCCCTGGCGGTGGCCGTGGACGTAGATCCAAAAATACTCTTGACTAGGGGGGAGACTGCTGTTTGGACACAGAGACTTCTTCTGCAGCGGCATGCGAAATTAGCCGGCTTCACTCTGTGATTGATATCATAATGTTTCCATTTTCATGAGGTTGGTGCAGTAACAGAGCACTAGATAAATAAACGCGCAACCGTATTATGGTGGAGATTTTGGGACAGTGGATTTGGCCCCAGTGCCTATGGTCAAGGCGTCCGCCATGGACCCCGAGGCGCAGGTCGGAATCCCCGGTGGGCAGGAATTTGGTTGGATTTTTCTCTGACCAGTCCGGCAGGCGAGTCATATTCACGTGCAGACTCGCTTACGGTGCCTGTCTCGCCTTCCTGTACACCGTGCACGCGTAGGCACGGTATTGAGTGTGCTTGTTAAACTTCCCATTCCAAACGGAAGGGGACGCGGAATGAAAACAAGTACACATCCTGCGGGCAAGAAAGAAAGAAAACAAAAATGGGGGGGGGGGGGGGGCACTGTGGCGACGCCCCCACCCCCATGGGAGCAGCCCGAATTTCCCATATTCCGGTATGGGACTCAGTTTCAGTTTTACCAGTCCCCAGTTTCGTAGCGTACTGTTTGCAATAAATTGAATACTAGGTTGCTTGACACCACACTAGTCACCCCGACACTGTTGCCGTAGAGTACTGCTTCCTCAAGTTGTGAACACGGAGCACGTGATAACTGCTGTGTCGCAGATGTTGCGCTGACTTGTGGTGTACAATTGTTCCCCCTTGATATACGATCCAGTGTACTACTATAATATGTCATATACGGTGGAACCCTTATTGCTTTGTTTTACAGGCGTTCTCTATCAGACCAACGGGGATTTTTTTTTTCTTTTGGGGGGGGTCCTTGTGGTCTTACATGTCGGTAGTCCTACGTGTCGGTAGTCTTACGGAGGATGGTCCTACGTGTCGACGAATTTACGCATTTTGTACCGATAGTCCGGTTTTTGGGGGTTGGTTTGTTTGTTTTAGTAGCCCTGCGTTCGATAGTCCTACGTGTCGATAGTCCTAGGCTTACTCAAAGCCTCGTCAGTACTACGCATTAGTGCCACGTGTCGATAGTCCGACTGGAATTGGACACGTGGGACTAATGATACGTAGGACTGACGAGACTTCGAGTAAGTGTAGGACAATCTGTCGTAGGACTATCGAGAATTTGGACTATCAACTCGTGGGACTAATGATACATAGGACTGACAAGACTTCGAGTAAGTGTAGGACAATCTGTCGTAGGACTATCGAGAATTTGGACTGTCAACACGGGACTTCCTGCGTAGGACTGTCGACACGTAGGACAGTTGCCACGTACATGTAGCTCTAGCGACACACACCCATTTGCGAGAGACCTCGTGTTTTGGAAATCTCGTATAAATTCAACTGTCCGTGTGAGGACTGGTAATAATTATTAGGTTTATCGTAGCAGCAACTCTTTCTTTTTTTTCTGCTGCGTTTTTTGAATGGACGTCGCGCTCGTTGGCTTTATCGTTTTCCCCGCGTCAGGGGGGTGATTGGGGGGTATTTAAGTGGATTTCGCTGTCTCTCATACACGTATGTATTGTGAGTGTGCCGCACAGCAGGTGATGAGCGGCCTCGGGGCGGTACGTCAGATGTGGCGGGCCGGGCGGAAACAAATCAAATGTCATCCGTAGCGTTCGTCACTCATTTATTGCCGGGGATCGGGGTAAATGGTAATGCTATTTTTGCGGCCCTGACTATGCGCTGCCCCGTTACGCTGCTGGCGACGGCAAACATGGCGGGGTGTGGGCTGTTGGGTGCATATCGATGAGTTTTGATTGTTTGTTCGTTTTTGTTTTCGATTTTTATTTTATTTTTTATTTTTCATTTTTTTATTTTATTTCATTTATTTATTTATTTATTTATTTATTTTTTTTATTTTTTATTTTTTTTTTTTGGGGGGGGGGGTGCGTATTGTCAGCCTTAGACCCACCACACCCTCCCTCTCTCCACCCCTTACCGGTTGGGCTCTGATGAACTTCTGTCGTATTGTCTGTCAACCGTAGTCTATACCCTTCTCCCCCCCCCCCCCCACCCCTTCCAGTTAGGCTCGGGACATTAGACCGTCGTTATCGGTCGGCCCTCGCTGATACCGTGTGTGATGTCGCTAATGTTTATCTCTGACATTTCCACATGCGCTCTAATCTCTGCCGCTGTCACCAACAAAACCAGGATGCAGGGGGTGGGGGAGGGAGGGTGTGGATGGGAAAAGTGTGTGTTGTTCGGGGGGGGGGGGGGGGGACGGAGTGTGGACGGAAGCCATGGGGTGTAGATGTAACTCGGCCCCACTGCTGGCTGGCTTATTTTCTGCTCCGTCAGAGGAAGGGATCAATGCGAAAGCCGGGCTGGGAGATCAAAGTCCCTGGAGTACGGCAGTATTGATAGGTCAGCGTACGGCGCGTGACAACGGGAGACTGACGCTGTGCTTCGTCAGTGTCACACTGGCCGTCGGAACTGTTACCCACCCCCCAGGGTGCTTGAGGATGTGGTTGGTGGTTGTAGGTTTGATTCCTTGACTTCTTTCTTCCTCGCTTTGTGCGCTTCTTCTCCTCCTCCTTCGTCGTCGTCTTGTTGCGGCGTGGCGGCGGCGCGCCGAGTGGAGTGTATATCTATCGCCCTATTGATCCATTCGCCTGGCTCCCGCTAATTTTACATGCAACTGGGCCTGGCCGGTCCTCCCAGACAGACAGGTCATCTGTAGCTTGTGTATACGTTTTGTGTGTATAGCTCTACTTCTACACAGCGTGCTTGCTGTATTGACTGGAACCTGGGGACATGTGAGAGAGGGAGAGAAAACGAAAGCTGACCACGCAGCAAGAGAGCAGGGAGCTCCAGTGAGTGCTGTGTTGGACTGGGCTGGCAATGTTCGGCCGTGCGTCGGGATGCGACAGGCCGGGAGCCGCTCGATGCGGCCACTACTACCCGGCGCTATCGATTGGCGCCTAAACACGAGTCGCCGTCAAGTGCTGATGGTGGTGCTCTACACCCCAACCCTCGACCACCACCACCACCACCACCACCAGCCAAGGGGAGAAGGAGGAGAAGAAGGTGGAGGAGGCATGGCGCTCTGAGACTGAGTCTCTGACATTCTCCCAGTCTGCTATGCTTGCTTGCTAGCTGCTGCTGCATGCTGTGTGTTGTCTGTGACGGTGTCACCAGGCAAGTCCACACTGAGACTAGTGCTGTTATGCCGTCACCAGGCGCCCAGCGGGCTGCGTCATTCTGGGAGTTCCACGGTCACCGGTGATCAGCGACAGTACTCGGCTATACAACATTTCCCCTCAGCTGATGAGGTCGAGACTCAGTCGTTGTGTGTTCCGTGGTGCTGGGGTGAACCAGAACCACCAGCTGTGACCAAGACTGGGGCGAACACAGAGAAGAGAAATTAGCTTCTAGCCATGCGCACGCGGGGAGGGCTGACAGCGAAAGCAGAACCGTGATTGCGGGGGACCCCCACTTCCCCCTATCCCCCGCCATCCCGCCGCTTTCCCGAGACAGTAAGGCGTGTTACTGTGACAGTGCCGGCCAGTGGGCCGCATACCAAGTCAGGTGAGAGGAACGATGATTATTGGCTGTGATTTGACCATCTCCCGTGCCAGGGACCGCCCGGGCTGTGCGTTATGTGTCGGGAATGGGCCCTCCAACTCGCTCGGGCCTGGGAACACCGTAGGCTGGCTGGCATCTATTATTCATTGATTTTGCCGCGCACAATCAAAGACATTGTTGGTGTGTGTGTGTCCGTGTGTGTGTGATGGATCGCCGGTGCGGCTGAAGTGATCAGCCTCCGAGCGCTTGGCCGTCTTGTCCCGTCATCACGACGACACGACACGCGCCCAGAGTCTCGCACCAGAGTCTTGGCCAGGTGACTTTTTTTTACAGACAGCAGCAGTAGCAAGCGCACGGTGCGAGCCCACTCCAGACAAACCAGGCTTGGTGGGGAAATCAGCTGACAGGCAGCCAGAGACGGGAAATCGTGACCAGCTTTGTTTGCGCTGATGCAGGCAAGCTAGCTGTTTCTCCTTCTTCTTCGTTGGCAGCACAGACCTTGTTTGGACCTGGACCCCCGGGGGGACGGCCATTTCTTGGGCATGTCCTTTCAGGTGGCAGCCAACTCGGAAGTCCCCCTTCATCGGCAAACAACGCACCTGTCGCCGTCAGGCAGGAGAGTGACGTGCCCTTGGAAGCGGCCATCATCATGCAGCACGGTGTCCGGAGCGTCAGCGGCCATGAGAGCCCGCAGCTCTTCCTGCTTCAGTCCGCGTTGTGGGGCCACCGCCGGTTTTAAGTGTCGCTCTCAAGACAGAGCTGTCGCCAGGTAACCAAACCAACCTCCAAAGTGTGCGCTGAGACCTGTGCTGTATCGTGGGGCTGTGGCCGTGTGCTACTACAGCTGGGGCTGTGTACTAACTCACGTTACGCACAGATACATTATCTTTTTGTTATCAGAGAGAGAGAGTGGACGCCTAGAGTAGAGTGGTGTATACCTTACCTATAAAACCGTTCAGTTTACTCGCACTGGGAAAACTTCAGTGCAGTGCGGAACGTAGGCATTGCTTGTGTCGTATTGAAGAGAGAAGGGCAGTAAGTGTCACCTTCTTACGTTAGTTTGAATAGTTAGAGAGTCTGTCAGTGAAATGCCACGTGAGTTCACTGTCTGCTGTATCTGTTTACATCCAGGCAAAGTCTGAGCCACACTGTGCAAAGAGCCGCTGACGGTAACAGGTAGATGTGCAGACAACCAGCTGTTGCACACAGCGAATTTCACTCGTTATGTTTATCGTATGAGATACGTATGCAGTCAACATTGATATCAGAATGAACTTCCTGTTTCGAAACACCTTTAAGAGGAACTGTTTTCAGAAATCGTCGGATTTTAGATTGAGACTGCACGAAAACGTTAAAAATCAGTGATAGGATGGCCGTTCGCATAGCTAGATGTGGGGATTTATATTTATGGACCAAGTTTCGGTAAACGCCTTTTCTTGCATGAGCAGAGCTTGTGAAAGCTATTACTGCAGTGTTCCACGCTGTTTTGTTCTCCCCCTTCCACTCGGCCGACAGGTTTCAGGCTAAGCGCACGTCAATAAGATTCGAGCTTACAATTTCGCGCATTTGTGTACACTTTGGCATTCACATTTGGCGAAAGCCTGTATTGATCGCTGGGAGCGTTTGCACCGAAGGTAGAGGGAGAAAGTGAGAGATCGAGCCAACCTGTACAGTGCTCACGCTGATAAGAGAACACACACACACACACACACACACACACACACACACACACACACACACACACACACACACACACACACACACAGGAGTAATGGACTGTATATTGAGTAGTGAGAAGTGGCTGTCAAGACACTAGATATTGCCCACTTCAAGCTCCCCCCCCCCCCCAAAAAAAAAAAAAAAATCGTAAAATAAGCTGCAGAAAGGTTTGGAGGCGTTCCAAGCAAGAAGAGAAGAAAACCAGTTGACGCCTGTGAATATGGAGAGCTATCTCGAGCAAAAGAAGTGTGCAGGAAAGGACGTAAACATTGGTGACAGGGTACGTGAACCGCAGGCGCATTGTGTAGCTGATTAAGAGCGATTTGAGGACATGCTTGAGGTCAGAACTCCACGGGGAGACCGCGGTCGCCGCGCCAATTCAGGGTTCAACACCCGAGAGCGTTGGGTCATGTTTGCCGGATACAGAAATGACCGTACAAGCCGACGGTAAACGTCTGGCGAGCGATTGGCACGTAGGTGGGAGGGTATGGTGAGGGCATGGCTGGGTGACCTGACCACGGTACTGTATGATTCGCTGGGCGTTTTCAAGATGTTTTATGCGCTTTCTGTGCACAGTTTCTTTACATCCAGCTCCAGAAGTGCCGTGTCACGCCGACTCGCTTGTCATCGCTGTTAAAAAACGTGACGAGGAATAGCGAACAAATTGACTTAGTTTGTCCAAGATTATGACGGCGGCGCACAAGGCATTGGGTGCCTGCAGATAAATCCTCTTCATATCCAGAACTCGTGCGCCGTACCGATGGTGTTTCAGGTCGTCTTCGCTGTTAAAATGAAGACTAGTCATACCACTTTATTTGATCACCAAGAAACGATTTACTTTCGACGGCCAGCAGTCAGCCCGCTGTTAAGTTAGAAGGCAAAGTGAGAATAGATTGTCACGTGATAGGAAATCTCCCATTCCCCCTTTCCAAGCAGATACCATGGACGTTGTCTGTTTAACACGCAGACAGTAGAGATATTGATCACAGAATGATATTTGTAGCAACATTTTGTAGCAACATTTAAACAGCTACAACAACAAAGGGGGCGGGGGGGGGGGGGCAGTACGTCTGACAGCTTGCACGACAAAGCCGCACTCAGAACTTGCAACGTGTACCAGGTGTACAAATGAATTACAAAATGCAGTCGCCACTGAAAGGCAAATCTGAGGCGCCAACATTTTGCGCATGTTCGTTCACTGGCCGAGATAATCGAGACAGGCGTTGCTTTACCTTCCAAGTACAAAAAACGTGCTGAAGAAGTGTGGCTGGCTCGGGACTGTGTTTGCTTTTTCTCCACACACTTCAGCTTGATTTTATCAGTCGAAAAGCTCCTGACACTTTACCCCGGCAGTTTCTGTTCCGCATTCTACGTGTGTGGATGTGGTTTGTGCCAAAGGTGTTTCAGCACAACGGAGACGCCATTTTGTGCATGCCATGGACAGGTTAGTGCAACCGTTGTCCACGTTGTTACCAAAAATAAAAAATAAAAATAAAAATGCATCAAACAAGAGATGCGTCATTGCCGATGAAATCATATCGGGCTAAATGTTGAAATGCAGGTACCTGTGGGCAACGGGCAGTTTCTTTTAGATGCGGTTTCATTATCAGGTGGTCTACTTAATCAATATTAGAAGATCAGCAGTAACATTGATTTAAAGGTAAATCTGTACCAGAAAGCTATACTGGTGCATTGTACTGTTGAAACAGTATTAAAACAAAATTGAAACAGTATTAAAACAAAAGCAGCACTGTTTTTTTTTTATATATATAAAAATTCAGTAGCGGTAATGTTGGCCACAGCGCGTCATGTTGACTGGAGGTGTAGGTGGGTTTGTCGTGCAAGTTCAGAGGACTTCACTTAATTCTGCCGAGAACCATGAGCCACAGAGCCAGGTAAAGCGCGCAATGTTCCAGAAAAGAAAAACTTGAAATGCCAGACATCCCTTGTTGCCCACGACACAGACTAAATAAGACAGGCACTCCTAAAACTTGCCTAGGAAAGAAGGAACGGAAGCGTGTGAAGGTGTTGGATTTCACACGGCGGCTGGTCGATAGCCCATTTCGTGGTGCACGTACAGCCGCCGCTATTGTATCGATAACTATTTTCACCGACCGAGGAAACGCCAAATGATGAAGTGCCTACGATGAGTGCGCGTCAGATAAAAGAGTCACGAAGTCAGCATTTGACGTAGCACTGAGGTGAACTGACGCGTTGCGCAATAAGCATAGGTCGTCCGTACTGTTGGAGACCTTTGGTTGGGATGAAACACCCAGACACGCCAAAACACACGAACACGAGCGAAATGGGATGGAACAAAACAACTTTTCATGGGAGAAAAGTCTGCGTACAGGCGCGAAGGGTATCGAGGGAAAAAGAGAACAAAAACGCAGTGTGATGCAGTCAGGATGGTAAGTTTTCATTGCGGAGTGAAATGCCAAAAGTTCAGAAGTTTCATGTGAACAGTCTACAAGTTAGTCGTGCGCTCCCTCTCGAGCAACGACCCGCAAACATGGAGAGGAGGAGGAGGTAAATATCGGGGAGAGGAGACAAAGTAAATCGGAGTTAGTGCCAGCGTCAACCGTACCAGCCAGACACACGCCCAGAAGGAGAGTGAAATGTGAGGTTTACCGCGAAGACAGCGAGTGTTTGTTTGGATTGCAGCTTGCATGTTGTTTCTCCACCCTTATAGACAGCGCAGCCACGGCTTCTGTGGTCCATTCCGTCGCCATCGAAAGAGAACAAACGAACTGTATTTTTCAATGGAAAAGATTTAGCCCTACAATGGTGAATTTTCAATCTGCCGTTGCTACAAAAGAAAAGAACTACTGGCAAAAAGCAAAGAAAAACATACCATAGAGGATAGGTAAGGAATGTGATGACGCGTGCGCGTGATACTGTTGGCGTAGAGCAAAGTAATGTCTTTTGAATTATACCTCAGGTTCAGGCGTGTCTTTTTAGGGGCCAGGCACAGTAGGCAAAAAGGTCACGTTTGACCTAATTGTAATCATCTTTCCTAAAGAGAGCACGCAGACAAGTGTTGTATCTACCAAGGTCGGTGAGTGTAGCTGAGAAAGGAAAAGAGAAGGAAGTTAACATTACAGTTTACACTCAAACCCGGAGCGTGAAGGCACAGCATAACTAGCGTGGGGTTCGTCCTTACCGCAGGAACTGAAGAAAAGAGGACACCCAGCTATACACCGCGCCACTTTTTTTCATAGTGGTACTGATCATGGTCCGCATTCCGGCAGTCTGAACTTCAGGCTGAAATTGGAAGTCGAAGGAGACTTGAGAAGGGCAACACATTGGGTGGCCAAAATTGGCGTGGTCGGAGTTACGCTTATAAACTGACTGGAGCACTAGAAATGTAGGTGACGGCCGTGAGCACCTGAATCTGCCGAAACCTCCGTCACCAGTTGCGTAGACCTTGATTCGTCTGGGTGGTCTCCAGGTGCTCAGTGTTTCTGCTCCCACACGGAGAACAAGTGTCTTCAGCCCAACCAAGAACACAATGCGGTATAGTCAGGAGTACTCACACCCAAATGGAAGACTCAGCAGGAGATGATGCTAGTTTGGGGAGAAACAAAACACTGATCCGCTAGGTGGGTTTGTTTTTGGAGCTGTGTCTTGCCGCGTCCTGTTTTCAGAAACGCAGCCTGCATTGAATGCTACGCCTAATGCGTGGAAAGAAGGACATAAAAAAATTATTGTGAAATGTATGGAAGAGAAAATTGCGGGGTTTTTTTTTTTTTTTTTTTTTTTGCAACTTGTGTCAGTTATGAGGACACCCGCCAAGGGCAACGCACTTTAGACAGACTTGCGGGAAACATAAATGGCTTTTTAATGAAATCTTGCAACCTGAACTTTCTTTTCTTCTTTCCACATTTTTCATTTATTTTTCATTTATTTTTTTGTTTCTTTTACAACACATTTAGGCGGGTGTGGCGGCCTGACAATGATATCAGCATTCCAAGATATCCATATTAAATTGTCCTCGCTTTATGCGGAATGTGAAAGTTTTACGCTTGTTTACCGGCAGACGTAATAGCGGTGGTGTTGATAAATCGCGTTTGACGTAACTGGCCGATAAAATCTCTGACTTCCCTCGCCAAGAGTTTCTCTTCAAAGCGGATTCGCGGTGTTTCAGGGTGCGGGGCTCTCTCCTAAATTGATGCGTTTGCTCGTGTGTCGGGAACACGTGACTTTCTATGACAGGTTTATGTGGAGGTGAATTCTACCGACTGTTTCCATTCGTTGCTACCTTGTCTCTTCGTCCACAACCTAGACAGCAGCATCGGCGCCAAAATAAACCCGGTGTGGTATCGGTGGTTATGGTATGCATAAGGAGGTTGAACATCGAACCACGTTGGCCCTAGTGTTTTGAAGACGTCCTCCTGCGGATCCTGAGCAACAGGGTGTGTTGATAGGTGTTTGGGAATTTAACGTCCATTTTATTTCCACCACGTGAGGGTGACATCAAAGACGGGGCAAAGACGAGAAAAAGGCCAGCACTAATATTTGACCCCAGCCGGGACTCGAACTCACGACCCGAGCTGTTAGAGTTCGACGCTCTACCATTCGGCTATCCCGGCTCCCCTGAGGAATAGGGTTCAGACCCTCGCGTACACATGCATGTACGAAAAAAATATAGTGTGCACGTTAAAGATCCCATGTCATCTGCCGCGGAATAGAAAATCAGCTCACGCGAATAGGGTAGTGCTACACAAATGGCGATGCGGTTTCCCTTACAAGAAAAATGAGACAAAAGATGTATTACACACCAACCAGCCACCGTTTGTCTTGAAACACCCTGCCACCGTCCCCGATGTCGCACTGAGGTTCAGTGTGCAGTTAATCCTGCAACGCAAAAAAAAGCGCGCGTGCTCTACTAACACAGATTCAGATCACAGCAGGTGGCAGGTGTCCCCCTAGATTCTCCGACGACTTCCATCGTTCTGAAAAGAGTCTGCGCGAGGTCAGGCTGTTCACAGCCTATCCTCGGGCGTTTAGGATAATGCATTAAGCGTCTTGATGTTACGGAACTCATCACTGACGCATCAGTACCAGCCCTGAAGAACCGAAACAGCGCTATAGAACGTCCTCCTTGGGGTGTGTCTGTTCGTTGCCCCGGCGTCACTGTCAGGAAAAACAAAACAAAAACAAAAAAAGTTGAGCGATTTGGCAAGTGTGGAGCGCATTTGACATGACCGGGAGAGGAGGAAAAAGTTGAGCGGTTTCGCAAGTGTGGAGAGCATGAGACATGACCGGGAAAGAGAGGGAGAGAGCAAAAGAAGCCTTCTGTCATGGTTGGCATATATTCGCATCACGCCTGTCGGCTTTATAGCGGCGTGGCGGCCTCTTGGACCGGGCCCAACCCATTCCTACCTAGTGACTGCCAGCGGTAGTGACTGCAACACGGCTCTGGTACTCGGCGCCAAATTAGTTTTAAAGAACTGGGGGTGTTGATGACCCTGACGGGAGAGGGGTACAAAATGAAACTCGTGGGTAAGTGATTCCCAAGGTGTCGGCCACTGTATGCTCCAGTTTTAAACCGTTCGCTAAAACAACAGTCAAAAAGTGTCTGCTTTTTAGCATCTCAGTGCGGTACGAATATCGGCAACAACAGGAACGAAATCAGTCCTTGTTGCTCCCATTTACATGTCTATTACCCGTAGTTCAGTTGGAAAATGAAAGCACCCCCCCCCCCCCCAAAAACAACAACAAACAAACAAACAAACAAAACAAACCTCGTTGCCCCGTCTTTGATATCACCTATATTTGGTGGAAAAGGACCTTAAACCCTCAAACACCCGCCCATCCATGCCGTGCTAAACCACAAGAACAGCGGCAAATGTCCTTGATTTATTTGTCTCTTTTTTTTTTTTTCGCTTTCTTTTCTTTCTTCGTAGAGCTTGTCTGTTAGTGTTTTTGCCAGCAGAATAAGAGTTTTTGTGCTCATTTGTTTACGGACCAGACAGCCCCAGCATGCTTGAAAATAGCAGCGCGTTTATCCTGCACAGTACACGTCCCTTACAAGCTTCTTTGTTCCACTGGAGCTGGATCCGGCGTATGCACGCGGAAATTCTCTCTCTCTCTGTCTCTGAAATAGAAAGATAAAAGTAGGACGAGAACGGAATCGGAAGATTCGACACCCAGATACCAAAAAAAAAAAAAAAAAAAAAAAAACCAACTCTGGTTGACTTGCAGGCCGTTAAGACAGCCATGATTGTTGTCAGTGTGGGTGTAGGTGATACGGAGGCTGCTCCATGTACGCAAGAATGTGTATCTGTCAGTGGCTCTTGGCACAGTGTTGGGTATGCTAGCTACAAAGATGCCTTTTTGTAAAAGGCAGTGAGGCAGAGAAAACGAAGGCCGAGTTAGTAACGTACACAGCCAGAGGGGGGTGTAGTATATATAGGATTTACAGGCAAGACTGTCAGTCTCAGAACTGTGGAGTGTAAGTGCAAGGTTCCAGTACCGTGAAGACGTATGTTTCTGTTTTCAAAAAAGCTTGCAGGTTTTCGTAGCTCTTGTCGGAAGTAGAAAAAGAAATGAAGCATTGTCTTGAGGAGGGTGTGGAATGAGGGTTGATGTTGTCCTCTCCACCCCAAGCTTTCTTTTGCCTTGCAGAGAGATTGGAAGGCTTCGCCTCAGAGGGATTAGCTGGAGGGATCCGCTTAATCCCGCCCGTCAGCCAACCGTGCCCCGCCTGCTGGCTTTAGCCGGTGACGTAAGTCGACCAGAACAGACTTCTTCACTCGACCGTGAGCCTCTCCACCCTCGGAGAAAACAAAACAGTGGAGGCGTCCTTGATTGGCTTCCGGTTGTGCCGGGAATAGAGTGAAGCCTGGAGGACGTTCTCAGAGAAATGAATTGCTCGCGTCTTCGAGCGGCCTATCCGTCCTTGTTGTTGCATGTTACCGCCCCGTCCCGAGGACAAGTTGTCTATGATTGTTACGTTAACACGTGTTGAACTGGACCACCGTACCCCACTCATTGTTACGCCAGGTGTGCTGATCCTGTAGATCCTGTGGACATTTGACTGGAGAGGCGATTCTTTTTCGGCGCAACAACAACAACAACAACTGTGGACTCTGTAGTTGGACGGGTTCTTTGCTTCCCGGCGTGTCCCTTGCCCCTCAAGTCTTTGCAAATTGCAAGGTACAGTGGTGTGAGCGTCGGACCGTTCGACAGATTGGGAAGCGTGATTTGATTGTTGTGTGCCCCGGGACAGTTTCAAAATTGTTGCAAATTGCAAGGTATGGAGGTATGATCAAAAGACAACTTAAGCCTGTTGTGCAACCGTGGCTCTCGCGCTCCGATGGTTCATGGCTTAACATTCCCCAAGCGGGCCGGCGTTATTAGTGTTGAAAAGCGTTGACGTGTGGTGTCTTACTTCAAGAACATTAACCTGCTTTCCGCTGACCGTTCGATTCCTCCCCCCGGAGTAATAACGGTCACAAACGGCTTACAGGTCGCTGTGTGCTTGCTCCCAAGACTCTAAAAAAAGCAAAGGAGCGAAGGCTTCATCAGTTTCGTGACA
The DNA here is from genome assembly GCA_018292915.2 of Batillaria attramentaria. Classification (NCBI taxonomy): domain Eukaryota; kingdom Metazoa; phylum Mollusca; class Gastropoda; family Batillariidae; genus Batillaria; species Batillaria attramentaria. The sequence goes on from JACVVK020000004.1 coordinate 6,238,737, forward strand.
AATGAATATAAATCTGGAAGTCAACCAAAAGACCTGCCGATCTCCAGCTATTCCTGTCCACGGACATCCTTACTAATACTATCGTCTCGGGTAAGAATACTCGTGGCACGTGCGTTGTCCCACTAACCGCCCAGACACCCCTTGTCCAGACCGCGGCAAGGCGTCTGCAGAGACTCGAACCCTCCAGCCTACCCTCCCCCAATTACAAGAGTGCGTAGCGTTGCGCGGTGGCAGGAGCGGGTGGGAGCATGCCCGGGGTGCCCGTGATGTCTCAGGAGTCATGGAAACAGGTTCGCTTCGACGTCATGACGGGCAAGCGGCGCAAGAAGTCCCGCCACAAGATGTCCACCATCTCCAAGCTGTGCTCCTGCATGGCCGGCCAGACGGACGACTTCCCCGAGAGCTCACGCCCCTTCGAGAGGAAATACCTGGTGAGGACACCGTGTAGTATAGTATAGTATACTACGCCACATACGCCCACCACTGTTTTGTAAAATACGTGTCTTACTCCTTCAGCTCATACGATGCTCGTCTACTGTCTTGTGGTTCTCTCTCTCTCTCTCTCTCTCTCTCTCTCTGTGTTAAACCCTCAAACACTCCCACCCTCTCTCTCTCTCTCTCTCTCTCAAGTCGTCCGTCAAATTATGGTTCCATGCCTCCCAGAACCCATGCACTACTTGCCCCTCATCCCCCCACCCCTGCTGCTCTCCCTGATGGGACGAATGAAAATGATCGTGCTGGTGCTGTATTATTAATTTCGTACTCAAGAAACACGTAGCAGGATCCATTTGTGTAGGTCTTCATGGAGCCCACCGAGCTTTGATTAAAAAAGAAAAAAGACTAAAACTTGGACAGGTAAGTATACATGTCGCAGTTTGTGTGAAATCTTGTTCGCTTGTTCTGTTGAAGAGACTGTAGAAGCTGAAAAGCAGGTGAGGTTGTGTAAGTAAACCTTTGGCGAGTCTACTAGAACAAAATAAGAAGCAGAAACGTCCAGGATGTGCCGATTCACACACATGATTTTTTTCTTGATGAAACAATTGTCCGGTTATTTTTTGTCAGTGCAACAGGAAATGAACGCATAAGTGATGTGTTGCCAAGGTGGTGGACAGGCAAGCAGTTGTCCCCCCACCCCCACCCCCTCACAAATTCAATCCGTCACCAGTTCCACACGTCATAAACAGGAAATCACGACCCCAGAAATAACACGACTGACCGTACTGCAGCTGACGTCATCAGGTCGGTGCATCAGTTTACGGGTGGCAGTTGATACGACTTTGGGGACGGAGATTGGCCATGCTCTGGCCAGGCTGTGACGCCAGCTCTGCTCTCAGATAATCCGGAACATCAGATAACAGTAATGTTGCGGACTTCTTGTATAGGAAAGGACAGGGGGTGGGAGAGAGAGAGAGAGATTTTGTGTTCGTTTATGTGCGCGCATGCTTTGTGCGAAGCTGGAGGGGTGGGGGTGGTGGGGGGCTGAGGGCTAGCCGTGCCTATCGAAGTATTGATTTTTACGGCGTTTTGCATCACGTTCGGTTCTAGTGCGGAATTTCTGTGCCTTCTCCTTGGCAGTCGGTTTCAGGATATTGGGTCGTTGGCTGACTGGCTGCGGGTTGAACTGCCTGTTCTGTTCCCACCGCCAAAACACGCGACAACGTGGGAAAAGCCAGCACAGTTGTTTCCCTTCCAGACGGGATTCGAACTCAGGACCCGAGCATTGAAAACCCAGTACTCCACCAGCTTTGGCATCCCGTGTTTAGGTGAGCAGGTCGGTTGCCTGAATGATAGACTCGCGAATGGACCGGGCAATGCGTTCGGTTCCGTCCTTAAATCTAAAATTTGCACAGAATGCCAGCCGTTTCTTGTGGTTCAGTAGTTTTGTATTTTTTTTTTTTTTTCTAAAGTGGTGCTTGGCCAACTTCCCGTTGATTTGGAAAGTACACGTTATCGTTCCATTTCCGCGATTTCGCTCAGCATCGCTCTCAAGGTGGAAAATGAAAGGTGGCCAGGATACAAACCATATACCTGTCCGTTCACGCCGTGTGTTGGTGTATATCTGTAGCTGTAACTGGCTTTGGCGCGGGCAGCTCATTATTCACTGCACTGTCTTGGGCAGTCTTCCAGTTCTGCCGCGCTCCGCATATATATATAGATACATTATATTGTATTCACAGTCACACACCGCCCTCCACCCAGCAAGCAGGAAACTCCTACATTTACTTGACTTTCGTTTGATGTGCTAACCTGCGTTAATTGGGTTGGGGTTGCCTCCCTGATAGAACCAGTGGTTGTATGCTAAACGCAAGATACGGGGAGACGTGGGGCGGAGGAGAGAGAGAGAGAGAGAATAGACGATGCACCGAAAAGCTGGGTTTTGCGATAGGTACGTGGTGTGATCCCTTTCCCAATTTCTTGACAGCTCCTGCTCATTTTGGCAACACGAATACCGTTGGATATCACCTACCTGCAAACACACACCGCATAGATTTGCCTCCTCGGCTAGGAATAGCAACGCATTAAGAACAACCCACCATATACATTGCGGGCGGTGAGTGTTTTATTTGAAATCGCGGCGAATGCCGGTCAGCGATAAAAGCATGTCGCGTTCAGTTTGATGGCTTGCAACCTGCTGCTTATTAGCAGGGAGGTGTGGCGGATTTAGTTTTAGTAGAAGGCGAATCTTTTAACGATGATGACACGCTCATCCATATTATCTTGTGAGCAGCTCTCCGTTGAAAGCCATCAAGGTTGGTGCGGAAATTGAGGGTTGCTTGCTTGTAGGCGTAGACAGTTGGCGACGGATTGTTTCTGGTCGGGGGTTACACGCGGTGGTTAAACAAAAAGCCGGAGAGTTTTCCAGTGTTGAGAGTTTTCCAGTGTTGAGAGTTTTCCAGTGTTGCAACAATTCAACCGCGTTGACAGCGATTGCTCTCAGGTAAATTCTCATGTTTGAAATGTGAGCATACTTTGCATCGTAGTAGCGTGGGGTTGTTTGTTTGTTTGTTTTTGTCGTTTTCTTGCTGATACACTGCCTCCCGCATTTCACAAGGACAAACCGAAAACCAGTGAACGGTTAGAGTAGAACCGACTTTCGGTTGGTCTGTATGGGAGAAAGGAGTCGTTTGTGAACCAGAAAACGTCTACAAAGTAAAGATGTGTGCATGCGCAAACACACGGCATTACCTGAGAGCAGTCGTCTCAAACCTTGAATCAAAGTAGCACCAGACAAAAACAAAACTCCTCGCCGTGTGGGCTACAGCCCGCGTGTTGTGGAAGGTGTGTAGCCGAGTGCTATTGAAAGCGCTGCATGGTTTGTTTGAGGAAGTGTGAAGCACTTGTTTGTTTCCTTGGCTGTGCAGGTAGTGCAGATTGTGTGTGCATTGCATTATCGGGAGGCCGGAAATTGCGCCCCCTCCACCCCCACCACCCCTGGGTGCGGAGTGTCAGAACATGTGCAAGAGGACGATTCTAAGAACGCTGTGTGAATACATGTACTAAGTGGTACTGATGCCAACACAGAGGGCAAGCATAGAAATGGAACCCCAATACATCAACATTAAAAGATTGTTTTAAACGTGCAGTAGAAAACTCCTGTCTGTTCAGAACAGCGCCGGCAGCTTAAAAATGAACCAAGTATGTTACAGTCTGTTTTTGTTTTTAATGTTTTACTTACCTTCAGTCTGATTGTGTGGCTGCTCCTGTGGCACGCCTTGTGTTTCTGCTGAAAGGTGGGAGGAGGACACGTTAAAACCCTTCCGTACACCGTGCGGCAGGAGCCGAGGTGAGGGGTGTAGGTAACCATAATGTCTAGAGCTCATTAGCAGCAAGCAGTGGTAATGGGCAGAGCGTCTACAGATGATACGTAACAGGCAGCAGTCTGTGGCTATATCCGTTTTCTCTGATAACCACGTCAACATCAGGCTGGCTGCAACAATTATCCCCCCCCCCTCCCCCTCCCCTTTCTCCCCCACCCAGGGTTCCTTTTCTTTCCATTTTCAGCTGGCAGTAGAACAGAACAGGGCTATTGTGTTTGCTACAGTATCGATGTCTTGCTTAGAACTGCGGTTCAGTTTGGCCCGGCTATTTGTGTACCCTTCCGCTTCGTCCCTCGCTATTTAGCGTGCGCTGGGGGTTATTGTTTTTTCAACACAGGGACGTGGCCGGCAGGAGCCGGGAATCAAAATTGTCCTCGTGCGTTTCCTTTCGGCTTTGTCGGTATTTGTACACAAACATGATCTGCAGCTCTTGCCAGACTAGTGTATACTAGAGCCCATAGAAAGGCGCGGTAATAGTGTACTTTAGAAGCGCTGGTGAAGTTCGTACTTGTTTCACTTCGTTTCATGTTTTGCAGGCGGAACGACTGAAATAAGGACCTGACTAGTGTCATTGTAACAACTACTACCTCGTTCTTTGGTAGACCCCCCCCCCCCACCCCACCCACCCTCAAAGAAAAAGAAAAAAAGGATCATTTAGAGCCATAATGCTGGAACAACATGGAACGAAACGAAGTTGTCTGGTGCTTCTGAAGTTCGCTAATGTCGGATGCGATTGTCGTTAGGGACAACCATTAAAAGGACACAGGCAGTACATTTTCGGTCTTTACCGGCATTCTGTAAATGATAGGGTTTCGGTTGGTGAGGGTGGGTGGCGCGAGGTATACCAAAATGGATACTCTATCTGTGAAGGGTATTTGTAAATGATCACCGTGATATAGGAGCAGTCAGCTGTGTGTATCGGCTGCCATCAGTCGTGGCCTGTTCCTTCCATCATACTGGGGGATTTGCTTGCACATAATTTGTGCCGCTTACGCATCTGCGCGTCTGCAGTAGTACATTCGATGTCCCTTGGTGCGTCTGTCTGAAGCGACGCCAGACGCGTGTGCCACAAATAACTAATTCTGTCGGTTCTCTCGCTGTTTTTGTCCACATGACCCATTCGGCGTTATATCAGTATGGCTTGTAGTTTTCAGCGACGAAGATATGGCTAGGGCAGACATGTAGCGCCAAAATTGTGGAACTCTCTCCCTGAGGCAGTGAAGGAGGCAGTCAGCATTACCGCATTCCGGAAGCGCCTGAAGACTTATCTCTTCAGTGCCGCGCGCCAGTACTCATCTGCAGTTTTTTTTTTTTTTTTTAGGTTTTTTTTTTTTAAAACTATCTTTCCTTTCAAAACCTCTCCCTAAGCGCCGTGAGCACTCAGTTAGGGTGGAGCCGTGCGCTATATCAAGTCTCCATCATCATCATCATCATCATCATCATGTACATGTCATTACATAGTTCAGTTCAACTGAGTTGTCCAAATTAAAAAACAAAAACAAGACACAGCTGGTTTACTTTTAAATCCTTATCGCCAAAGACAAAGACCTTAGTGAGAATTATGACATCGGATTCTCATCTCGTGCATTTGCACCGACTGAAATCGGGCATCTTAGTTATGTAAGATCTTTCTCCTACCCCGGCGGCCGGCAACGAGGGTTACTGAAGGTTCACACAGCATGATTGTCATTGTATTTATGTGTTTACGGACTTGGAGCCAAACTGTGTTCGAGCTCGGCTTTGTGAAAGAAACGTGATAATGGAAAAGCGGAAGGTGGCCGTTGACTGGGAGTCGGTTTCCTTATTGCCGTAACGCGCCGTGCTGAGGAGGGATATGAAAATGGCGGGATAGCGATTCCGCGGGAGGGGAGGTTTTTGTCCCTAACGGGCTTGAGTGATTGGATTGGCGATGAGATGTGACATTATTATGGGATGCTCGCTGATCCAGACAGGCAGGGCAGAACCGCCCCCGCCGCGCTAGCTGGTAATCCCGGCGTCTCCTGCAGGATCGTTGTATGCTGCAGCCTGCTGGGGGGTGTGGTCGGAGATCGGTCGTGCTCGGAGGCTCGTGGGTATGTAGTGCCTCTGCCGTCAGGTTTTGGTGAAGTCGTGATAGTGGCTTACGATCAGTTTTTGCGCGGCCCCAAGATCACCAAATAATACACGTGTAGCAATATGGAGTTTTATCCCGGACATAAGTATAGTGGCCTCGAAGCGCCGCGAGTGGCAGAGCGTAACACGCACGCTCCCACAGACTACGTGCATTCACTCGAACACTGACTTCAGTCAAGTTGCTATCTGTCGCAAAGTCTTACACGTGGCGTGAAGATCTGGTTCCGCCGGCTATGTGCGTTTGCCGTCAATTGGCAGTCTCCTGGGTTTCGTTTTCAAATTGATACGGCCATATCGATTCTAAAAGCGTTTTTAACTTGTCTGTTGCATTGCTGCGGTATCAGATGTCTTGTTTTAGCACCAGGCCACACCATCTCAAGTTTCGTCTCCCCCACTTTCCCCACCCCCAACCCAACCCCCAAACCCCGATACACAGATTTCAAGGAACGTTTTACCAAACACCGTATTGTAAGCATGAGAGGATTGCAGCACGTTTTCCTATTAGCCAGCCGATACAGGGCGCGGTAACTGAACATATCGCAAGGAATTCGCCTAGGCGTTGAAGACCCGATGCAAATTCCTAAAAGCCAAAGTACCTACCTGTCGTGTGTGGAGAAAACGAACCGCCACGGCGCGGAACTGATGTTGCGAAATGACGTCGACGGTCATGTTACAGCGGCGAACTGTGGCGTTGTGAAGTTTGGCGCGAAGGTAATGCTCATTGGTTTCAGTGTGTGCTAGTTTTGGATGCTGGCGTCGCTATCAGGAGTTTGATGTTGTTGTTTTTTGTTTTGTTTTTTGTATGCACGGCTTTTGGTGACGAGGGAGTGGTTCTGTCTTGTTTCAGCAGTTACCGGTACCGGGAAACCCTTCGGGAAGAAAGAGCGGTCCGCACACAGATTTACCTGTAGTAGATAGCGAGGACAGGTTTAGAAAAAGTGTTCCTGTCAGAATCATTGGTTTGTATCCAGTAGGGCCGTTCATCAAGGGCTAGGGGCTTGCGATAGGGAGACAGACTTTATGGGCTGGGGTCCAGGTATCAGGGATCATAAGCACAACCGTCGGCCATGTACAACCATTAAACACAGAGCAAGCGCGCGCGCACGCACACACACACACACACACACACACACACACACACACACACACACACACACACACACACACACACACACACACACACACAGGGAGGGGGGGGGGAGGTCATGGGGGTGATGAGACCTGTAAGATGAGACCACGCATCGTCTTTCACAACCACGTCCCTGTATCGGACTGTCGCGGAATGTATCAAATACCGGTGGACAAAAGGACTGCCGTTGTTGTTATGAAACCCACGAACTGGTCTACAAACCAACTGCTAAACACGCCCTAAGAACGGATAATGTCCGTAAAATTGCGATGCATGCTATGAGAAAAGAGTCCCCACACCGCCTTCTGTATTCTGTGTAAGAGCAAGGGTCCGGCGTCCTTGGCATCAAGCGGGTGTTTTATTCTGAGGTTCCTCAGTCCTGTTTTCTCACCTATGCATCCAACACCAGCTGCAGGTGTGTTTCTGCTTCACTGAATGACTACAGCGATACACGGGGCTTCTTTCTATTCCCCCACGTCGGCTGACTCAGAGAGCGCCCGTTCATTTTATTTGGAAAGCGGTCAGATTTTCTGACGTTGACGATGGGTGAGCCGAGCCAGGACCATCACGCATCTGGCTGGGCCGTATGAGCTGGCAAATGCGAGGTGACAGGTTGTATCGTGGCAGAGCGTGCCGGAGTGGTAGTGGACTGCCCGCCAGTGTTATGAATTGCGCTAGCATGTGCGTACGTACGTGCACCGTTAAATGCACAGCTGGCGCTCCTGTACGAGCAGTGAGTGTACATACGAACTTGGCTGGCAAACACTGAGACGAAGAGGGTGTAAACTAAAGCATGCATGCAACATACTGAGCAGCCTGGAGGGGGAGAGAAGAGAGTAAAGAGGGAGCTGGCAGAAACGAGAATAAAATAAAGTGGCCTTGCACGGGTTGTTTGGACTAGACCCAAGGTGCCAGTCCTGTTCGTGTGACTACACTACACTACGCTACACTACAGCAGCGGCATGCGAGGCAGTTCCGGATTGTGGTGCTCTGGACGCAGCAGGACACTGGCGGTCTGCTGGTGCTTGTGCAGCTCGCCCTGAGCCGTGCGGGACGAGAAGCTACTTGTTGAGGGGATGTTTATGTGCATAGTTCCCTTGTTGGTCAGCCTTTAGCCACGGGCGCTGGCTGACTGCACAGCACTGCCCCCGTCCTCGGTCGCCTTCTCAGTCTCTGTGCCTGTTCAGTGACGCTTTCTTCGTTGTTTTTTACCGGACTTGTCAGCAAAGCGATATCGGGGATATCAAGGATAGGCTGTTGTCTAAACGGACCGCAAGTAGTGTAGCAGCGCACGGCCAATGAGCGGTCATCGACAGCCTGTGTAGACAGTGGAGAGGGCTGAAAACTGTGCCTGCTTTGTGCTTTGCTGTACACACAGGATTATGGTGACGGGCACGCGCTGAGGTGGCTTGGTGGAGTAGACAAACCGGGACAGAGCGGCCCAGAGAGCATTCAGACACCATTCACAGACAGTAAACACCACAATCGCGGCTCTAGTCAGTTTATGCATTCAGGAAGATTAAAGGGAGGGGGAGCGCTGACGGTCGGACTTAGTCAGTGTCTTCTCAGTCAGTCCTAGTCGTCTCGCGGCCACAAATCTACACTTCTGCACTGTTGGCTAGTATAGCTGTTGTGGCCGTTTACGGAAGACCCTAAGCAGAAGAGGGGGGAAGACAGCGCGAGTAGCTGGCCAGCATTTGACTACCACCACCACCACCACCACTACCACCACCACTTCTTCCACTGGTAGCGCCGGCGTGTGGCGTAACCTGCTCGGGGCAGCAGTGTATAAATCAGCAGACGGACGGACGGACAGACAGGCGGCCAACGTAATTTAGTGAGAGGATCTGACGAAGGGACAACAGCGTAATAATTATTATAAAGAGGCCATCCCCTAGGCAGACAGTAAAGTGAGAGAGAGAGAGAGCAGAAGGCAGAGAGGCAGGCTAGGCAGGGACCGCTGGTGAAGGAAGCACCGTGTGTTGCGGTGGTTGTGGCCGAGGGCGAGAGTGCACACAGTCAGTCAGTGGTGGCGCAGTGCCTGGCGCTACAGTCGTAATAGTAGTAGTACAGTCAGTGTGTCTCTGGGGGTGAGTGGAGTCTCCTGTGTGTTCTGGATACCACCTCCCCTCTCTCACAGTTTGGCAGCGCCTCTTTACTGTTTGTCAACATTACTGGTAGGGGGGCACACAGCCGATGCGACGCGCCCGTTCCCAGCGTCAGTCACTGCTCGATCGTCGATCAGAGCTGGTCTACCAGCACATAACACGGAACAAGAAGGAAGAGCTATGTATAGTAGGGGGGTCGAACCAGCGGCCGAGCAGTAAGCCGAAAACGCAGCCTGTGACGGCACTGAGGAGGAGAAAATCGGAGACGGTTCAGTCCCCGCGTTCGATTTTGTGCTGTTCCTCTTAAGACTGGGCACCAGAAACGTTTTCGTCTGCGTCTGTGAGAGAGAATTTGAGCCTGGCAGTGGCCCAGTTTAGTCCAGTCCACGTACAGGCCGTCGTCAGCCGCATCATGAAGAAGAACCATTGACACCGTGGTGTCAGTCACGGCTGCCTGTGTACCGTGGGCAGGATGGCGTTTGTGGAAATTCCCAGACACAGGCCTACAGCCGCGAGACGACGGAGGGTTTAGCCCTGCAGGTCTGAGACGAAAGGCCACGTAGATCAGCAGCTGAGTCGCCATGGGGGATGTACATTCCACTCACGCGTCCAACGCGGGATCCAGGGAGTCATCCGAGGTAGGCACGGCGCGGCATCGCCGAAAAAGCCAATACATAATTTGTCCTTCAGTAATAATCTTGCGCGCAGTCGAAAAGAGCAGACGTTATGTTTCTCATCTGTCGCCGTACTGCTCTGTGTGTGTGTGTGTGTGTGTGTGTGTGTGTGTGTGTGTGTGTGTGTGTGTGTGTGTGTGTGTGAGAGAGAGAGAGAGAGAGTTTGCATGATGTTTTTTTGTTTTTCTCTTGTGTTTGTTTTCGAGTGACTTCAGTGCTCGTCAAGTTGACAGTTACGATACGTGTAGTCAGTTACTTCAATACCCAGAATTTCTGAGCCAAGGCCCGGTTTGAGAGCGAATTTGACAGTAATTATAGTGCATGGCATTTACTGAAATAGCCTTTGAGTCGGGAAGGGACTTCTTTTCAAGTTTGACGAAATTGCGACGCCCTGAAGCCTCCCCCGCCCCTCTCGCCCCCAAGAAAAACAGACAAAAACCAAATATCATCAGTTAACAAACCGTTGCATTTCCTTTCTCACAGTTTCTACACGTACCTGTGATCTGTACTAGAGAGTCGAGCGTCCTTTGTGACCTTCATCTTGAGCTTTGCAACTCTCTCTCTTTCTCTCTCTCTCTCACACACACACACACACACACACACACACACACACACACACACACACACACACACACACACACACACACACACACACACACATGGCGCCGAACACTGAACACTGTAAGTAATGCTGCACTCGTACACTGTTTGACATTAGGGTGAATCATTTTCTTCCCTTTCATTTTTGTTGTTAAAGTATGCCACAAAATAACCATACACCGTGATGTACGGGCAAATAAGCTTTTTATTACAATATACTGATACGATTGTTTCAGTTTGGCCCAGTGCCCAGAAGGAAACAGAGTAACTAACAGTGTACCAGAAATGAGGCGTTGGTATTGTTATTACCAAATCAATGTGTGTGTAAGCACGAGGAAGAGGACTGGTGACAAGTGTGTAGACAACACAGCAGCGCGTTGTTCAAGAGGGAAAGGCGACCAGCTGTTGGTGTGTGGTGGTTTTATTTTGGTGGTGGTGGTGGTGAAGAATGCTGGCCTCAGCGTCTCGCTGTGCTAGCCAATATTCAGCGCCCTGTTCCTTCCCTTCTGTGCTGTGTTCTGCCGAATGCTGCTGCTGCTGCTGCGGCTGTCTCATATCGATTTTGGTCTCTGTCCACGGCGCCCCTCTGTGTGTGTGTGTGTGTGTGTGTGTGTGTGTGTGTGTGTGTGTGTTGCCTGTGCCCCACTGTCGCTGTTTTTGGCCACAGTTATTCTAGACTCTTCTTTGATTCTCATGAAGCTAGGCAGAGAACGGCTTTCTCTGGCGTGTGGGTGTTTCGGGAGTGTAACGTCCTTTTCCACCACGGTAAGGGAAAGACGGGGCATCGAGAAAAAAAAAGCCAACGGAAATACATGGCCCCAGCCGGGATTCGAACTCACGACCCCGAGCATTGACAGTCCAACACTCGATCATTCGGCTATGCCGGCTCCCCGCTTTCTGTGGCACAGAGGGGCGTTTTTGGAGAAGCCGGATTTTGGCACGGTTGCAAAGCAGATGTGCTGTGAAATGTTTTCACCATATAGGCTTTATATGTGCATACGTACAGTCAGTTTTACCTACAAGCTGTCTAACCGATTGCCGTGCTTGCTCCCTTGCTTCAAGCGGCTCTGCCGACTCGCGCTTTAGAATTTAGAGCAGCCTGTTGAAAGAGAAATGAAAAAGTAGTTGGTTTGTTTTGATTGGTTTGGGGTTTGTTTGTTTTTTTCTGCAGTCGGTGCTTCACCTCACCGATCGGGTATAATATTCCTGTACAACCGGTTCAGTGACAACACTGAGTTATTAACTGATACCCGGGGCTGGTTCGTTTCTGTGAAACAGTTCGCTCGTGAGAGAGAGAGTGTGTGTGTGTGACCCCCCCCCCCTCTCTCTCTCTCTCTCTCTCTCTCTCTCTCTCTCTCTCTCACACACACACACACACACACACACACACACACACACTCACACACAGTCACTTCGTCGGTACGTTCCGCAGTAACACGCCAAGAGTACTTACCAGCTTCGTACACCCCGGGGCATTTCACGCGTTAACGCTGGATGTACTCCCTGTAGTCTAAGCAGACCAGACGTATTCCAACCTCCGCGACAGATTTACCCTCAAGCTTGAAACACTCCACGAATGCAACAAATCGTGAGTCTGCATGTGGTTTAGACGAGGGAGAGTACATCCAGCGTTAACGCGGGAAGTGCCCCGGAGAGTACGGAGCAGGGGAGCACACACACACACACACACACACACACACACACACACACACCGCTTTCCCACTAACTACGGCGCACAACTTGATGGTCTGCCGCACATAATTATAATACACGGCAGCCCAGCGGAGTAAGGGAGATAAATGACGGGTAGATGAGTAGAAACACGGGCTGTCACTCGGGGGCTCTTCATCTCCGTGACAAGAGGGGGCATTCGGCCACACGTACATCTGACACACTGCCGTCATCGCTAGCCAGTGTCAACGCGTGACCCCCCCCCCCCCCATGTCATTATTACCCTATCACAGTTCGCTAGGTTAACTTTTGATAAGATAACTTTTGTTTGTTTGGGGATTTTTTGATAGTTGTCACAGTGCTTCGTGGTTGTACCCGGTAGTCTATGTGATAGTCTCTATCAGTCATGTGCATTATTAAATACCCTCCGTCCCACATTTCTATGCGGAACAACTTTTATTGTCGAACAGTTGTGCAGTGTGAGTGCGCCTCCGTACGCTTGAAATAGTCTAAATGAATATCAGCAGAGCTTTAAATGCAGTACGCTGACTTCAGCTGGCCATGCGAACGAGGTGAACATCAACAGTCCGAAGATCTCTTAGTCAGTCAGTGTGTGACAAATCGGTGGGGGAGCCGGGTTGGCCGAATGGTAGAGCGTTGGACTTCCAATGCTCGGGTCGTGAGTTCGAACGGCCGGCTGGGGCCAAATATTGTGTTAGCTCTTTCATCGTTGCCCCGTCTTTGATATCACCCGTATGTGGTGGAAAAGGACGTTAAACTCCCAAACACCCACCCCTACCCGACAAATCTGTGGCAGACGCTGTGCGTTTCGGCGTTTGTGTGCTCAGTGCATGCGTGAGTCTGTGACTGTGCGTGTGTCTGTCAACGTGATAGGACGCCAGACCCCACCAAAACAGCTCAAAACGATTTTTGTTAAGGCGGTGAATATTTTCCTCGTGTTTTCTCGCGGCTCGTGTGTGTTCCGTGGCCCGGTCAGGTCGGAGCGTACAGTAATGTCTACCAGTACTGCTTTTATCCAGATCACTTTACTAATTGTTCTTCCGTCCCTGTGCTGCTCGCTTCCTTTTAGTCGGCCACTTCTCTTTGTTTTTTGATTGCTTCCTTGATTGAACTGGCCCCATTATCCATAACATTTGCCTGTTTGCGGAGTCTACTTTAGAGAGCCTGTTCACTAACTGCGGTCGTTCAGTGCTCAGTAGATGTGTCGGCCCCTGAACCCGCTCTGATGAATTTCAGCATTTACCTGATTTAGATAGACGGGCACTCAAGACTGAGCAACGTGTGTGTGTGTGTGTGTGTGTGTGTGTGTGTGTGTGTGTGTGTGTGTGTGTGTGTGTGTACGCATCATTTACGTCTTCGGGGTTTTTAGTGTGTTTTTTGTTTTGTTTTTTTTTACTGAGTTCGCCATAAACCATTTCCAAACAGCCACAAATCACGGTGGCAACAGAATCACGCAGTACGGCTGAAACAACCCCCTATGTGCCGTTACACTCCCAGATAAGATTATCTAATGTGCACCCTTCACTGATCTTGGGCCCCCGGCATGTTGACTGTTGACATATCGCTTGGAATTGGCTGACTGGATTGCCTGCACTTGAGATGCAGACTGATTGTTATGGCCATGTAATTTTTTCTCCTCAGCATGCGCGGAGCCAGTCTGATTACGGGTCAATTATTGCGTAGCGGGCTGGGGTTGCTGCCGCCAAAACATACTGCGAGGGCCGGGGCGAGGAGGAACCATTGGTTTCTTAAAAAAAAAATAAAAAAATAATAATAATAATAAATAAAAAAAATGTGAGTCTTGTCATCTAAGGTGAGGGAGTTCAGAACCTAATGGAAGGCGCTTAAGTTCCGATGGACTTCAGATTCCAGCCGATTTAAACACACACACACACACACACACACACACACACACACACACACACACACACACACACACACACAGAGTTAAACTAAGGCACGTCTCCAAGCTTCACAGACGACAACCATTGTTTTTGGAACAGCTGCACTCGACTGAATGTTCCTCAGTAGTACGACTGAAACGTTCTGTCTTTTATATGGCTAGTAGATCTCTAACGGCAGTACTGCCCCGTCTTCGTTATCACACGTGGTGGGGAAAAAAGTCTTTAAACTCCCAAACAACCACCCTAACCGCAGTACCTTGACGTTTGCTTGTCGAATAATAATCATAATACTAATTCAAGAAAAAAAATTGTTCGTCAGTAACTCAAAACAGAAAAAAAAATCAAATAAAATATCACTGTGACGAGGCTGTGCTTCTCGGGAGATGGGCCACCAAGCTTGTTTTGTATGGAACATAACCCGGACAGTAGCAAGCCTGGGGTTATCTTCGGCTCGGGGAGGAGCATCCAGGGGGGCATCCCCCGTGGCACAGAAAGTCTGCACCTCTGGTTAGATACCGACACCTGCTTTGTGTTGCTTCTGGATGCAGTCCAACGTAGGGGGCACCTCCCGACCCACCTTCACTTTCTTCCTATCTCGTATCTCTGCACTGTTGATTTCTCGGTCTCTTTGTGTCTCTTTGTGTACCGTGTCTTGCGACGGAACCGACCTTCCTGGCGTTATTGTGGAACTTCTGCTTATGATGCGGTATCCTGGGAGTTGGGATGTTAGTGTAACATTCACATTCACAGGGCAGACCCGAAAACCACGAAAAAACTAAAAACACGCTTCTGAGATGAGAGACGAAATCCACGTTTCTTTTGCTCTCTTGGTTTATAAAATCGTGTTTTGAACCTTGAGGTTGTATGATCTTGTTTCTCCATTTATTCTGACAGTCGTTTCCGGTCTGATTCACGTGGCACGGTCTTTGATTATTCGGTCCTGGAGTTGTAACGGTTCCAGGTGTTTTTGCAGTTCTTCAGGGGTGTGATAAGAAATGCTTGATAAGAAAAACGGATGATTGGTGGTTGGTTTTGACGTCAAACTGCAGGTACCATGTCTTGCTTTGAAGCTTTTTTTTTTTTTTTTTATCTTTTTATCGTCATGCGTACTCGGCCTTGGCACTCGCTTAGATCTTAGCAGTTGTGATTTTGCGCTTTGCTATATCTTCTTCAGTTCAAAACAAAACAAAAACCTTGTTATTCCCGACCGTGTTAATTAATGGCCATCGTTTCGCATTTCAAGTGTCTAGTTTGGTTCCCATACACAGGATACATATGACTATAGCTCTTGTAGAGGAAGTAAGGGTGTGGGTTATTTTTGAAGTCCGAGTTCCGGTTTCAAGAGGAGCACTTGAAGCATTTTGTAGCAGCGGCCTCCGCTCTTCTCTCTGCCCCGCGTCCTTATAATCATGTCACCTCGACGTTTTCGTTCGGTCACGCTGCGCACTTCAAACTGATACTGACATACACTCAAACAGTAATAACTCTTCCGCATTACTGGTACACGAGTGCAATGTTTTTGTAAGTGCTACCGTCATGTGGGAACGTGAAGAGGCCTGGGCGCATCATTCTGGCAAATCCAAGCCGCTTATGCCCTTTTTCCACGAGATGACGGCAGAATGGTTTGGCCGGGTCGAGTCAGAAAGTCTGAACTGATTGAGTCACGCAGCGTAGTGACCGCAGTGTTGCGTTCAAAGTACGGGCAGTCGACCACCGTCATGGTGAAAACCTACTCACACCAACTTTGGTCAAAGATCGTCCGTTTTCAAAATGTGTGCTCGGGTTGAAATGACTGATTTCTCTGTCTAGCGGCCTGGCCGACGCTACAGGCGCACTATATTGTACAGAGATGGTGATGACGATGATGATGATGATGAAACTTTATTACACAAGGATTGAGATATAGGTTCACGAGAACCTGTCTGATAATCTGTCCTTGCTAAGCTATTACAACATACATGATAAAAGACGAATTGGAAAGAAAAAAAAGTTAAATCTAAATACAAAACAAGCATATGCATGTAACACACACACACACACACACACACACACACACACACACACACACACACACACACACACACACACACACACACACATAATACGAGCGTGCGCTTAGACACGAGAGAGAGAGAGAGGGGTTGGGGTGGGGGATGTTGATTTACAACAACTCGCGTCCTGTTTTCCACATGGCCTGACACCAGAATGCTTTGTATTACGGCAAGTGTCGGGAATGTCTTACCACTACAAGTATCACTGTTTCAGCCTCAAGTTGTTGCTGCTTCGTACGTCATGCATGTAAGGGATAGCGTGTACGGGGGATATACCTCTCCTTTGAAGATTCATGTCTGGGGTGTATTAGTTTTGGCCCGAGTGGTGCGTGGAACCACCTGTTAAAAAAAAAGAAAAAAAAGGGACTGTGAGTGTTTGTGGCCACTAGCTCACGAGATACGTCAATAGTGTTCATGTAAGAGATTGGGTTGACGCTGTAATGAGACTTGCTGCGTGGCGGAAACACCGGTTGCTTTGCTCACCAGGGATATTTTATTAGTTGGGTCGTGGTGATCCTTGACCGGCCTCTCTGACCTTTGCCAGGCCTTGGCCCGGAGTTGGGAACCTTGTTTCATGCAGTGTGTGTGTGTGTGTGTGTGTGTGTGTGTGTGTGTGTGTGTGTGTGAAAGAGTGTGTGAAAGAGTGTGTGTGTGTGTGTGTGTGTGTGTGTGAGAGAGAGAGGAAGTAAAAATAATATTTTTAACACACACACACACACACACACACACACACACACACACACACACACACACACACACACACACAGAGCAACATTAGCCCCCACTTGAATTAGTGTGTAACTGTTGATGTAATCGTATCACACGGTCCATGATCCAGTGCTAGGAGCGGAGTGAGTGTCCACAAACATCCACATTCCTTACTCGCCGTAGCGTGATTCCAAGGATTCTGTCCTCTTACAGTTACAGCAGCAAGATGAGATAATCTGCCCGTTCGCTACCGTACTGTCTCAAGTTATCCCGCTTGATGATTTATTCACGGAATCTCTCTCTCTCTCTCTCTCTCTCTCTCTCTCTCTCTCTCTCTCCGTCTCTCCGTCCCTCTCTCCATCCCCCCACCCCCACAATGAGTCAGTACCACTAGGATAAAAACTGTTTAAAAGACACAACACAACAAACGAAAAAGCCGGGTAAAATTGAGAAGAAAAAAAATTGCTAATCTCATTTGGTAAATCTGCATTTTCTACATAACGCCGGCGAAGTACAAATGTACATGCCTGGACTCAAACCGATGGCCAAACGTCATCCTCTAGAATGCACTAGATAGATTAACCGCTGTAGTCAGACGTATTCCAATCTTCTCAGGTACATGTATAGGGGGTGAAAATAGAGGAAAATAACACATGACTGCATTTCCACTTGCGATCAGCACTCGGAACACGAGCGGATATTAAGACGGGTGTTCTGACGTCTGTAATCGTATTACTATCGGGCATGATGTTGCAGTCACATGGCGGCAACTCTTAATAGTCTGCTTGATTAATCTGTCTCTTTCTCTTTTACGTCTGTCCTGCCCTCAGTAATGTTTTCTGTGATCAGCTGACATAAACTCTACACCGGAGACCTTTGGTTCAACTGTCACTCATGCTGTCCGCGATACGCTTGCGTTTGTTTGGGAATTAGCAAGTTCATCCCTCAACTCCAGATGAGCAGATGAAAGTCCGTCTGAGCCGGGGAAAAAGTGTACACCCGCCTATAAGTAAACACTGTATTAAGTCCTGTCCGTATTACAGAATAAATTGTTCCTTTGTGAAGAGATTTTCTAGGGTTTGCCTGGATTTACTTGGAGTTTAAAAGTTGCGTTCTCGCTGTTAATGTGAAACTGCTGACGGCACCCAGTAATGCAAAGCTTAATTGTCGTTGGGCATGACTGCCATATTATTATGAAGACAGTCATCCAGGGCTGCTTTGCGACATTTGTTTGCAATTTCAGACACTTAAATTTGACTTCGGCGGCGGGGGGGGGCGTGTAGGGTTAGCTTGTCCAAACAGACCAGGGCAAGGCTGCCATTCTTCAGATGCACTCATCACCAGGTGGTGACTAGCCTGTGTCTCTTGATCACTTAGTGTTTACTTGAAGGAAAGAGAGCAAAAGAGAGAGAGAGTTCACTAGCACCAGTACAGTAGTAGACTTTCTCAACACGTAGTGACCAGGGCAGGACGGGACTTCCTGGGTATATAGGGTAGTGAGTCAGCCTACCCTACCCGCCTCTTTTATCATCTGGGTGCAGGCGTAGTAACCGCGCTGTGGCTGAACCACTTGCATTCCAGAAGGATTGTCTGTTTTGGCAACAGCAAGACAAGTGTAGTAGAATCGTACGGTATCCTTCTCAGTGTTGCGCCACCTTCGTTTGTCGAGTCTACACCAGAAGCTACACTTCTCGGTGTCTGCTGATCGGCGTACAGCCTGTGTGCTCCAGAAATGCAGGTATGTTTCTTTCTCGTATGTGGCACCGTTCATTCGGGCCGACCGTCGGAGGTTCTCTCCGGGTACCTCCGGCTTCCCCCCCCCTCTGCTTTGAAAATGTTCAGTCCATCAAATTTGAAAAATAAATGCGAGTCTAAATTCCGAAATTTGAATAGCTGAGCTGACCCTTCGCACCACGTGATTGTAATGTGTTTATGCCCAGTATGTGAGAGAATGCGTGTGATTCACGTGAGCGTGCGTGTTGGGTTCAGTTCGCGGCGCTTTGAGCCGATTCATGAAATTGGGTAAAGCGCCTATACAGTACTCATTATTATTATTATTATTATTATCAGTGTACTGTAATAATTATGTATGTGTTGTGCAGTATACCTTAATCGTGTAATTCCTAGGTCTTGCGAGGTTAAGTTGTTCCTCCTTCAGATATATGGCGGAGTATATACATAAATGTGCCCTGCTCTGTCCCTTGATGAGGTAACTTCTTGGCTCGTTCAAAGGTTTGACGTCCATCTCATCAGTGTTTTGTTTATCGGCTGTCTCTTTTGATGCGTCGTATAGTCGGCGGGAGGATAGTTACACGCCTGGCAAATTACACGCCAGACCTGGAGCAAATATGCTTTTACACTGTCTGGCGTTGAGAAAGGGGTTGTTTACTCAGCTGCGACTGAATGCATGTGTTGAAAAAGGGGGACGACGTAAACGTAAAAGCTTTCAAAACTAAGTGAGTCAGAGTTGTTCGCGGACCTGTGGAGTCTGTAAGGTTATTGTATAGTTATGTGTGTTGGCTTTGGGCGCTGGTTTTCAAGTGATGTTGAATGGTGAATGCAGTGTGAACAGTACTTGTGAAGGTTTTCCACGCTGCCAGCAGGTCCGAAACAGCACCAGATTGTTGAGATCTTCTGCTCGTCATGCGCATGAAGCAGATGCAGAACAGTCAAGGGGATGTGCCTCTGTTGTGGAGAGGTTTCAGGATGGCATGTGCATGTATTGGGCAGATGCAGAACAGTAAGGGATGTGCCTGTGTTGTAGAGGGATTTCAGGATGGCATGTGCATGTATTGGGCAGATGCAGAACAGTAAGGGATGTGCCTCTGTTGTAGAGAGATTTCAGGATGGCATTTGCTTGTATTGGTCCAGAAATCTAGCATCACTCAGTCACTGGGCAGGTGCTTAAAGGTGTGTTCGGTGTGGGGTCATGCGATGGCATGAGTTGCAAAAAGATATCTTGTCGTTTGTCACGCTGGCTTACCTTGCCCAGCTTTGTCTGTCAGTAAGGTTAACTGTTGCCACCAATCTTAGAGACTTGGCGTCGTACACCTGTTGGTACGTGTACTGGTCAGCTTCACCTCTCTCTCTCTCTCTCTCTACGTATGATAGAGAGGGCGTGTCACTTGTTAAGGTGTTCTAGACGTGGGACCTGAACGGAAGTTGTCATGGCAGGGCACAGCATAGATATGTATCCTCGGGCAAAAGCAGTTAATAGACGAGGCATCTTTTGGAACGGCAGCTAAACAGTAAACGCCATCACTATGCAGATATCTTGGCCCGCGTCCGCTTGGTTCGGACGTAGTTCTGGATTACTGTAAATCCACACTGGTAGAGTGGATGCGCCTGTATACGCCGTGAACGACAGTCACCGCACTGTGTCCGTGTCCGTAATTGAATAGGGTTACTTACAGCGGAGCAGTTTGAAACCAACCCACGGTGACCCATGAAGCCCATGTCCTACGGACAATAGGATCAGTGGTTTTGCCTCACGGCTGCTTGGCCATCCTTCTCACTTGACTTTCAGTCTTTCTTGCACATGTAAACATCTTAGTCCCAGCCCCTGATACGTCTTCACAGGTCCATCAAAATCGACGGGCAGTTTAGAGGTCATGTTAATTGCCAACTGTATGGCAGCGTTATCGGCGTTTCGTGAGGATTTCCTGGTTTGTCAGACTACCGTGACAGCAGGCACCACCACCACCACCAATATCGACAAAACTGTTTGCTGTCGGTCACCCCCTTGCCCCCCCCCCCCCCCTCTGTCCTTCCCCGTAAATCGGTGAACATCAGCAATTTTGCGCTAGGTCTGATACAGGCCTGTTATGGAGCCTTTGCATACGTAGCAGTTTGTACCAATCAGTATTCAGTTCCCAGGCAGGCTTCCCGAGAGGACACGCGTGGTCAGGTGAGGAGGCCAGGTCGCCAGAAGTGACAGGTAAGATTTCAGGTCTGTCACGCACTGGTCAGCCCTGGCTCCTCGCGGTCTCTTTCATGTGTCGTGTACGTTCCGCCCTGCACTTCACATCGGCTTTCTTCCACCTCACTGCTTGCATCACTCTTCCTATAATTATTATATATAGTCTGTATAATATATTGGTGCGTCATACTGACGGGCTTTGACAACACAGGAACAGGTCGGATTTTGCGCTGCCTGGAACATACTATGAGGACATTGCAATATTCAGTATCAGTATCAATATCCTTTATCTGCCTCAAGTCAAGAGGCGTTTTGCTTTCGTCGTCCTCCGCTGTCGACGTACATTGTCGTCTGGTTCTTTTGCACTTTTTATCCAGACACGGCGGGTGAGTAGATGGATGGGAGAGACAGACAGAGAGACGGCGTTCATATTATTATTATTATCATCATCATATGGCACAGGTTATACTGGCGTTTTGACTATCCGCAATAATGGATCAGGTTTGACTCTCTCACTCCCTTCCCGTGTCTCAGAAGACCAGGTAGTATATGTGTCAGTCTGCGCCGTATGAAACCCTGTTATGTAAACAGCGGCGGTTGTCAGCCGTGAGAGCTATAAAACTAATGCGTCTGATGGAGAGACAAGTCAGCCTTGGCATTATCGGTCTGTTCCTGGTCAAGATGCCACTGATGCTCCTTTCGTGCTGCTTCGGGCTCCGTAAATCACGTGCCGGCGAAAGTTACCTGTCGCGGGCAGCTCGCTTCCCACAGTTGCTTCGGAGCTTTGGCGATTCCATTCTCCGAGCTGACAGAGGCTGTGCCTCGATCCTCCACCCGGAACCGTAGAATGCATATATGGGTTAAGGTGTCAGCATTATAGTTTTATGAGCTTTGGTCTTGTGGCGTCCACTACGGATTCCGAGGCCGCTACGGCTCCTGCGGCGCAAGTTCGAATCTCCAGTGAATTTGATGGGATTTTTCCTCCCCAGATCTACTCTCTCTCTCTCTCTCTCTCTCTCTCACACACACACACACACACACACACACACACACACACACACACACACACACACACACACACACACACACACACACACATTTCCTCTGCTGCTTCTGTTGTTTTGTGTGGCGCGCGCGTGTGCGTGTGTGTGTGTGTGTGTGAGGAGGGGGGGGGGGGTGGAGACAACGGTTTCTCAGTTCAGCAAGCACCCCATTTTGCGCAATCCTATTCCTGTCAGACGCTAACGAAGTCCCAGATTCACTGTTCGATAGTCTTGCGTCTCTCTCTCTCTCTCTCTCTCTCTCTCTCTCTCTCTCTGCTGTCCCCGCTAGCGCATGACCAGGAAAAATCCGCAAGTATATTCCAAGCACGCGACACTGGCTCGGAGGAAGAATAGCTCTGACATCAGAACTCCTTCAACCCTGTTTTTATTGCATCGATTCGCCTGTTGTTTGTGCTGAAACGCCCCGCTGGGGTCACCATTGGAAACGAAAGAGCAGACGCAACACAGTGGAAACGCTAACCAGGTAGCCTTGGCTCGTCTGATTTTCCGCAGAACAAAGGCGGTTTTATTTTTGGGGCGCATTGTTACAGTATCGGTTGCTGCAGTTTATCGGGCATTCAGTCGTTTTAAAGGCCGATGTTCTAAAGATTACTTAACTTACGCGCTAAGTAAAAAGACAACTTTTGTTTATTAGAACAGGTGTGCATATGAGTGTGCACGTACGCTCGTTGTTGTTGTTGTTGTTTGTTTGTTTGTTTTGTTTTTTACGATTCAGTACAAAATATCACAATGTGTGCGACAGTGTGGAGGTCAACACTACATAATTACAGAGCTATACAGAATTACAGTACAGACAGATTACAATGCAAGCACTATAGGTAACAGTGGTGCTACAAGCACGCACGCACTCACGCACGCACGCACACGCACACACACACACATTCACACACACACACACACACACACACACACACACACACACACACACACACAATTAGTCTATCTTATCCCTTACCTTTCAGTGCCAGACACTGAACATTGCTCATCAAAAGTTGGTTAGCACACACGCGCAGGGGAATTCCCGAGCTGTGTGTTGATGTGTATTTCATCAGCAAAACTCTTCCATTTTCCCGTTTGCTTTTAAACTTCCCCTTCCTACTCTCCTCTCCCCCCCCCCCCCCCCCCCCCCCCCCCCCCCCCCCCAGCGCTACGAGCATGCTGTGTATGGAGTTGTGGTGGTGGTGTTTTTCATTATAAGACATCATCATCATCATCATCAGAACAACTCAGTACGATTCGTGCGCCAGCAGAATTATCATGTCGGAGATTGCGCCTTTAACATCCTGGGACAAGTCGGGCATGAGTGCGTTTTCAGTCATCGCTCAGTCTGTCTGCGAGCGGTTTCTAGTTCATTTCTCGCCGACCCACCCAGATAGGTCGTTCCTTTGCGGCAAAGCTACGACGTGATAGAGTGCCGGTAAATCAAAAACCCGACGTTTTGTTGGAGAGGAACCAAAAGGGTTTACGCTAACACCCCCCCCCCCCCCCCCTGAGACACACACACACACACACACACACACACACACACACACACACACACACACACACACACACACACACACACACACACACACACACAAACACACACACACGCCCGTCTCCTTGGTTCAAAACCGAGGAGGAACAGTTTTTTCTCGAAAGGGTCACGAGGAAAACGTATGATTGTTTTGCCGGTCTTCCATTATTACATTTTTCCTCTAGTGGTGTTTACTCAAGAGTTTGCCTTTTTGAAGTGAACAAGTCCTACTGGGTTTTGCACGCGCGCGCACACACACACACACACACACACACACACACACACACACACACACACACACACACACACACACACACACACACACACACACACACACACACACACACACACACCCCAAGGGGGAAGAGGGCGGGTCGTAGATATTCCACAACGGAAGGGGAAGTGGGGGAAATGCGCGGTTGGCCGGAAGGAGAAGGGAGAAGACCATTTTTCCTGCTAGCACCGTCAGTACTTTATTGTTTCATTAACACAGTTACACTGGACCACGGGGCTGTTCCTTCCTGCCGTGTTTCCCTACGTACTGGGACTACCACAAGTTAATTTTGTCACTGTCACTAGTTAATTATCACTGGTTAATTCGTCACTGTCACTGTTACTAGTGAACGATCACTAGTGAATTTGCCACTGTCACTAGTTAACTGTCACTAGTGAATTTTGTCACATCGCTAGTCAACTATCACTGGTTAACTTTGTCACTGTCACTAGTTATCACTAGTGAATTTTGTCACTATAGTTAACTATCACCAGTGAATTTAGTCACTATCACTAGTGAATTTTGTCACTATCACTAGTTGACTGTTACCAGTTAACTTTGTCACTATATCACTAGTTAACTACATGTGTATCATTAATCAACTTTGTGGTTCTAGCTCTCATTGTGTGGTTGTTTTTCCTCGCTGTTGGAGGTTCATCAAATTGGCCTGGTTACTGTACGGGGAATTCCACAGGTAACACACACCCACGTGTTCCTCACAGGGTCGGCGCCAACGGATGGTCGTCAGATCGTATTACAATATTAGCTTCATCAGTACTTGCCACATCACGCTTCACACGATTCTTCTCTTGTTATGCCGCTACTTCGCGCGTCAAGAGATGCTGCCTGTAATTTATGTGCATTATATTTCCTTTCACCCCCCCCCCCCCCACCCACACACACTACACCCCAGACCACGAACAAGCAATGAAATGAGAGCAGAGGGTTGGTTGTCCTGATGAGAGGACCCTAGTACAGAGAAGTGTCGTTCTGGAATGCTTGGCTTGTGTATCATACTGAAATACTGCTTTTACCCAAGAACCATATGTTGGAGGAGACCAAAACGCGAACGCCGCATTCCTGACGTACAGTTTCTGATTGTCTTGTTTTGAAAATGCCCGCCGACTGGTGCGGTCCTCATGCAGAGACAGATACGAATCCACTACGACTTTGGGCAGATCAGTTCGTTCTGTAAGCTATGATCAAGATGTCGGGGTTTCCGATCAGGAGGAGGGGGGGGGGGGGGGGGTGGAGGCTGTGAAGGTTGAGGTAACGGCAATGAGTGTAGTGAGACTAGCATCTCTATCAGCTCCGGAGACAGAGCAGCAAGCGGCGGTAGGAGTACAGTGTGCACAGTGTGCTCTCAGCCCTCCCTGCCCTGCCCGATCGATAGCTTCACCAGCCCTAGACGCCACGTCACGCCCTGGAAGAGGTCCTCGTTGGAACTCTACGGCGAGACGTGTCAGGTTGCGGGCTGTTTTTGGGGGGAGGGTGAGCACCAAGGAAAGAGTTTTTAGCCTAGGCAGCAGAGGGAGCGAATGATCGAACACAAGCGAGGACAGGAGAGAGAGAGAGGGGAGAAACCTGTTGATATTAGCTTGTTGTGTAAGGAAGGGGGGTTGTTATGTGTGTGTGTGTGGCTTTCGATACATCGTACGTGTTGACGTAAGCAAGTCTTGTCATCAGCAGTGAAGACGGGCCTGTGTGCACGTGCTCCACATAAGAAATCGCTGGTTTGTCGTCGCCCGCAGAGGCCCCTAAAACACGACACCGTATGCCTGCGGATGTTGATGAAGGATGGCGGAGACACAGCTGTACCGTATGGACAGGAAGTGCCGAGGTTGGGTAGCTAGTTGCTGAGTTTTGCCCACTCGACGGCTGTGAACCCCCGTTCTGGACTCGCCTTTGCATCTTCATTGTCATTATCATCATTGTAGACGTAGGTGTGGCAGGTATTTCTCGTGCCAAAATCCATTCAGAATCGTCGAGTGTAGTGGCAGTTCCTGGAACCACATGCTGTCCTTGTGGTGGCTGGATGCAGATCAAGTCATCCGATCTGTTGTCAGTCCAGCGATGGTCGTAGAAAGACTAGATTTCAAATCCCACCCTGTCTCTGATACCCAGTTTCTCTTGGGCGTTGAGTGAACGTATATTATACCCAGGAGGTAGTCAGTACGTCATTAGCATCCAGCAGCGTCACGCCTGTTACGTAAGTCACTCAACGCTCTTAGCGGCATCATTGCGATCTGGGCGGGACGATAATGGAAAATGTCACTGCCACCCAGCCAGACACAGACAGAGCCAGTGAGAGTGAGAGTCACCTGTTGAATGAGTAGAAGTGATCAATTGTCAATTTGCGCATTCGTTCACTTGCCTTTCCGTTAATGTGTCGAGTAGACTATTGACTCCCGCTGGAAATGATTGTGGCAAGTCAGTGGGAGCCTGTGTTTTTAACTGGATTGCTGTATTGACCGGGAGGTGCTGACTGCTGGGTGCCACGATGACTGTGTGGAATGAGGGTCGTGACGCCACTGTCGATGCTGCGGTATCGTTTGTGTTTCAGTGACAGTAACAAAATGTGTGCTGTGTAAGCAGTTTCATTAGTTTTCAGCTGGAAATGAAACAGGAAGGCTTACGAAGCAGGAAGTAGAAGCAGGTCCACCGCTAGTCCTGCCAGGATGGTTCCGTTCATAAAATCGTAATAATTATGAACAGTTTTCAGAGGAGGGTGGTCACTTAGCAGTGTGGATGATTTCAAAGGTTTTCAGTGAATTCAAGAGTTTTCAGGAAAAACAGGTGTGTTTAGCATCACTGTTTACGATTCCGTGGGTGGAGTGTTCGTGCTTACGGACACACTCACCGTCTTTTAGCCCCCCCCCCCCCCCCTCGACCTCACTCACCCTACTTGTGTTTTCAGGGTTTGATCTCCCCTCGAAATTAGCACATCAAAGGTTGCCTTGATGTTTCAGGCTTTGAAGGTTCGTGCTTATTGCCAGTCAGACTGTTGTTTGTCTTTTTTGTGGTGGGTGGGGTGTGTTTTGTTATTAGTACGCACTCCTACCTCACTCCCCTCAACCCCCCCCCCCCCCCCCCATCCCACCCCCCCAAAAGAAGAAAATTCGGACGAACCAACAGAAGAAATAGGGTCATCCAAATTTTCTGGATGACACCAGGGACCAGGGGGTAGGATGGCCTGGTATGTTGTTTGGTTAAAGACTCGCGACAGAGAGCGAAACACCAAACCCAGCAAGACGACCCTTGTTTGTTTAACCTTTCTAGACACCGATGATAGCGGCCACCCCCTTTAACCACCCAGCTTAACCAGTCGGCGGAGGTTTTCATGTCGCGTTGAGGAGTCTCCAACCCCCATTTTCCTTCCTCCAACCTCCTCTGACTGTACCTACCCATTTAGTAAAGATGCTGTCTTCCTGATGCTCCTTTCCGGCGCTGTGTCGGGTACTGATGCTGTGTCGGGTAGGTTTCGGGGTGGGAAGAACAAGATGTTGGAAAGAAATGAAGCAGCATGTAAGTGTGTATGACCCTGGCAACGCGTGTGCAGCCATACGGGGAGTGAGCGATGGCCAGGGTGTGGCACTGACTGTACAGTTCCTGCTTCACGTGTCGCCTGTTGCACAGCTGTCTGCCTGCTAGTAGTGCTAGTCTCTCTGTCTTGGAGTGTTCAGTGGAGTGCATGTCGCCGGCAGGGGATCATCCCTTACCTGCAGTCACCTTTCAAACGCGATTGGCATCTGGAGTGTAAAGTGGTTCTCTTGTTCGCTCTCCCCTTCTATTACCTTGTGTTTGCTGCCGCAGTACCGTGTCGACACGATTGGCTGTCGTCGAGTCGTGGTATTCTGTTCACACCTTGCCCTTTTTTTTTTCTCCTTTTTTTTTCTCCTTTTTTAAGAACCTCGCTGCCAGGATGTCAACACGTTTACTGCCACTGACTACGGTGCTCATTACAGTCGCTGCTTACAGCCGGGGATACTCATTTCAGGAACCTGCTGTGCTTTTGTTGGTCCGGCGCTTTTAGTTTTATCTTTCCCTATCTTTCTTCCGTGACTGTGAGATACGGATAGACTACTGTGAGGTACGAGTGGTGACGCCAGAATCATAGCTGTCAGTGGTGGTTGGATTTTGCTGCTGATGCTGTTAATGTATGTGATTGCTTGATGGCAAGTAGCGTCTTTTTCGCTTCTCAGCGACGGCGGGGTTGCTACGATACGGAACCTGCGTCCATCAGGATTCGTCTGTGTTATTCTGATTAGACGCTTTGTTGGGATTTGAAGGTTGCTGCCGATAGGACGCTGGAACTTTGTGGGTGAATGTTTCTGTTGTAAGTTTTTGGTTTGAGAGTGGTGTCAGTGTGTAACCTTCAGCATCGTTAGTGGGACGAGATTTCGCATGGTCACAGCTGTTTTTCTCTGACCCGATCTCCGGTTATTTCTGTACTTTAGGGTGTAACTTCGTTCGCCAGTTTGAGCTTGTGACTCTCTCTCTCTCTCTCTCTCTCTCTCTCTCTCTCTCTCTCTGGTTAGTAGAAACAATCTTTTGGTCTTGAGCCAAAGCGTGATCGGCTTTGAAGTCCTTGCTCGTCAGTTCCCCTCAAATAAATTCGTTCCAGTTGAAGCCCGGTCAGTCACGGCCACCTTCATCTCCCAACGTCGCTGCGCGCCGGTACTCCATTGTTTTCAACCGGCAGACGAGAAGTGAGAATGATTTGTCTTGTTTTGCCCTATCTAATAGTCTAATAGCTTGGCAGCTCTCAAGGCATTGTAGCGTTATGAATCTGTACCACACGTTGTGTTGTGTTGCAAGTCTCCCCCCCCCCTCTCTCTCTCTCTCTCTCTCTCTCTCTCTCTCTCTCTCTCTCTCTCTCTCTGTGACTTTCTGATTGAGGTTGAGATCGCAATGCAAGGTCAGATCCGCTCGAGCCAAGCTGGAAGGTAAAGTGTTCCGGACGGGATGCAGATGGTCTTGATTTTTACCCTCTCTCCTCTTGGCTCCTGCTGCTGCTGCTGCTTCTTCTGGCTCGGCCAGTGGTACCTGCATGGCACGGCGGCATGGTCCGCTGCGGTTTCTTCTTCCAGTAATTGAGGAGAAACTCCAGCAGCGCGACACACACACACACACATAGACACCAAGAGGTTAGGAGGTTTTGTTTTTTTTGTTTTTTTTCCTGCGGTCGTCGCTGGCAACCGCTGTGCTTGGTAGCATTCTTCATGGTGCTAATTGCGTTTGAGAGAGCTCGTCACTGAAGGAGAAATTGGAGCTTGGCAAGCTTGGTGTGGCTGCAGGAGCTAGGGAGGATTTCAGTCGTCAGTGAATGACCGGGGAGACGGCCTCAGTTCTGGACTCTGACCCATGACATTCTGGCGGGAGACCTTGGCCGGCCGGTCCCTCCCTCATCTCATCCCTTTTGGCCTCGCACTGATGGCGGGGACGTGGTGACATGCTGTAGCCTGCAGGGATTCGTCAGACTAGTCGAATGTCTCAAGTCACTCATTCAGTGAAGCAAGTACACGGAGAGTGTTTTGACTGCCGGCAGAAGAAGAAGTGCTTCTTTCACCAAAAGACTCGAGGCTAGAGAGTATGGTGATTCGGTTTGACATTTTTCCCGCCCATTACTTGTGAGTGAATGGGCATTTAGAAGCATCTTCTCGGTGGTTGTTGTACGACTAGAAGTTTAAGAGTGTTTCTAGGACATTTTGTGTGGTGCAGTTTTGGAGTGTTCCCCCTCCCCCTCCCCCCCCCCCCTCTTGTCCATCCAAGAGCCGCACAATTCTGGATCGTTTGGGGTTTTTTCTTCTTCTTCTTCTTCTTCATTTCAACCTTCGGAGATTGCTGCTGTTAAGCATAGATGTCTTTCGTTATAGACATTTGCTAGATTAGGTCATTTCGAGGAATAGTGCCAAGTGATGTAGTGGAAGATGCTGAATGCTTTCTCAGTCGTACTCGCGCACTCGGGTCTGCTGAACCTTGTCAAGTCGACCACCCACACGTCAGTTCTTCACGGTAGCGGCACGATATAATTTTTTTCTGGGTTGTCTCACGAGGTTCTTCGACCGCTGTTTTTGACGTCGAGGGCCCGAGTATACACCCGTACAATAACAAAGCTGTTCGTTTGTTGTGTGTTCGGCCGTGCTCACCCACCCGTGCCGGACTGACCTGACCGGGGCAAGCACTGGCTTTGTCGTCGGTCAAGGTTCAGTGACCGGCGGCGCTCGTGGTTGGTCACAGGGTCTGGGATTATCGGCATTATCGTGTCACTCGCCCTCCAATACTGGGACTCCGCTAATGTGTGTTTGATTTACCCATTGGCCTGTAACCTGTTGTCCATAGCCCCGTCTCTCCCACGGCTCTCTGGTGCTTCTGAACCGACGCTTACCGCGAATCGCCGGTAGGCTTTGTTGGTCCAAGTCCCTGTCACAATGGATCCGCGACTGGTCAAAATGTTTCAGCTTTTCCAACGCCCTTTCTTTCACCCCCAGGAGCATCTGATGAGCGTAAGATTAGCTGTTGAATGCCACTAAGTCCACTCGAATGCCTCGTGTTTGGAGAGCTTTGTGCTGTGGCCTCACAAGGGCTTTACTGTGGAAGTTGTGAAGTGTGCCGGCCACACCGCCGCCCAGGCAGTAGTAGCAGCAACTGAAAAGGAAAGAGGTGGTTTCCTCCACCGTTCCACTTACTGTAAACGGTCCTTTGTGAGATGCTAACTGAACCGTTTCTTGGTGTGTCCAACGGAACAATTTTCCCTCTGGGCGAACGGGCGTGTGAAACCTGCTACGTGAATTTACTGTGATCATGTGCTGGTCTGGACAAACTGATTTTAACAAGTTAAGCGGCCAGCGTGATCTAGTAGAACGATTCAGTGACAAACGGCATGGGGTTGTGAGAGCCGCGTGTGGACAGCGTGTTCGTTGTTGCCGGTCAGCGTGGTAGCGGGGAAGACATGGACACACCTTGGCGCTGGATCCTGTACCTGGCTTGTCCGTGCCGGCGTCTGCAGCACTCCAACAAGTACCAGGCGGACAGAACGGTATATTCAGCATTGGTGTACACACACACACACACACACACACACACACACACACACACACACACACACACACACACACACACACACACACGCACGCACGCACGCACGCACACAGATCAAAGACTGATCAAAGTAGCAGTTTCCCTGTCGTGTCGGAAACAGTCGCAAAAGATTGTGATTGTGATGCATACTTGTCTTCCTGACACACCCATCTGCCTGTGTTGCATCTTTTTGTACGAATTACGTTGTGTACACACACACACACACACACACACACACACACACACACACACACACACACACACACACATTCACATTCACGCACGCACGCACGCAGATCAAAGACTGATCAGAGTAGCAGTTTCCATGTCGTTGTCGAAAACAGTCGCAAAAGTGAGATTTTGAATGTGATGCATACTTCTTGTCTTCCTGACACACCCATCTGCCTGTGTTGCATCTTCTTGTACGAATTGCGTTGTGCTCTCTCTCTCTCTCTCTCTCTCTCTCTCTCTCTCTCTCTCTCTCACGAGTGTCGGGTGGGGTTGGGGTGGGGGTGAAGGACCGGGACTGTGAAGGTTGATGACAGGTGAAAATAAACCGCGTGCGCCTGTGCACACCACACACTCCCAACATCCGCAACCTGTTGCTTGAGGACCCACCCAGTGTCACTCCCGACGACAGGTCCATGTATCAGCGGCGAAGGGATATTTCAGTAAAGGTTGTCATTTCTTGGGTGTTCACTCGGCCTCGCTCATCGACATGCGAGTTGATCAATGCTTGGGTCGGAAAGCTTACGCACGAGGAAGATTGCCTGTGTATATTGTGACCTCGCTGTCAGCTTTGTCGTCAGACAAGAAAGATGACAAAAGGTTATTACAGCTTCTGTTGAAGCATGTGTTATACTACAGTGGATTCGTTCTGTCTCTTTCTTCTGTCAAGTGAGGCTGCGGGTTGTTCGGGGAAGGGTGTGGTCATGTCTTATGACCGACGTCGACGTCTTTGAGCTCTCTCTCTCTCTCTCTCTCTCTCTCACACACACACACACACACACACACACACACATCATAGCAACTGAAACCAGAGTTTCCGCCAAAAAGTGTGTGTGTGTGTGTGTGTGTGTGTGTGTGTGTGTGTGTGTGTGTGTGTGTGTGTGTGTGTGTGTGTGTTTAAAGAGGTCTTTTAGAGCGAAGGGGTTTATTCACGGCCAAGATAAACCTGACTTTTCGGCAGTACAGATATTTGAGGTTGGTATGTAATTTGTTGATCAATTCTGCTGTGAAGCAAAAACAAAACAAAAACAAAAACCCAACCCGCTTACCTCATTTAGTGACAAGTGATCGGTTCTGCTGACGGGCACCTAATAAGCACCCAGGCGCGCACGCGCGCGCGCGCGCGCGTGTGTGTGTGTGTGTGTGTGAGAGAGAGAGAGAGAAAGAAAAAGAGGGGGAGGGGGTTAGAAAGGAAGAGAAACGACATGCTCATCGCCTTACCAATACGCCCCATCTTTTACCATGTACTGTCTTATCTAAGTCGCACCACAGGAAGGTACCAAGATCTGTGTTGGTGATGTTCCCAGCCCTGCCCACCCTACCTTGTTAACGCGTTAATTGTGTTCGACAAATAGGAGGTCGAGGCTTCGCCACTCCGGCTTATCAGGTAGACGGTGATTTGCAGTTGCTCTGCTTTCAACGACGTGTAGTGTACTGAAGGAAGACTCGTTCCTCGCCCCTCACCCCTCACCCCTCGCCCCTCACCCCTCGCCCCTCGCCCCTGACAGTTTTGCAAGCGGCTGCTGTTGTGGTTCGCGAAAAAAACCAGTCTGGTGTGAATGAAATCTGATGTTAAGTAACAGAAACGACACACCCGTTCTCTCCCTCACTTCTACCCCCTTCCGCTGTCATCCTCCCACCCTCCATCCTGTCTGTTTTGCCTGTGTAGGTCTTAGTCTTTCGCTTTGCTCCTAATTCTCTGCTGATTTGTTTTCAGACTCAGCTGCTCTCTCCCTCTCTCTCTCTCTCTCTCTCTCTCTCTGCCTACAAGAATTATCCTAATAAACGTTTCATCATCATCATCATCATCATCATCTCTCTCTCTCTCTCACTCTCACACACACACACACACACACACACACACACACACACACACACACACACACACACACACACACACACACACACACCTGTAATTCATATCAGTTAGGGATTTTCCATCCGCCCCATCTCAACCCCCCAGTTTCATAGCCTGCTTATCAGCAATTGCCACTTGCCTCCGTACACACGTTCATCTGATGATGCAGCCACAGCTCACAGCAACCAGCTTCGAAGATGAGCATCACCTGCAAAGCTATTAGTGCATTTGATGGGAGTCTGAGGTGGCTGCTTGCGTTCTACAGCCCCCCCCCCCCCTCCCCTTCTGCACCTCATTAGATTAGCAAAAAGAAAAAAAAAAAGCCTTGCGCATTCAGCGTACTCCGCCCTACCTCCAATCTTCAGGCCGCTGCCACCTGAAAACATGCAGTTGTGGTGAAAAAAAAAAACCGTCCCAGGTTTAGCATCCATCCCTCAGTCAGGTTTTTGCTGCTCGCAGGAACCAGCTGCTGAGAAATCTCACACAGATCGGGTATAATTGCCCAAATTGATTTCCGTATTTTCACAGACCTGGCTGTGTAATGAAACACGATCGCGCCCGACCAGGTGATGGCCGGCGACGTCTGCATGTTGACTGATGTTAGGCTGATTAAACCTACCAAACTCTTACCAACGCTTGGGTGTGATGGGATGGGTTGTTGTGGAAGGTGTCACAAAGTGTTGGGTAGTCTTGGCGTAGAATTGTATAGAATTCCGCTTCGCGAGATACTTACCTGGGGC
The DNA here is from genome assembly GCA_018292915.2 of Batillaria attramentaria. Classification (NCBI taxonomy): domain Eukaryota; kingdom Metazoa; phylum Mollusca; class Gastropoda; family Batillariidae; genus Batillaria; species Batillaria attramentaria. The sequence continues at coordinate 6,272,212 of JACVVK020000004.1, forward strand.
TAGGGACTATGTGGGCGAGTGTTTGCTCTTTTGTTTGTTTGGTTTTGTTTTTTTCTTTCTCGTCCGTTCCAAGTGTAGGCAAGACTAGATTCAATTAAATATGTTTCGAGGTTCGGGAACTTCTTGCCCTGTGTGTCCTGAGCAATGTGCTCACTGAACGATCATGCGTGATACTAAAATCTTTAAATGCCCTGCCTGACTTCACACACACACACACACGCACGCACGCACACACACACACACACACACACACACACACACACACACACACACACACACACACACACACACACACACACACACACACACACACACACACACAGGTGTACACCTGAGCTGCTTCCTTTCTCACCCGTTTATTTTCTGGCACCGTGGGGCGACGTGGCAACTGCTAGTTTACCTGTACAGGTAAGGTTCAAGTACAGCTTCCTGTCTCCCCCCCCCCTCCCCCACCCCCGCACCCCAACCCAGGTTTGTTGTTGCACGTCAAGACAGCTGCTTCCCTTAGCGGTGGTAATTGGGCGCTGTAGAGCTTTATGGGAAACTGGCCACATAAAAGCCCCTATGTAAAGGCTCATGCTTCCTAAAAGGGCTGAGTTGTAGAATGGACAGTGACAATGTACAGGTGGTTCACAACCCTGGCCTCGTCTTTGATTCTGCAGTGAAGGTAAGTGTTGTGTTTGTTCCAAATGCGTGCCTGCCGATGGATGGGCCCCCATACATCACGCAGGTAAGAGGGCAAGTTGCGTCTTCCGCCGCCTCTGGGCTGCGGCGAGTCCGGATGTGTGTGACTGATGTCATCCACATCGCCATCCTTCAGTGTGTGTTCATGTTCATCACATTCATACGTCTTTCATTCCTGTTTGTGTGGTGTCCTTGTGTGTGTGTGTGTGTTTTGTGCAGACGTTGAAAGCCGTAAGTTCAAACACCTAATCCAGGTTTTAGATTCGTTGTGCATGACAATGAGAATGATGGTACGATGCTGCTGTGGAGGTCTGTGTGGTTTGAGACTGCATGACACTATTGACAGGGCCACATTCCGCAGTTCATGTCATAAGTATCCAGGTGTTTATCAGAACCAGGAACCGCTGGGCTGGGATTTGTTTTATTGGGTTTTTTTGTTGTTGTTGTTGTTGTTTGGGGGGGGGGGGAGGGGGTCATGGATTTAACGTTGTTGTCACACTCATTCCAGCAAGTTTTGTTCATTTTCGTTTTTGTCTTTTCTCCCCACAGGAGCCAGCGGAGGCGAGCCAGAATGTGGAGCCAGCAGCTGGAGCCGCCAAGGCCGCACTGGAGGTGACGAGCGAGGAGCCGGAGCCTGCCCAGGACATTGAGATCCCACCTCCCATGGCCATCCAGGACCACTCTTTCAAACCCAGCCCTGAGGCACCTGCCGCTCCCGTCGACGAAGCTGTGGCCTCACTGGTAGGTTGAAGGGCGATGGCAGTATTTTGGAAATCTTCTGCCTCCTCTTTTTTTTCTGTTTAAACCCTTCGTTGCCCCATGCCCACCGACTCCCTACATCTACACACATTCACTTACATCCACACCAGTGCAAAAACACACATGCACACACACATAAACACACTCACACACACATTCTTGCTCTGTGTGTGTGTGTGTGTGTGTGTGTGTGTGTGTGTGTGTGTGTCTCTCTCTCTCTCTCTCTCTACCGTTGTAAAATAAAGGATTGTCATTGTCATTGTCATTGTCTCTCTCTCTCTCTCTCTCTCTCTCTTCCTTCTATGCACTTTCATTCATTGATTGAAACCTCTCTGAGTGAGTCAGCACTTCATAACACTTGAAATACCCGCAACATAACATTACAAGAAATGATAATAAATCAGATAGCTATGTACAGCAGTGTAGCATGTTTGTCTTGATTTAGCTTCACATTTTTATCAATACAAGACGTTTGAAATTCTAGGAACTATGGTAAGCATTTCCCTGCGGTTGTCTGTTTTATAGGCCACGCTGAATCTGAAAGGTCAGAATGATGCTGCAGCCAGCTCCCTTGACCTTGCCAATGAGCTGGAGAGTATCGTCAAACAGCGAATTGTAAGTCGCTCTTCTGGTGTGAATGTCATTGTGTTCATTGTCTTTTTCTTTTGGTGAAAGCTGTCTTGTCCCCTAACATTTACAGGTTTCTTTGAAGATGTATTTATACACTTCACTTGTTGAGTCGAAGTTACATCCGCCACGCTCAGTCCTTGGCAACATTCAAAGCTAAACTGAAAATGCATCTCTTCTCCTCCCAGTAATTCAACTCAGCTTTTTATTGTCTTGTACACTCTGTGTGTGTGTGTGTGTGTGTGTGTGTGTGTGTGTGTGTGTGTGTGTGTGTGTGTGTGTGTAAGATGGTTTATTTGGGTTGGGTTCCCCACATCCTGTGTTTGGGCAGGATGCTGGGGTCCCCGCTCTCTTACTGCCATGGTCTCTGTTGCCTGCAGGGAGACAATGCGGGTTTTTTTATTTTATCAGTCTTTATTTTCGCGGGTTGTTGCTGCCCCCCCCCCCCCCCCCCCTCCGTTATATTGTAAAGCGCCTAGAGCCAGCCCCTGGGTTAGGCGCGTTAAAAATCTCCACTATTATTATTATTATTAATTGATTCTTTAGTCCCCATCTGGGTCTTTCTGCGGATGTTTGGACGAGTTAGGATATGTCTTGGTTCACAGAATCACTGTCTGCTCAAAAACATTTATGTAAATTATATTTCTAAGACCCCATCGAGGAGTGTGGCTGACTGTGCCTGCCAGGATATCATAGTGTTTGAACCCATTTTCTTTGCAAGTAACCTCAACAGGAAGTAGGAAGAAGGAAATTTATGTGTGGTTTGCTGTGTGTGTGTGCCATGTGTGCATGCAGTCACATGCTTGAGTGTGTGGGGTGCGTGTGTGTGCCCTCACGGTCATGAGCAATTGTTTTTTCCTATGTGTAAAATTTGAGCATATTGAAACTCGTGTGTCCAGGAGCCTAACACGGAGTCGGCGCTCAAGTCGGAAAGCAGCGCGGAGGATGACGGTGGAGGGGATGGGGAGGGAGGTGAGGATGGAGAGAAACAGGACAGCGTGGATTCTGGCGAGAAAGACGTGGAGGCTGAGAAAGCCAAGTACCTGAAGAAACGCCAGTAAGTGGGATCTTCTCTTGCCTTTTCTTTTTTCTTTTTTTTTTTGCTTGCCTTAGGTTTGTCCACATGCAATATACAGCTGCCACCTTTCATTAACTTCACTGGCTTGCTGTGGAAGAAATGGGATTTCTGAAGGGAATCAATTCTTGCTTGGTTGTTGCATGTCAGCCTGGTGTCGTTAATGTGTCTTTGCTTCCAAGCAAGACCGTACCTGTCGATGAGGATTAACTCTTTGACGACGGAGCGCAGTTTCTGACACACGATTTCCTATAGGAAATCGTGTGTCAGAAATTGCGCTCCGTCGTCAAAGAGTTAATAACAACCCTTTTTGGTGGTGGTAGCTGTCGGGGTTTTTTGTTTCTTTGGTTTTTTTTTTTTTCTTTCTTTCTTTGTTTATGTTGTTGCCCCCTATACAGTGGTATGCTCCAAAGAGCAGAGACTTAACTGCATGTAAATTATAATTACCTTTTTGTTTCAGGTTTGTGATACAAGAGCTGTACGATACTGAGCTGGCCTACGTGGAGGACCTAAAAAGCATAGTGGATGTGAGTATATTTTTCTGTCCCTCTAGATCTTAATCCTCACAGTGCTCTGTGATACATCAGGGAAGTGGCGTCCCTTGGCAGGGCTGATCACCCTTGTTAGTATGCTGGCAGTGTTTTATGGTGGTAGGTTTCACATGCTGCGTGTTGGCTCCTGTTCAAGGCATTTATCACTTGTGTTGCGTGGGAGATTGACGTAAACATGGATAATGCACCACATGTATCCAATCTTTTCCTTGACAACGGTTCATCTTTCAGAGGGGAGCTGCTATCGCCGTTTTACTTTTTGTGTTGGAAGTGAAGTCTCGGTTCTTTTTCCCCAGCACCCATGTTTCATCAAATGACATAAACCATGCTGACATGCTGTTTTTGGTAATTCCTAGATTTCTAGTCCCATCCACTGTTCTGAGTACAGAGGTTTGCAAGTCACATAATCAGAGTATACAACATGTGGCCAGTGCAGAAGGAGAGAACATACAGTACTTACTTATGCAGTTGGCGATGACCATTCCCCACACACACACATCTACCTCACTACGGCTCACATACAATGTGTTGCACAACAAGGGAGTGCAAGACCTGTGTCTGTGCGCACGAGAATACAAGGTCACCTACAGCAATGACCACAACCAAAATGCCATGGCTTCACATCTGTGGGCACTGTAATACGATCCTGACTGACCGTAAAAGCATCGGACATTTATCCTGAATATTGCCTACTTGGCATAGGCATGATAGGACATACGCCCACTTTGGTAAGAAGGTGATTAGACATTTTGAAAGTGAACCGATCTGTGATTGATATGAAGCCTTGGACTGTCTTTGCATGTTTACCCCCTGACGGTGATAATGACAAGCAAAATTACAGATAATTATATATATATATATAGACACATGTAGGTCTACTTAGTGCGATCAACGAACATGTGTCATGTGTTTGCAGGGCTACATGGCATACATGAAGGAAAACCCTTTGCCTGAAGACATGGAAGGCAAGGACAAGATTGTCTTCGGCAACATCCATCAGATCTACGACTGGCACGCTGAGTGAGTGTCCTCTGTCTGTTGCTGAAACTTGAAATGCCTGTTACAAGCTTTTTTGGTCGGTTGGAGAGTCCCTGGAGAGTGTACTGGGAACATGTGTCCATTATTGATTGAGACGTTCACCGGCTGAAGATTTATGGCAATGCGCGTCTTCAGTGGACTTGCATAACAAGCTCGTAAATTAGGCGGTATTTGCTGGTGGAACATCAGAAGGGCTTTATGCTGTAGGCTGCTCTTGGCATTGCCGTGAGGCCCTTGGAGGTCAGAGTCACTGTCTTGGCACAGGGGAACAGTGAGAACAGGAGAAAAAACATTGTTAATGCCTGGCTTACTGTCAACACAAACTCTTGCTTGATGATGTATGATGATGCGTATTGGCAGTTGCTGGCTTTGGCAGATGAGCGCCTCTAGCCACGCTGTTTCGTCCGTACTGTTTTAGCCCGCACTTTCGACAAACGACGTTAACTGCATCATTTTGAGAAGAGTTGTTGGTCCGTCGTGAGTTTGGTTGTTTTGGAAAAGAGGGTTGATGAAGCGAGGAGTGGCTGTAGACTGATGTTGGTGGTTTGTTTTGCGCAGATCATTCCCACCTTCTGGTTTTCTAGGAAGAGTCTGTAGAAATACCAAATAGAATCTGAAGAAGTAGTAACACAGACTGGGGAATGTTCAGTCATTTGGCAATTTTCAGTCAAATTTCTATCGTTTCCTTTTTTCTTTTTTTTTTAATTCAAAGTTTCAGCCGAAGGAAATTAGGGGGAGGGGGGGGGGGGGTTGCACGCACAGTCATGTTGTGATACATGTTTATGTAATGCCATATGGGACAGTCTAACTTCATTTTTGGAAGCTTTTTGTGTCAGTATCGAGGCAGTATTTTACTTTTTGGGTGCCAGGAGGGGCCACTAAATGCCTTTTAAAAAAATTGCGAAAATTTGTTTCTTAAAGTAAGGCTATGCCCCCCTGGTCCCCTCCCCCTCCTCCCCCCACAGGGTGCTGCCCTGCACCCCAGCCTAGGTTTCAGTGTTTTGTTTTTTTCCTCCGCATCAATTTCCCTTCCACGTAACTAAGATAAGATAGTACATCTCTTTTGAACCTGCTCTCAGCTAGTTCTTCATTTCTGTCTGCAGCCACAGTGACTGACTGATAACGTTTTATGTTTCTGTTCCCATGTAAATCATACATTTTTAACAAATTGATGTTGTACTCTTTCTGAGTGTTCATGTCTTTGTGTTTCAGGACAATGGTGAAAGAGTTGGAGGCTTGCTTGACTGCCCCAGAAAAAGTTGGCTCCATATTCATACGCTACGTGAGTGATGCCATGATTTTGAGTAGCACAGCGGCAGTAGTAGTAGTAGTAGTAGTAGTAGTCTCAGGTGTGGTATTTTAGAAAATCTTAATAGCATTGCAATGAGAAAGAAAAAATATAGATGATTTTTTAAATAAAAAGCACAAGCATAAATTTGATACAGTTATTTTTACTGCTGCCCTCTCCTCCTCTCTCTTACCACTGCGTACATGGTGAGAAAAAACGTTAAACTCCCAAACACCCACCCACCCTCCACCACTGCACAAAATCCTCGTATAACAGCAGTGTGGTACCTTGTGTTTTGCAGGAACGCCGCCTCTACATGTATGTCAAGTATTGTGAGAACAAGCCAAAGTCGGAGTATGTTGTATCAGAATTCCTCGACACGTTCTTCGAAGAAATCCGGCAAAAGCTGGGACATCGACTAACGCTACCTGACCTCCTCATCAAACCTGTGCAACGCATTATGCGATACCAGTTGTTACTCAGGGTTAGTAGATGCGTTTCGTCATCGTCCTTCATTCATTTGCAGCTTCACAGCAGTGTTACTGTAATCGGGAGCACCATAACAGGTGAATCAGTGTTACCTCAGTATAGAGTAATACGTGCACAGTGCTTTGGGGTTGAGGCCGGTGTGGCTTCATTCCATTGCCAGTGGAGCAGGAGACACTTACAGACAAAGCTGAGGTTGAGAGCTGTTTGCAGTCACACACATGCACACATGGCGCACACACACACACCGATGTGACTGCACATGGCATGCACGCACACACGCACGCACTCACACACACATACACACACACACACATGTGACTGCATATGGCATGCACGCATGCACACACGCACACACACACACACACACACACACACACACACACACACACACACACACACACACACACAAAATGATCACATTTCTTTCTGAACACACTGATGATGCTGCCATGTCACTGTAGGGACTGCAATGCAGTTGGCGCCAGACACATGGTGGCAGTTTCCACGGATTAACACTGGCGATTTCATTTGTGTAAACAATCATGTTCCACCACTTTTTACCCCAGTGATAACAACAATCAAATTTTACCAGGTTTGTTTGCATGGTGTCTCCTTTTGAATGGTATAGAGTTTGCCCAGTAGTGAACAGGATGAATGGAAGGATCTGTAGGAGAGGTAAACCGAGTGGTAATCTTCATTGCCTTCGTATGTCTGTTGTACAGGATATCCTGAAGTACACAGAAAAAGCTGGGGCTGACTCCACGCAACTGAAGAAAGCTCTGCGGGTGATGTGCATCGTTCCCAAGGCGGCCAATGACATGATGCAAGTTGGGCGCCTGCAGGGGTTCGATGTAAGTAACGGTTAAGCTAAAGATGCTCAGTTTTGTTATACTTTCTTTCTGCTTTTTTCTTTCCAACAGGAAACTACCGTAATTCACTATGCATGTCTGTAAAGGCTGGATTTTAAATGAGCGCGTGTTCAGTGAAAAGCGCTGCTAACGATATTGTCATTGTACCTTGATGGCATTCATTCTGCTTGTCAAAACATTCTGCATTGAATTCTGCATTCTGCAGATGCAATTATCGGTACTTCTGTGTGTCACTTGAGTCCCCTCATCAGTACATGTACTTGAACTGCTACTGACTGCATGCACTTTCTTGAAGATGGAGATGCACTGAGTGTAAGACTGTAGATGAACTTTTGTAACACTTGGAGTTAGAGAATTCGGGAGGATGCTCACCCTATTCAGCACACTGTGTACTCATTGCAGCTCGTTTGACTCCTGTGTTTTGCAGGGCAAGATAACAGCGCAGGGAAAGCTGTTACTGCAGGTGAGTGCTCCTGTCTTGTACAGACAGTGGTGTGTTTCTTTGTTTGTTTTTTGTTTGTTTGTTTGTTTGTTTGGGTGGGGGGAGGGGGGGTTTAACCCTTACCAGTTCAGCCATTTTTGACAAAAGTGCTCCCAAATACCATCAGTCAACATTGTAGGTTCATGTTTTGTCGTTTTTACTCAAACTAACGGTTTGCTGGTCTTCTATGAGTATTTTTAGTGCAGCGAAACAGTATGCTTCAAGAATTATACAGTAATTCTTTACCAGGCACTGGGGATGAGCCATCCGATTTCAGAGTCGGATATTAAAGGGAGTGAACTGGTAGGAGTTCAGGGGCTTTTAGACACCTCCCCCCCTCCCCCACCACCACCACCCTCCTCCCCAAGTAATCACCTAGTCTTAATGCACATTACTCTTCAAATGGCATGTAGTGGCAATGAAAAGTGGGCTAGCGTAAAGTGCCAGCAGGTTTTTCGATAAAATTCAACTCTTCATCAGTTTGTGGCAGTAAAGCTTTTTACACACATGTTCTATCAGAGCTCATAAAAACAAAGATAGCTTTAATACACCCTGGAGGGAAACTACGCAAGGTGTGCAGAGGTCTGGTAGACATCTACACCATTTAATCAAAGGGAAAGACTTTTAAGTCCTGTCACATTATTTTAATGCCAAACACAGGCATTTGAAGTTTTTTTTTCTTTTCTTTTCTTTTCTTCATACTAGAGAGGTACACTTGTCATTCATACATGGAATTCCTGTTCGTTATGTCGTATACTAAACGTGTCTCATGATTGTGTTATCCCAATGCTGCGGTTGAACAGTCAGCTGAGAGAAGGTAAACTGATCATTCATACATTGCATGCTCTTCATTTGCAGGACACACTGCTGGTGGCAGAGGTGGTTGCGGGCATGCCGCAGAAGGCCAAAGAGCGGAGGCTGTTCTTGTTCGAGCAGATCATCATCTTCAGCGAGATGATCGAGCGCAAGAAGGGCGACTTCTCCAATGCCAGCTACGTGTACAAGAACAGCCTCAAGGTACAAATTGTGATTTTGCTGCTGTCTTTTTTTGTACAAAAGAATAAGTTGAATGGTAAAGAACCCCAAAGTCTGCTAGTTTCTAGATTTTTTTTGATTTTTTTTTTTTTTTTTAATGTGTGTATGTGTGTACACATATATGCTGAGTTAGGTCTCCCAACAATTCTATCAATATTTGCTGTAAAATGTAATTTGAAGGGTAAAGGAGCTAAACTCAGGGGCAGATGTGAGGGTTGTTCCAGGGGTCACACACACACGCACGCACGCACACATACATACATACATACAAATCCCCATGTCAGGAGAAGCCTCCAGGTTGTATTCAGAATGTGGAATTTTCTTTTTTGCACACATCCCAAGGGAGCGTTCCCACCCCCCACCAGGTCCCAGGTGGCCCCTAAACCGCCGCCTCAGTTTGGAACCTGCCTCTCTATTAGTACTTGATCCGCCCCTGTTGACTTATTTTTACTGAATTTTGTCTCTTGTGGAGTGAGGTAAATCACAGTAATATGGCTGGGCAGCATTGCATAGCTGGTATTGACAGTTGACTTTATTTGTGTTGATGATGAATGATGCTAGAAACATTGTGTGTTTGTCTGCCCATGTGTGCAAGTGTGCATATGTGTGTGCGAACGTCTTTTGAAGGTTCTTTCCACCCTGCTTGTCTGTATGGAAAAGATTTTTACCGTCTTTTGTTTTGTGCGTGACAGGTGAACAAGATGTCCATGACGAATGTTGTGGAGGGTGAGCCACTCAAGTTCGTCCTCATTGACCGCACACCTGGCTCCGATATGAAGTACATCATCCAAGCCCCCTCCGAGGAGGTCAAGGACACGTGGATAAAAGAGATCCGGTCCATCTTGGACATGCAGGGCGATTTCCTCAGAGGTTTGTCGGCTGTGGTGTTTTTGATTACGCAGATAGTGGCGTGCTTGTTTTCTCCGGAACAGGTTCAAGATACCGTAAAGTTAAACCTGCCATGCAGTACCGAGGACTTGTTAACTCCTTCATTACATTTTGCTCTGTATGTGTACGATTACAATACATGTACAAGCTTATCAGCGGGTGGCCAGAACTGTGTGAGTGAGAAAGCTTGAAGAGGGATGACTGGTTTTCCCTTGTGCAAGTACAATGTTGAGTAGCTCTCTGTGGGCAAAGGACACAAATACACATTGCCTCTATATTCCCTATTAACCTCAGGTGTCATAGTCATCCCTAAAAATGCTTCAATCTAGAACCAATTACTACCATGATCAGACCATTCAAAACCACACACACACCTGACAGAGGTTTTTAAAAAAAATTGAATGTCTTCTTTCCGCTCAGGCCTAACTGGAGCACGTCTGCTTTCTATTTAGGCCAGAGAGGCAGCTCACACAAATCTGCTTGCCTCACTTGTGTCCCACCTCTGTGCAAAAAGTCCCAACTTCACTGGCAGCTTGCCTCTTTTTGTGACTGCCGCCTGCCATGCACCTTGACCTACATTACACAAAAATCACTTTTTTTATGACAAAAATCACTACAGACTAGTACATTTGCCAAACAGGGTACCTCAAATAAACACCAAACATGACCTCACGGTCATTTTGTGTCCTTACGCCTGTGTGGGTTGGAAGGTGGTTGCTGTTTTGCGTACAGGTGATCAGTGATGTTGCATGCTTATCCTGTCCCAAAAAGTTTGGGGGGTCTTTTCTGTCAGGATACTCGCCCATAAATGGCAGGCGAGATTCAGTTTAGTTTGTCCATCTCTCTGCATCCTGTAACAAGATCATATTTTCTCTCTCGTTTCAGCCTTGCAGTCTCCCATTGCTTACCAAAAGGAGCAGAAAGAACTTACCAAAGAATTGTGAGTGCATTTCAGCGGTAGTTGTTGCACAGCCATATCAACATTTCTGTTCGCAGTTGTGAAATGATGTTTGTTGTTGTTTTGTTGGGTTTCCCCCACTGGATTTTCAGCCACTGACCATGTAAGGCAGGTGTTTGATCAACTTTTGGGGGTTTTAAATGTTGTATGTGTTTTGATTACAAAAGTACCGGGTAATCAAAACAAAAGTATATGAATGGATACATAGACTCAATACCTTTTCATCATTTATAATGTTGTTGTGCTTTACTGCTTTTGTGAATTGTCTTCCTTTTTGATGTATGCAATATGTACTTGTAATCAATTCCTTACTTTCACTCTTGTCTCACACACACACACACACACACACACACACACACACACACACACACACATACACTTGCACACACACACAGAGAAAAACTGAAACTGAAAAACAAAATGGTACTATGGTAGCAATGATTTCATCCCGTTTAGTTTGGTTTTGTTGGTTGGAAAAACTAATTGTTTTTGTGTGCTTATCTGTTGTTCTCTCTAGGTCAGCGCCGGAGTTTGGCAGCCTGCCCCGTGACTCCGCCCTGCGCAAGACACAGTCCCATCCTGCCTCTGGTGCCAAGAGCCAGAGTAGTTCGCCCCTTGCTGCTGAGGTTCGCCACAAAGGGCGCAAGGATTCCAACAAACATGAACGCTGCAAGTCAGTGCCCAACCCGTTGTCGGAAGTGGCCGGGGAAAACGATAGTGATTCAAATTCCAACTCCAACTCCAGCAAACCGTCTTGTCCCAACTCCCCGACAGACACATCGAAAGACAGCAAGTCTGGGGAGGGGAGCTCGTCAGAATCTCCCAAACCGAAAAAGACGAATTTCCGGGGCCTCCGCTCCCTGCAACGCAAGTCCAAAAACGAGGTCGGCGGGGGTAGCAGTGGTGGTCGCGCAGCGGAGACGACGTATGCAAACACACACCCTGTGCCGGAGGGGGGCCAGGGTCAAGACAGCAACGGGGGCAGGACTCCCAGTGCCGAGAGTGCCGGCACACGACCCCCCTTGTCTCAGGCGGCCGATTCGGACCAGGTGCCGGTAAGTGGCAGCAGTTTGAATAGCTGATGATACAGGGGAACGCCAGCCAGCTCCCTTCTTTGCTTGACCCATGGAATGTGCACGTACTGTCTGTTCTCGTCCAACCTAGGTCAGTCGTTACTCTCGCTCTGTGGCTCTAACCCACTGGACTCGCGTTAGCTCACACCGCACTCACACTCAGAAACGGTGGCCCAGCGCCAGAAACAGTGGTCGTAACGTACGCCGAGCAAGGAGGGGCTGCCAGTATTTGACCAGCCAGCTGCATGCAGATAGGTCATGCCTAATGCAGACACGTCCTCGCCTCTTCCCTGTCTCTCAGTCTGGTCAGCCAAGTGGCATGGTCGCCGTCTCTTGATCATGCCGGCGGCCACGCTGAGAGCAAAACGAGGGTCGAGTAGGAAGTGTGGAATGATTTAGTGTTGTGCTGTGTAGCTCCGTACTTAACACTGCCTTGTCCATCTGGGCTGGTCTGACTGTATCGTACCCCTCGAGACCAAGCGAGGCCTGTGATAGGGGAAGCAACTCAACTGAAGTTTGTCTTCCCCTGGCCGTGAACATAGTGCATGCCAACCTGTATAATATTTTACTGGTACCCGTACTGTGACAAAACAAACACAAAATGAAAAAAAAAAAATTCTCATCTCATCATCAACGGAGAGGATTCTGATAGAAGTGACCTGGACGTATGAGAGCTGACTTCAGAGATGCCTTGGTTTCTTTAAGTCTGAAACTTGTGTTCCTGTGGACATATTTGTTTGAGTTTGTGCGTGTTCTTGTTTGAAAAAAAAACAAAACATTCTTCAAGAATATATATCCCTGCCCACGGAGGTAAGCGTACGTACCAGAATGTTTGTATTTTGTTGAAGTGTGTATGCATGATCGTTGAATTTACTATTACCTGATCATATTGATTTTTATCTCTTTGTTCTCTCTTCTTCCATATCTCTTTCTTTTTATCTTTGGCTTCTTCAGGTGATACACATGTGTATTTTGTGAGCTGGAATGTATGCGTTTACGACAGTCGGCTTAATGCATGATGTTCTGTGTAGAAATGTATCTGGGGTTTTTTGTTGTTGTTTTTTTTTTTTAAGGCAGAAATGTTTTTACAGATTGTTTTTAGTTTAAAGTTTTTAAAGTGTTAGGGTTATTCTGAGGTAGAGATACACAAACTGCATACAGCATGTCTACTGTAGTTGAGCATTCTGAGTCGCTCTCTCTCTCTCTCTCTTCCTCTCTCTCTCTCTCTCTCTCTCTCTCTCGCGCTCTCTCTCACACCTTTCCAGTGACATTGATCATAGAATGCTAAAGTGTGTGTGTGTATGTGTGTGCGTGTGTGTGTGTGTGTGTGTGTGTGTGTGTGTGACAACCATACATCAACAACTGCATGCCCTAGATCTTTCCAACATCACACAGTTCACACAGTGTACCTGTTTTACCCTTTATATAATCTTTCTCTCCACTGCCCTTTATGACTTGGAATGATGGAGATACAGACATTTTGAAGCATCATTTCATTTAGGACAAGACGGTTGGGAAGCTTGTAATCATAGGACAAAAAAAAAAAAAAAAATGAAACGTGCACACATTATGTAGATGTGGTGTGATGCAAATGTACCAAAGATTTTGAGTTACCCCACGCAATACTTCACTGGTGTGGATTGCTTCAATACTTTCCCCACATATCTCTTATTTTCATAACGGAGTTGGTTATTTTAATCTAGATTCACATCAAGTATTTAATTTGGATTTTTATTTTTTTTTTAATGATGATTGTGCTTTGCAGTTTTTACGGTGGCAGTTCATGTAATATGTAAAAATATCGCAGTAACAAATTTCCCCTGAGCATTCATACCGGGGTTCTTTACTTTTTAAGTAACAGGGTACAAATAGTCCTGCTGTGTCTCGTCCCGTCTGTCCGCCATTCAGATTTCCATTGCCATTTGCTCAAACTCATCCTACGCGTTAGAGAAAGTGCGTTAGTGTGTGTATTAGAGAAAGTCTGCTCATGTAAAATTTGTTTCCAGAAAGATCACAATAATAAGCCTCATGTTCACATTCACATAATCAGCATACATGAGGTCATTCAGTAATCTGTACAGAATTTGTTTGTGGTGTAAAATCAAGTGTGAACAGTGTGTTGCCATGGGGATATGTATCGCTAGCGATCGAGTTCTCACGCGTGCACTCCATGCATCAGTATTCCAGTAGGCGAGTTTTAGCTGTACAAAAAAAAAAAAAAACTAGTCATTTCTATTTGACCGCAATGCCAGAGCAAGAGCAAGAACATGTTTTCAAATGTTTTGAATTTCCTTTTTTTTTTTTGCCTGTTTTCTCAAGTTACAGTGTGTGTGTGTGTGTGTGTGTTTGTGTGTGTGTGTGTTTGTGTGTGTGTGTGTGTGTGAGAGAGAGAGAGAGAGAGCCCTCACCAGCACACCCACTACACATGTAATTGTCTCTCTGCTACTGCTGTGCAGATCTGTCACTACGCACACACATGAACGTAGACGACATGGCAGTGTTTCACGTGCATGTAGGTTTTACCCCCCATATCACACAGGTCCTTTCCCTGTTTACTTATCCCTTTTTTTTTTTTTTCTTTTTTTTTTACATTTTTCGGCATTAATTTTTTCAATGCCACAGGGTTAGGAAAGCTCAAGTCGGATTGAAAGCATTCATAATTATATTCAGTTTCTCCACAGAGCAAATAGAGCAAATGGCATCATGGAGTTGCAGTATAATGACTGTGAAAAAAATCATTTTAATTGAAACTGCGTGTTTTGCGCATACCGGTATGCAGGGCGTTTGGGGTTTTTTTTTTTTTTTTTTGTTTTTTTTTTTTTTGGGGGGGGGGGGGCGGTCAGGTACAGATGCATGAAATTTTAACTGCCAAGAAATGCTCCTGAAAAAGGTACATGTGCAACGCATTCGTTAATGGCGTTTTTATTTTAGGGGGTTTTATTATTTATCTCAAAGAATTGCGGGGCCACTTTTATTCAAAATACATACATCACATGTATCATTTTAGTTATGTGTGTTTTTGAAATTGAATGTCTGGTGTTTTGATAAAAAACAAAGCAAAACAGAACAGCAATACATGCAGGTTTGGAGGAAATAATATTTTAGAAACCCACACTGTACAATTTGATTCTTTACAGCTTTGCTTCCAGCAGCTGTTAGCATTTTACTGCATTTCTCAGATGAGAAACAAGACATTTCACGTCTGGATTGGGTCAGCTTTTGCTGCGTGTTTGTTTGAATTTTTTAACTTTCTTTTCAGTATAAGAGGTTTGAGGTGATAGATTTCATAAATCTCTGATCTACAACACTATGCCATGCCCTGATTGACCCTTCCACCCCACCCCACCCCACCCCCACCCCACCCACCACCCTACACCCCCCTCCCCCCCCCACCCCTCCCTCTCCCACCAAGACTATAACTACCACAAATGCCATTAGTGATCACCCTAAAGCAATCATTCTTCTGTGCATCTTTTTTATTTTATTTTTCTCTCTTTTATGTGCATGATCATAACACGTGTGTGTCCATTTATTCTTACCATGTGTAATATATACATATATTCATAACCAGTATGATCACTGGAGCCGTTTTATCCTGACACGGGCATGTGACGTAGGTTGGTCATCGACCGACCGTCGGTCACGATCAGCAAAGCAAAGCAAATCTGAGACATACATATTTCCAACTTCTTCAGCATAATTGTGTGACTGTGTTCGTAACTCTTAGACTGGTTTATTTTTTACCTTGTGTGAGCTTCTTGTAAATAGAACGATGAACAACTGAGGTCCTGTTACTCATTGCTGGTGAAAATAATTTGTGTTTGTAAATTATTATTATCTTTGTCCGATTCATTTGCAGAAATAAAGCTGTTCATACTGTTTTCTGTGGTCTTTGTTTCCAACTGGTTTTCAGTGTCTGTTTGGTTTGTTGTGACTGAATTGTTCAAATAGAGGTTATGATTTTTTTTTTTTTTTTTAAGTTTGTGTTTGTTTCTGTGTGTATATTGTTTCTAACAAGCAGTTTTTAACACACTTTTGAGGATGAACAAGAAATCACTAAAAAAAATACATATGAAAGAAAAAGGGGAGGAAGCGATGCAAAGTTGTCAACAATGTTCAAAGACAGTTGGTAGTGCGGTATGGAAGTGTTGATTGTCTCTTTAGGAATGGAGCTATCTCAGTATGTTGAATGCATCGGAGGAATTTATCTTTCAATTTGTTTGTAGGCAGTGGGCATCATCCTCCCCGAAAGGTTAAATTCAGTTCTGTGAGGACAAGAGTAGTGGAATTTGAAACGTGCTGACATTTCTGACAGTGTGGTGGGGTTGTTTTCTGGTCGATGGGAAAGGAGGGGGGGGGGGTGGGAGGTGTAGTTTTGTATGTTACTCCAGACAAACAAATACATATGACTATGACCAGAACTTGCAGTTGGAATATCCTGAAATTTTCTGTCTGGGAGCCGACGGTGCAAAAATGTGCATGAATCTCTGAACACACAGTAGGTGTAGTATTACTATTGTTATTACATTTACTATTATTATTTGGTCAGCTGAATATCTTCTTCAACAAAGTCAAAGGCTTCAAATTCAAATAGTCTAACCATTGAATATTTTCTGAACTCGTACGAGCGTACGAACGTGAGATATGCACAGTGTAATGTTACAAGAACTGTAGGCCCTTTTCAGTGGATACTGTTCTCGAAGAAAAACCACCTTCCCTCAAGCAGTGAGTACTGTGTTAGAGAGAGAGAGAGAGTTGGGTGATGCTGGGAAAGAAGGGAAGGGAAGCTGTAGCAACAGTGTGATGTTGATGCCAGGCTGTGTAGTCGGGATCGATCGCCGACAGTGCCGTCCTCTCAATGACTGCCAGGCCTCTTGTGGTCGATAGAGAGAATAAGCTGGCGGCTGCTTCTGCTTAAAGAGTGGATACACCTCCTTCCACCACCACCACCACCACCACCATCGCCTCGGCCTTCACATCCCCTTGCCATCCCTCCCCCTCCTCCTCCCAATCCTTCCTTTACTGGTACACTTCCAGTCGGTGTCCAACAGCCCCACATCTCTCCTTGTCCCACCCTCCACCTCCGTCTTCCATTGAGCGTCCCTTACCACAGACTATAAATACAATCTACTTAGTCTAGTCTGGCTTAACCCCCACCTCCAGTGCAGAGAGGACTTCTCACTTTCCAAGCCATGCGGCTTCTTGGTGCGCTAGCTTTAGACAGACTTTCTGGTGTTCCTTCCCTTGTACAGCAGGAGCCGAGTGCATCTGGAGAAATCAAATGGTTCCACTTTTAACAAAAGGATTGTACTGGCATTGCCGTGTAAAGCTGGTTGTCGTCTTTGATTACACATAAATGAAACGTTTTGCTGACTAAGAAGGAAAATTGACATTATGAATAGATCGTGAGTGACAGAGACGCGGTATGGGTTAATAGAATTTTTTTGTGGTGGATGGATGGGGAGGAAGGGGGTGGGGGGGGGGGGTCAGACAGCGTTACAACAAGCAACAGATCATGGGTTTCCAGGGCTGTTAGTAATCACATTCCTGACAATGTCACACCTCACACACCCTCTCACCCAGTCCCACCCCCCCCCCCCACCCCCCAAAATAATAATAATAATACTAACAGAAATTAAATGAAATAATTTTTTTTTAAGTAATCATGAAAAACAAAATCATAAGTTACCATACCAGCCACACAATGAAGGCGCCGCAAGTGACTGTTTTTCATAAAAACACGATCGATTTTAGAAGCTTCAGATCATCCACCAAAGTGAGCGACACACTGATGTCCCAGGTCGGCTGTGACCTAGTTCCGGCCTCCCAGACGGCCATGACCCCGATGACCTGATCGCGAATGCCCTGGGGGGTGAGGGCCGTCGTCTTGTTCCAGCTGTCATGATGGTGTGATATTACATCCTGAAGAAGACGCTCATTCACACTGCAGCAGCTGCTGCTTTTAGATTCTATCAGACGTTGACAGCGAGCCTGCTGCGGCGAAGCGCGCGTGCCTTCCTCAAATTGCGCGGAGCCACGAACTTTTTATATAATTATACCGGCGAGGCTACATGGGAAATGAGAGAAGATGGAGGCGACAGTCAGTGATTCCTTGGACGTAAATTGCTAGCGATATCGATCGTAGGGTCATAGCGAAGTGCGTGATTGATGACAATAATTACAGAGCTGGTACCATCTCAGAATGATAAGACTTTTGCGAAGGCCGGGATTATCGTAAGCAAACTTCATCAGAGCGTGGCAGTTAATAAGAACTTGTGACCTGCATGAAATATATTTACTTTTAAAAAAAGGATTTTGAACTAAATTTAAACATTCACTATTGTAGTCGGTGGTTATGAAAGACTTGGCTCGATTTGGACCTGAACTGCCTCGAAATTTCAAGAATAATCAAAAGGAACTTGGACAAGATACACTGTATATACATATAATTTGATAGTTTTAGGAGATTACAATCTGTGGTGGTTTAGTTTGTCAGTATGTAAAGTGTCAGCAATACTGATTTCCTTGGAGAGTTATAAAATCAAATAGGAAAGACTCCTAGTTATCCGTGGAGAGCAGGACGGAGGCGCCGACATGAGTTACACTATCACGTGACTGGCCGCAGTTTGCTGTTTGTTTCTTGATCCCATCTCCATACCTGACGGAAAGGAGGCGGAGAGGGGCCGATCACCATAGCAACAGGCACAGGGTGTGAAACAGATTGTGATTGAACGACTCTTCAATGAAATGATAGCGGAGAGAGGGTGCTTGAGCGGGGGGGGGGGGGGGGGGGGAAAGGAAGGAGAGGTGGGCGTGGCAACGGACTTACACCACACGCTGGGGCTGTTCACTAAAATAAATTGGTTTATAAAGGGGTGGGGTTGAACTAGATTAGGTAAAGTGATCAGATAAAACGGTTCAACGAGCACAGTTACAGGATTATCAACAGATGGCGTCGCTTGCTTTTCGTTTCTGTTTTTCGACACGGGGGGGGGGGGGGGCTAGTTGCCAAGAAAGGAGACTTAACGGAATGAATATCTCGAACAAGAGAGGCTGAGAGACGGAGGGGGGGGGGGTTGAAGCCGCCGTCTGCAGGTAATGAGGGAGGGGTGCAGGAACTGGAAAAAGAAAGTGGGGGGGAGGGTGGTGAAGGAAAAGCGTGGAGTCAGAAACACACACACACACAGTTTGGGATTGTAAGGGAAAGGGAGTGGGGGGGGGGGGGGTGACAGTGCCCAACCGCATTAGTGCCGGAACGAATCAGGCGGCTTCATCTCCGGGTTTTCACATGGACTGGTCGTGTGCCGTGTCCCCCGGGGAGTAGGGGCGGGGCTGCCGCTGTCGCG
The DNA here is from genome assembly GCA_018292915.2 of Batillaria attramentaria. Classification (NCBI taxonomy): domain Eukaryota; kingdom Metazoa; phylum Mollusca; class Gastropoda; family Batillariidae; genus Batillaria; species Batillaria attramentaria. The sequence continues at coordinate 6,291,373 of JACVVK020000004.1, forward strand.
TACCGTAAACCTCCTAGTTTTCCCCTCTTCCAGGGGAAAAAAAATCGAACTAGGCACTGAGACGACTCGCTACTTGTCACTATTGACAGAGTCCCTACTGCTGGAAGTGCTCCCGAAGAACCCAACCTAGACTTGTGACATTCAATTATTCCAGTACAACAGCCGTTAACCTTAGACAAATGAACCACTAACCAGCGTTTAACGCTAACAGCCGGGCGGCATTTAAGAACCACAGATAGAGTAATCAAAGACCTTGGAAAGAGGAAGGCCTTCGGGGGGGTAATTGCGAAAGCGAGTCTCCGGAGTTGAAGTTTCAGCGTGTTTACAGCAGCCGCTGCGCTGTCACTCAACCTTCTGCTGACTGACAGGTCTGCCGCGCTGTTTTTTTGTCGCGCGCTTTGCGACAGCGTTTATGGGGCGTCTTCGTGGTTTTTGTTCGCTCCTGAGCACAACCTTCCTCGCTGTGGTGATTATTGAGGGAGAAAAAAAAAAAAAAAAAAGATGTATAGGTTTTTGGAATTACTTTGTCGGTGTGTGTGCGTTAATTGTCAGTACACTGGCACAGCCTGCATGAATAACGGCATGTACAAACAATTCTTGTTACACACGTATAGCAGTTGTTGGGGGTTTTCTGGATGTTTCTGATTTTTTTTTTTTTTTTTTTGGTCCGCTTTGGAAACAGGAGTTTAGACAAATATACACGCGTCTAATAGAGACAGGCCTATGTATTATGTGTCTGCTTCTAAGTACTACAAGAAGCAGTTTCATTATTCAAGAGCATGTTTTTTTGGTTGTCTGGTTTTCAAGGGGGAGGGGGGGGGGGGTTACACGCTTCTAAGAACTGAGCTTTACAGTTTTGTTTTTGTTTGTTTTGTTTTGTTTTGTTTTCCTGTAATACATCTTGGGGTTTGGGCAAAAGTGCACGCTTCTAAAAAATAAAAAAAATAACAAAACTGTACCTGTTATACAGTTTCATGATTGCAGAGCGTCAACAGACGTAAGTGCATGAACCTTTTAACGAACCTTACCCCCCAGTAGACGCTGAACAGTAGCGCTATACTGAGAGACTTCATAGTTTTCCTTCTCTCTCCTGTGTGACTCAGACGTTATGATGTTTGGGTTGCCCGTGTGCCCCGTTCTTCTGAGGTGGTGGCCTGTCTTATTTTGTCAACAAGTTCTTATCTTCCCCACCCTTTCACCACCCCCTCCCCATGTTTTGTCTTGCTCCGATGCAGCCTGCAGTAACTGTATGCATATATATATATATTCCCTGTGTAGCGATAGAGAGGTTTCGGGGGAATGTTCTGTAGTAAGAGTCGTAACAACCCTGCAGCCTACAGACTTACACAAAGCACCCTACAATTTTTGTGTTTTTTGTGTGTGTGTTTTTGTTTTGTTTCTATACACATCTCTGATGTACGCTATTTATTTATTTATTATTTGTATATGTTATGTATTTATATGTTGATTTTTCTGTTTTTGTTAATATATTTATTTATTATGTTTGTTTGTTGTTGTTGTTTTTAATTCATTTAATCATGTTCACTTATTTCCTGTGTTGGTTGTTGTTTTTTGGAGTTGGGGTTTTTTGTTTGGTTTTTTTTTGTTGTTGTTGTTGTTGAAGAGTGATAACTGATTTTTCATTCTCATCAGTTCATTATGGTTTGTTTGTATCAAAGCTGGTGGATCGGTTTTCATGATACGTCAGCTGACACCAGCTATACAGCATGAGCCTTGCATTTCGTTAGTATTTAACACTACACAAAGATGTGTTGCACATAGCGGTTGGTTTATAGTTTATAGTGGTAGCTGGCATAGAATATACATTTACATTTACCATAATACTGGGGCATGCAGGGCATACTGATGTGAACCATGTACTTGGCATAGAATATACATTTACATTTACCATAATACTGGGGCATGCAGGGCATACTGATGTGAACCATGTACTTGGCATAGAATATACATTTACATTTACCATAATACTGGGGCATGCAGGGCATACTGATGTGAACCATGTACTTGGCATAGAATATACATTTACATTTACCATAATACTGGGGCATGCAGGGCATACTGATGTGAACCATGTACTTGGCATAGAATATACATTTACATTTACCATAATACTGGGGCATGCAGGGCATACTGATGTGAACCATGTACTTGGCATAGAATATACATTTACATTTACCATAATACTGGGGCATGCAGGGCATACTGATGTGAACCATGTACTTGGCATAGAATATACATTTACATTTACCATAATACTGGGGCATGCAGGGCATACTGATGTGAACCATGTACTTGGCATAGAATATACATTTACATTTACCATAATACTGGGGCATGCAGGGCATACTGATGTGAACCATGTACTTGGCATAGAATATACATTTACATTTACCATAATACTGGGGCATGCAGGGCATACTGATGTGAACCATGTACTTGGCATAGAATATACATTTACATTTACCATAATACTGGGGCATGCAGGGCATACTGATGTGAACCATGTACTTGGCATAGAATATACATTTACATTTACCATAATACTGGGGCATGCAGGGCATACTGATGTGAACCATGTACTTGGCATAGAATATACATTTACATTTACCATAATACTGGGGCATGCAGGGCATACTGATGTGAACCATGTACTTGGCATAGAATATACATTTACATTTACCATAATACTGGGGCATGCAGGGCATACTGATGTGAACCATGTACTTGGCATAGAATATACATTTACATTTACCATAATACTGGGGCATGCAGGGCATACTGATGTGAACCATGTACTTGGCATAGAATATACATTTACATTTACCATAATACTGGGGCATGCAGGGCATACTGATGTGAACCATGTACTTGGCATAGAATATACATTTACATTTACCATAATACTGGGGCATGCAGGGCATACTGATGTGAACCATGTACTTGGCATAGAATATACATTTACATTTACCATAATACTGGGGCATGCAGGGCATACTGATGTGAACCATGTACTTGATTATTAAAAAAGGCATAATTATGAATTTTCTCCTAATTTCTTTTTTTAAATTTTTCCTCAGACATATTGTAGAAACTTATCTCTCTCCGAACCAGTCAAACTCTGTTTCTTCAGTCTCTCTGGCAGTTTATTTTTAGAAACAGTGTCAGAAGTAGGCTGGTCTACCGTTGAGCATTAGTTTTGTCCTTTCTTGTTTTTCCTCTCTCTCTTTTATCGGTACATTTATTCACACACTTTTGTTAACATAAAGGTGTAAAAGATTTCAGTACACAGATATCTGGTGTGTGCGTGTGTGTGTGTGTGTGTGTGTGTGTGTGTGTGTGTGTGTGTGTGTGTGTGTGTGTGTGTGTGTACACGTGGGCACGGACATGCATGTATATTGTCATTAGTCTGCCAGTTGACACACAAGGCAACAGTCAAACAGATCAGTCTTAGTACAAAGCCATTCACACTTTGTTAACCTACTTGAAGCATGCAAAACTGCCCATACACAGGATCAGTTCTGTTCTCATGCTTCAGTGAAAGACACACACACACATGTGTACAAAATAAAACACACACACAAAATCCTAACATCTTGTTTTTTCCTCAACAGGCAGGGGCGGCAGCAGCAGCAGCAGCGGCATCTGGCGGGGAAGGAACGCTGACGGCCGGCCGGGTCCTGTGTGACTACACGGCCGTGCGTGAGGACGAGATCACGGTCCACAAGGGTGAAGTTGTGCAAGTGCTGTCTACCACTCCTCACGGCATGTTCCTCGTACACCGACCCGCCAACGAGAGCTCGCCGGCTGCCGAGGGGTGGCTGCCAGCCCATGTTATCGGACCCAAAGACATTGACGGAAGTCTCAAGTGTGTAATTTTGTCATGCATGGAGCATCAGTATTTAGAGACCCATATTTTTTAAGGCTTTCATCAAAAACAACAGTTGTGCTCATGTATGAAAGTATTTCCAACCTAGAATAGAGAACTGACTGTCCTTCCAGAAGTGAATGAGTCATTATTGTTTTCTCCCATGGACGCAGTTCTTCTTGTACTTCAGAAAGTGTGACAATTTTTACACCCCTCACAAATGATTAAGTCTTTAGAAATGTTTAAAGTCTTTAAACCCCCACAAATTATAGTCTTTAGAAAATTTGTAAGTCTTTAAATATGCTTCCAAATTTAAATCAGAGTCACCTAATCATGTTACAGGAAATCCTGGCAGATGTTCAAGTTAAAGAAACCCAACTTCCGTGGCAGAGACGAGGGTGCGAACAGTCTAGAGCGACGTTCAAAGTCACTAGGGCGTGACCAGAAACCCCGTAAGGTAAGTTGGGCATCTGTTTCATTCATCTTTACATACAAACACATATACATAATCATGTCTGTTCCCTTGTTGGATTCGCCTTGTACAGGGAGCTACGATAGCCAAATGGTAGAGCATTGGACTTGCAGTGCTCGGGCAGTGTTTAGGCCATTGGCCTGTCACAAAGCAGGTTTGCATAGATTTACTGTGAGACTACTATTACTACATGTTATTAGCATTTTACAAGATACAAAGCATACAAAATATGCAAGGACACCTTGCATTCTGGCTCTTTTCCTCATTGCCCTGTCTTTGATATCACCCATACACCCACCTTGTTACATTTATCTTTATTCTTCTCATTGCTAAGGCACTGTATTGACTGCTTGTGAATCCACACTAGAACATCACTGGCTTTGTTCCATCAGATCGCGGCCGACCCTGGCTGTGAGGTTCCCCCGATCGTGCAGCAGCCTCTGACCAGCATCACGGTACAGGCAGGAGACACGGCCACATTTACCTGTCGCATCTGTGGCCGCCCCCGCCCCACCCTCAACTGGCGTTACCAGGACGCCACACCCATCACACCCAGCCCCCTTGTAATGATGCTGTACAATGAGGAGGGTGTAGCTACATTGCAGGTTAGTGATCAGTGTGTGTCTCTTGGGTGCTGCTGCCACTGCAGTATCACTTATCCCAGCCCCCTCGTAATGATGCTGTACAATGAGGAGGGCGTAGCTACATTGCAGGTTAGTGATCAGTGTGTGTCTCTTGGGTGCTGCTGCCACTGCAGTATCACTTATCGTAAAAAGTGTACAATGTCAAGATTGACGGAAGAATCCAAAAAATTATTATATGAACGAGAGGCATGTAAACTGCTTGACTAAATGATTAGTATGAGATGCATAAACAAAGACTTAGACGGGTTCATGACTGATTTAGGGACTAAGCGTTAAAGAACGTTGGTGATAATCAGTTTGAGACTAGAGCTAGGTGTCATACTAGTGTGCGTTTCGTTTCATGCATCTGGCTCAAACCGGACAATAACTGTCAGTGATATCATACACTCTTTGCATCGTTTGGTACTAGGGCCTAAGCATTGTTGATTGGACAGACACCTAGGCCCTTGAAGCATATGATGGCTCAAACTGGAGAGTGGTCATATTGTCTGCTGTTTGAGTCATATGTTGAGTCATAGTACAATGGCCTAAGCATCATAGATTGGATAGACACCTAGACCCTTTCAGCATATGATGGTAGAGGTTATGAGTACGATTTCACTATTTATAGGCGAGTCATTAGCCAATCGGCTGTCTGAATTTCTCCAAATTTTGCAATACTGTTTCTGATTATTTCTATACAATAGCAGCTGTGTGTATGTATACCATACTCTGCTGCAGTATGGCTGACTTACAGTATTCCATGTGGTAATAATAATTATTATCTGTCTATCTTTTGGTTTACTGGTGCACTGTGTTTTGTGTTTGTTACAGTTGTCTCAGGTATCAATAGCAGACAGTGGGGAGTATGCGTGTGTTGCCAGCAGTGACCTGGGAACAGTCGTCACCAGGGCCACTCTTACTGTTCTAGGTGAGTTTGGTGATACGCCCCTATGTTGAAGGATGGTGATGCATGTATGCAGTAGCTTCTCAGTCTCTGAAAACTGAACCAGTGAAGACACGTGAAAGCAGTCTTTTTTTTTTTATAGATATTTTCCATTGAAATTGCCAGTTAAATACTGATTGTGTCTTTCTGGTCATGCTGGACAGGGTGGTTGGTGTGTGTTTGGGAGTTTAACGTCCTTTCCCACCACATGTGGGTAATGTCAAAGACAGGGCAGTGAGAAAAAGGCCAGCACAAATGTTTGGCCCAAGCTGGGTTTTTTAACTCACAACCCAAGCATCGAAAATCCAACACTCAGCTATCCTGGCTCCCCTGTGCTGAACATGGTGTTACGGGTTCAAAACTCACTGTTTTTTGTTTTTATTTATTTTTGAACAGATCGGCCAGGTCCGCCAGGTCAGCCGTCAATACGAAACCAAGTGGGTACAGCCGTTCACCTAGAGTGGTGTCCACCGCCACAGATGCAGAGCGGTCAGATACAAGGCTACACCATAGAGTTCAGGGAATCAGGTCAGTCGGCTGTTGTCAGAAACATGATGTCAAGTCAAGTCAAGTCAAAACACTTTATTTATCCCACAAGGGGCAATTCATCTTCGGACGGACTCAGTAACTCGTTATGACAAAATATGTGACCGTCCATGAGAAAACCCGGCGTAAGACGCACGCCACTGTTCCGAGCTAGAGGCTAACAAAGGTCAGTGGGTGCTATCTGGTCGATACTGAGATTTTGCCAAAATCAGGTAGTTCTGCCCTTAAATTATGATGTCTTAAAAGGAGGGTTTTTTGTTGTTGTTGTTGTTGTTGTTGTTTTTTGCACTGTAAAGAGCAAGGCTGTTTCTTTAAGATGGCTCCAAAAAGAAAAAAAATGAAAATTTTGCACTTAAGCTGGGTTTTCTCATGGAAGGTCACATATTATAAAAGATATTAAACTAAACTAAACAACTAAAAAATAACGTAAGATGATATAATCATAACACACACCCATACACATAAAAAGATGAACAACACACTAAGAATTAACTAAGTAAATAACGTTACATTTAAATACATACATAATCACAGATGTGGCAGACATGTCACTTGCTTTTTTCACTGAAATGCACTGTTATTGTCATATCAGCATTGTCGTGGTGCTTTTTAATGTTCTTCACATACAGACGTAGCTGGCAAAGGTGAACTGTATGTCACTGTCATGAACTTACCTGTTGTTGTTTTTTTTTTTTTTTTTGGGGGGGGGGGGAGGCAGCAGAGGTTGTTCTGTAGTGACAAGAAAGTAATTGTTAAAGGGTGCAGGTGGGCAGGGATGGTTTTTCAGTCAAACTGAATTTGACAGGCGGTACATGCTCGTCAGTCAGGCTGATGTCACACGGGAGTGTTTTTAGTCCGAACAAACAGCGAACATGGTGTTTTTCTGTGTTTCTCTTGTGAGATGCGGCTGCAACACGCCTTTGCCCTAATTTTTCCAGAGTGTTTTGAGGTGTTTTCCATGTTTGTTCAAACAAAAACATTTCCCCTGTGTCATGAGCCGTACCAGCTCCTACCGCTTGTCGAACCACATGCAGCCCACAGATTGTCTCTGCCCACTAGCAGGGTTTAACAAGGAAAACGGAGAAATTGTGAGGTCTCTATGTTGCCTAGGGAAACATATGCAGAAGACATTTTCTTGATCGTGTTTTACATAGCTCTGGTTTGCTGACACTTGAAGTCCTTAGACTGTTGTATACTGTTGAAGCTACACTGGTTTACCCTTGACTTTTTCCCTCCTTGTTTCCAGGCTCCGATTTGTGGCACCTTGCCATTCCCTATGTTCCCAACACGTCCCAAGTCATCGGTGACCTTGAACCTGGCCTGACCTACCAGTTCCGTGTTAGTGCAAACAATGCCATTGGCATCAGCGAGCCGTCCCAACCCTCTACGTATGTCGTGATCCCGAGTGAGTTTGGTGAGTTGGGTATGAGTCGTACAGCTGAGTACAAATTCATTTTGATATGTTGATGTACCTATCCATACATTTTGCACCACGCAGGAGGATCCTGCATTCTTCCAGTTCTAACATCGCCTGCTTGCCTTCAGTTTGATCCAGTATATATGAGAATCGGGCAAAAATAAGAGGTATGTCAGACATGGCAATTTTGCTCAACAGCCAGCAGAAAAATGCACTCCCAACCCTGCTGTCAGCTCACCAGTGAATAGAACATGGTCCTGTATTTTCCTCACCACGCCAGTCAGTCGCTGCTAACTGTGCACTGTCGCTTTTCGTGTATTGTCCAGCGGCGCAGGCCACTCACTGCACGCTTCTAGCCTGTGAACAGAAAAGCCCTTCGGCCAGTGTGCAAAGGCTCTGCAGGCTCGCACCTTCTGCTGTGAGCTTAACAGTTTTTTTAACAGATACTTGGCAAGGGAGAACACTCTTCCTGGATGCACTGGTGGAGACATCTGGATATGGTCAAGCTCCCGGGCTTGAGAAAAGACAAATATTGAAAACTGCTCGACAGGGCAATAGGTTTCTGTAAAATTTCTAACAAATTGTGTTAAGTGTCATTGTCATCATGTTACAAATGCATTTTGCTGTGTTACAGAGCTGAGTGAGAGAGAGGATGCACCTTGTGTGATGTGGAAAACAACGTACGAGAATGACTTCACCGATGGTGGAGAGATTGGAAAGTGAGTGTTCTTCTCCTGCTGTGTTTTGTCTCAGAGAGGGTGGGTGGGTGGGGGTGGGGTGGGTGTTTGGGAGTTTAACATCCTTTTCCACCACATAAGGGTGATATCAAAGACGGGGCAATGAGAAAAAAGGCCAGCACAAATATTTGGCCCCAGCCGACGGGATTCGAACTCACGACCCGAGCATTGAGAGTCCGACGCTCTACCATTTGGCCACCCCCGCTCCTCCTTTGTCTCAGAGATCATAAGGATATTTTGAAAGGTTTCTCATGGTTGGAATATGTTTGCTCTCTCTAGGATTGTGCACCCGAAATTCTCTGAAGAACAGTTGGTCTCACTGGTGAAATTATTGGCACCAGCCTAGTAGGAAGATATACAGCTGAAATGGTTCATCTTAACATTTATGTGATGGTTAACATTTAATCAGGTTCTGGTGACTTTCATGACGCTGTAACTACCAAAAGAACACATGCTAACAAAACTGTGTGGATTTCAGGGGTCGTTTTGCCATGGTACGGAGGTGTATTCAGCGATGCTCGGGGCAGGAGCTGGCAGCCAAAGTGATAGCCCGGCGCTTGGTGAGACGGGAGGCAGTGGAGATCGAGTTCAACACGTTACAGAGCTTGCAGCATCCTCACCTGGTGCAGGTGTACGACTTGTACGAGACCGCCAATGCCCACATCCTCATCATGCAGCTGTGAGAGATTTTTGTTTTGTAGACAGCTTTGTATGATGGGCATTTGGAGAGTTTGTTCTGTTATGCATTGTTGTCATTGGATTCAAGGAAAATTTCCCTCTAAAGACAGTAGACTTCCCTTCATTTAACCTGTGACATGTTTATTTGCAGGATCCCCAATGGCCGCTTGTTTGAGTACATCTGTTCACGGCAACATTTTGATGAGTTGCTGGCCGCAGAATTTGTTCGGCAACTTCTGGATGTCATGCAGTTCCTGCACAACTGTCGCATTGCACATCTTGACATCAAGGTCAGACTATGACAGAATTGGTCATTACGTACAGTTATTTTAGTGATTTTTGCTCTTTCTCACTCTAGTCCATGTAACTTAGTCTTATTGATCTGTAGCAGGCCTAAAATTTCGGGTAGGTTTTTGACGCACCAGTTTTAAGTTTGGTTACCCGGTCTGTGGGTTTATCATAAAAGAACGTAGATCATCCTTGTAAATTGGTATGTATATTGTAAATTGGAGACACCACCCCCCCCTCCCCCTCCCAAAAAAGGCAGCAAAACTGAACAGATAGTTACATGGAAGAAAAATGAACATACACTGTATCTGCACACAGAGGTGGCTTCAGGGCAGCAGGTGCTGTTTACGAAAGCAAAATTATTGAATGAGTTTCTGATGTTACTGCAGCCGGAGAATATCCTAGTAGAGCTGGGAGCAGGAACAACGTGCATCAAGCTGGTGGACTTCGGCGACGCGCGCCACATCTACAACAACTACTACATCCATCCTATGGTCGGCAACCCTGAGTTCATGTCTCCTGAAGTCATTTCCGGCACACCTGTCAATCTGCTCACAGACATCTGGTCAGTGCTGCATTTGGTTTCAGTCATATCAGGCCACTTTTGGGTGACCATTTCTTGTGTATGGCCATTTTCGGTTGGTTAAAGGGCAGGGCCCAACATTATATGCCGTTTAGCATATTTACGCCGACCCGGTTTCCGCTAGTATGCCGATCACAAAGTGGCCTACGCCAAAACGCCAAATCAGCAATGGTTTGATCACTCGGCATTCTGTACTCTGCTCAAATGGCTACGTGGGTCGCTCGGCATTCTTTGTACTCTTCTGAAATGGCTATGCGGATTAGCTTTAGGCAACGTTCACACCATTTCTGTGGGCCATTATGCGAACTAGAGTGGAAAACTGCGAAAGCTGAAAATGACCTATGCCTAGTAAGCCGAAGTCACTTTTTCCAATGGTAGGCCCTGAATGGGGCAGTATTTATGATTGTTATGCTCACAGATAATTCTGAGCTGTTTTCTATCATCATACCACCTAGACATCTGCACAGTGACAGCATCTCTAATGCTAGCACTGAGCCAACAGAAGCATACTTGCTGATGTGACTGATATACTGAGGGAGATCGTCACCGACAACAGTTGTAGAATTGAAATGTCCAAACACTTGTGCAAAGTGTAAACAACATTGTATCGCATCAAGAGTTGTACTAATCATCAAGATAGAGTATTTCAAGCGTACAGGCATGACCACAGTGCAAATAGCCGGTTTGACACGTACATGTACCGGTATACAGATTTTTGATTGTTAATTTGTTTGTTTAGGTGTCACCCATTTCCTATTTGATAGACATTTACAGGCTACTGGTGGCAAGTGTGTACAAATACAGCTTATGATCTTAGAATGACACACAATTTGCTTCACTTTCTTGATGGCATTAGGAGGCATGTGGTTCAAATATATGACACCCCCTCATCATGTCCATTGAGTAGAGTTTGATTGCCAGTCAGCTGATGCTCAGTGTGACGGCCATGCGGTCACTGAGCCAGCAGTGTATATCCACAGATACTTGTATAGTGTTTTGAGGTTGAGTGTAAGATTTGTGTTTGTACAGGAATCTGGGCATTGTGATTTACGTGCTGCTGAGCGGCGTCTCTCCTTTTCTGGATGAGAGCCAGGAGGAGACATGCTCCAACATTGTGAGAAACGACTTCTGCTTTCCTGACGAGTATTTTGCTGGCATCTCCTCTGACGCCAAAGATCTGATACGCTCCATGCTAGTTGAGGATGTCAGGTAGGATTTTGTGGTTTTTTTTATTTGGGGGGGGGGGGGGGGGGGTGGTTGGTTGTTGTTTGTGTGTGTCATCAATCAAGCAGGGCTTATAATCCTTCATCTTTTGGTGGATTTCCACCTTTGGCTAAAAAAAAGTCCTCCCTAAAAAAAGCGTATTTCCTCCTCTGAAGCACATAAACTCATGCGAAAATGCATCAGACTGCACAGATTATAGTCTAATTCTAAAATTTTCCTCCAAAAATAAAGTGTTTTCTCCTCTGAAGCACTTAAAATCATGCCAAACTGCACCAAATTGACTTTAGTCTAATTTTTAAAGAAAAATTTTGAGGGAGCATGCCCCCCGGACACCCCCTAGCATAACGCATCAGCTTTGCAGACACACTTGTAGCTTTGCCATTTCACCACTGAATGCTACACACTGTTCATCCATTTGGATCTTGGAGCATTTTAATAGCTGATGCTGTCAAAAAATCATGTAAGCAGAAAACAGACCTACACATTTCAACTTTGTCAGATCCTAGGTGTTTGGTCATTGGAATCTATTTCCATAATGGATAAACATAATGCAGAGTTTGACGCTCTAGAACAATTACTAGTTATTGGCTTGTGTGTGCAGTAAGAGACCAACGGCCCAGCAGTGTGCCGACAGCCCATGGATCAAGAAGGCGTGTGCTCCTCGCACCTCTGCCCTGCGACCCAAACCCATCAATACAGCCCGACTTGCGGACTTTGTGGAGCGTAGGAAACATCAGGTTTGTTCTGAAATTCAGTTTTGGTGGTGCTGGTAGTGTGTGTGTGTGTGTGTGTGTGTGTGTGTGTGTGTGGTTATTGTTGTTGGTTGTGGTGTGCTTTGTTGTTGCATCACATATACTGATTTGTCAGATCCGTTGAGGAAAGTATTGCATTTTTAAACCTTTTTGAAACAAAGGGGTGTGTGTGTGTGTGTGTGCGCGCACGGTGTGTGTGTGTGTGTGTGTGTGTGTGTGTGTGTGTGTGTGTGCGTGCGCGCATGCATGCGTGTGTGTGTGTGTGTGTGTGTGTGCGCGTGTGCGCACTTACGTTTGACTGATCACTGTCCTCTGTTTTTTGTCAACAGAGTGACTCTTACCTTCTGAAGACACTGCCCTGACCTGATGCTGCATATTAACGCCTGTGTGTTTACACACAAGCGATGGAGCTTCTGCGAACTGCTGTATGAATGTGGACACTCCCTCACTGCACAGCGCCAGCGACGTTTGTGGTGTTTAACAATAAATCGTTTGCCAGCAGGCTGGCTAGTGTGTCTTCATTTTCTCATTCACAAAGCAGTCTTGAGTCAGGATGTGAAGTACTTGACGCAGAAATGTGTGGCTGTCTGACTGTACATTTTGATAAACACATTGTTCTATGGATGTTTTTTGTGTGTGTTGCCCCTTGGGAGCGGCAGTTACTGGTCCTCTTGCAAATATTGTACAAAAAACGGGTGTATTTCTTTTGTACATTTTGACATCACCAGATCATCGTAGAAATCATGTGTTTCATTATATACATTTTGCTCTTAGTTTTACTTCCAGAAGGTTTTTGTTTTGCTTTGTAAGAGTTCATAACACATCATCTCTATAGAATAAAGTGAAACCGAATGTGATTTTGTGCGCCCCCTTTTCAGGCGATTCTTAGAGCAGTACTTGCTTTTTAAACATATCTATTGCTGCATGTGAGTTTGTTCTTCTGTGGTTTGTAACTAGTCAAGCATGAGAGTGACATCTGCCCAGATCGCTCCGAGGATAGGTGAAGAGTCGATGAATGATACCGGCCAATAACCGAGGAAGAGGTGTAAGCAATATGCTAGCCACTGCAAAAATAAAATAACATAAATAAAAAGAATTAAATCTTAAATAAAAAATTGGGTGTAACCAACCCCACAACAATGCCCTCCACCCCAGTCACCCCCCCCCCTCCCCCCTTTACAGTTGTGAACCTGCACCCACCACTTTTAACACTAGCCCATGACTGAGTCAGATGAACACTAGCTTTTGACCGAGTCAGATGAGCACCAGTCCATGACTGTCCGGTAAACACTAGCCCATGTCTGTAAGATAAACACCAGCCCATGACTGTCAGATAAATGCTACCCCATGACTGTCAGATGAACACTAACCCATGACTGTCAGATGAACACTAGCCCATGACTGTATCAGATGAACACTAGCCCATAAATGTGTCAGACAAGCAGTAGCCCATGACTGTGTCAGATAAACACTAGCCAAGACTGTGTCAGATGAGCACTAGCCCATGACTGAGTCAGATGAGCGCTGGAGATGGATGGTGGGTCGTCGGTCTCTCTTTGACTTGTTGCAGCAGCCCTAGTACAGTGGTGTGCCTACGTAGAGCATGCTTGTGTCTCTTCCATCAGCTTGTGAGTTTGTCCTGTGTATGGAACGACATTTTGCTTGTACGTCTACACGTATTACTATGCTGTGTACGGGTGAGGTTGGCGAGATGTAAAGCTAATACAAGAAGTGATGCGTGACTTTGTAGTGACAATGGCAATCACGATAGGTCATTGAATTTTAAACCTGTACTACTTCCTTACTCTTCTAGGCCTTTTGATTTTGTCACTTCGTTCATGCAGTTGCCTGGTCAATTCCTGCCAAGAGTAAAATGTACATTCTGTACCAGCCTTGATTGCTAGCGTTCGCCAAGCAAGATGTGCTATATTCGTCAACTTGTACATTCAATCCAGGACAGGTTCATTTACAAGCAGTTTGATTTGTTTGAAATTCACATGGCATTTGCCCATGCCACAGTTGATCCCCTCCTCTACAGTCATTTGTTATTTGGCTTCTTGTGTGCTTTGTTCATCTTTTTATTCTTCTCTTATTATTTATCCTGTTTATATTTGAATTTTTACTGTCCATAGGTGAACCTGACATTGATAAAAACTACAGCTTGTTTTTCAAGTCTGCAAAAGTATTTGGATGGGGAAGTGGGGTTTGTCTGTATTTTTGTTTTCCCTTGTCTAGAATATTCATCAGGAAGTAAGGTATTCACGTTTGCCCAAGCAGCTTAATCTGTTATCTGCAGCTTGGTGGTATTGTGCTAATAAAAAATTAAAAAGTGCAATAAACGTACATACTGATGACTGTGGTTGCTCCTTTTACATGCAACCAAAGAATGAACAAAGGTGCAGTTCACGTAAACATTTGTTGCTTTCACCACCAAGTCATTGATAAAGACGAACTGTGAACTACACTTGTATTTTTGCAGGGTCAGCCTTCGCTTGTCATGTTTTTACTCCATGTTCCACGGTTTTTCAATTTGCAGCCCAGTGTTTCCTTCGAGTGCTGTCGAGTTATAGCTAGTGAAGTGAATTTCCAGTGCATCATTTATTAAAATGTTTTTCTACAATGAATCAATCATTTTTGTGCTTGAAATCGACCAAATAAAATTGTCTTCTATTCAGATTCTCACCAATTTTTAAAGCAATCATTACATGGGAATAGCATGGTCATGTATCTATTTCGACACAAGCCTTTCAGTACTAATCTTTATGTCTTGCAGGAATTTGATTTCATATGGTAGTAGTTCGACAACGTTTTGCATTTTTATTTAGTTCAGTATTGTTGCAACAATTCAGAAAGTTTTCTTCTTCTTTTTTTTTTTTTTTTTTGGGGGGGGGGGGGGAGATGGAGGGTGATATGTTCTGTTTTTAATACGATTAGAACTTTTTGTGTGTGCTTGTTTTAAGGAGTAGCCACTAGCCTGGTACTGGTACTTCGTAATGTACATAAATAAATTTACATTTGTTACAGGGAGTGCTGGTACATGTAGTTTAGCCTCAAAATACAGGGTGGGATGGCTGTGCACAAAACCCAACATGCATCTCATCATCAGCTGGATCAAAACTCAGACTGCTGATTTTCTTCTGCAGCCAATCCTGGTACACAAAACTGTTTTCAGTTTATGTTCACAACCCATCATCATCTTGCTTGTAAATCAGCTTTCTCCATTTCTTTGTGACTGCTGAAACCAGGTTTGGCTTGTTACACTTTTTGCATTTCATTGCCTTGAATTTGTTGATGTGATAAAGTGTACAGTGGAACCAGTTTTTTTGGTTTTTTTTCAGCATTGCCTTTTGATGCCAAACTCCAGCCTGTTTTCTGTGTGATATGTATACCTGTACAAGCGCTACTTCTTCCTTCCATGCTGTTTATCTGCATCCATGAAACAAGTATTAACGACAAATTCATTTGAACAAAGTTAAAACATCATTGGCTAGCCACATTTCCTTCACTTGAGACAACTTTGAATGTAAATGTATTATTTTGCTTGAAGTTGAAGTGTTGGGCCACCCATTACCGAAAATATCATCAGTGTCCTGTACAAATGTCTGCGTACTAGTAGTACTAACAGATGACCCGTTGACCTCTGCGTTTTATGCATTGCGGTCAATCAAGTGGCAACTTGTTTTTGTTTTCTTTTTTAAATCCTGTTTTATGTTTTATTTACCTCAAGTGTAATTTAACTTACCCTGCATTTTTTTCAAATCTTAAGATACCTGTTTTTCTTTTTCTCTAGTGTTTGCCAGTAGATTTTTACAGAATTTTTGCATAGCTGGTATACCATGTACTAATGTTTTAGTTAAAAGTGCAATGGTTGCCAAGATACTGATACTAACAGATTGATTACTGTGGCTTGATCTAGTCATTTTTCGTGCCAATACATGTCAACAGTCCATTTTTATTCTAGATGCTACATTGACGGTGCCAGAAATGGACGATCACTTGGGGTAAAGAAAGTGTAACTATACATTTGAGGTTCTGGTCTTTCCCTTTATCAGTTTATGAGATAAAGACATTTTGCCCACTTTTCCAGTTTGTAGTGGCTTGCAAAAGTTCCTCTGTTAACACCCGCATAATTTGTTTGTTTGTATGATGCATCATTTGGAGCAGATGAAGACTTGACCATCTCTGGTGTGCATTTCCCTTCCTACAATATCAACTTGTTACGACAGTGTATGTTGCAAATCATAATAAACAGTGACTGATTCAACAGTGACTCATTCTCATCTTTTGTTTCTTTTTAATGGTCATTCTGTTTCCTGTAACCAAAAGTACGAATGCGACATATTTACACAAACATACATAAGTGCAACACAGAAGAGAGCTATGGCCTATGCAGACAAATGTTGTAACTTTAAAACTTTGAACATTTTGTTCCTTAGTACAGCTTGCACAATCTGTTCCTTTGACTATAATAGATCTATCAAAGACAAAGCTTGGATATAGAGATTCTACTTAAACAAAACCAAACAACTACTTGCACTTGTGTGAGTGTGAACATCAGTCACTTTTTTTCTCTGTCTCTCTCTCCCTCTCTCTGAAAAGCAGTCTGGGCAGACTACACAGTATCATAAGCAACTAAAAGGATGAACACATCAGTGGCCCCTGAAAAATCATATTCACAAATGCACTCTCTCTCTCACTCGCGCACGCAGACACACACACACACACGGACGCTCGACACAAGGTCAAGTGGCTGTGACAGCGACTGCCCCCTGTTTCTGTGAGTCGGCACGGATGACGTTGATCAGATCCTGGTTGATGAGGAAGATGAAGCGAAGGCAGGAAATCTGCACACACACACACACACACACACACACACACACACACACACACACACACGACATATTTCAAGCAAGAGAAATACTGAGTGCATGCACAAGGCGGAGAACAACAGCAAAATACAAGCAGAAGCACAATACAGGCTGGGGAATTTGCTGAAGGAAAAAAGGACAAACCTAGGCTGGGGTGCAGCAGTAGCACACTACTGTGGGACACACGGGAGCAACGCCCCACTTCAGAACAAATTTTAGCATATTTAAAGGCATTCAGTAGCCTGTACTGGCACCCAGAAGGAAAATTTATACTGCCTTGGTTGTAAATGGTACTGATATGCAAGCCTCCAAAAATGAAGTCCCATATATATATTATTACATGCATCATGATACAGGATCATGTGTGCAACCCCCTTCGTTTTTTCTGTTGAGACTTGGATTTTTGGACGGAAAGGATAGGAAATTTGACTGAAAACTGCCAAATAACTGACAATTCCCAAGCCTGAATACACTACACAAATGACAAGGATCCTTTATTTATCTCTTAAGACCCCGAGCCCAACCACCCCATACCCACTATATAATGAGACTGGTTAAAAACAAGAAGCCACTGCACACCAGTAGGAACCACTATTACACAAGGTGTGGGCCTTCCCTGCTACGCCTGAGACCGCTGCAGATTGCATAATAGTGGCTTGAAGCGGCTCCTTGTGATCTGAAGTTTCAAGTAAAATTGGGATTTTTGCTTTTTGGGCTTTCAAGAGTTAACAAGGGTACGTGTAATTCTGTCTTGTGACCATTTCAAAACTAGTCATTGCTACACTAAAAATACTTGCACACACACGCACCCATGCACGCACACACACACACGCACACGCATGCACACACACTCTCACACACAAACAACCACACACACTCCTCACCCTCTGTGTGGCCTAGTTAACCTGCAACTAGCAGACTTAAGAGAATAACAAGAAAAAGGAGTAACTGAATACTTGAAATGAAATCCAAACAAATTAAACAAAGAAGAGTGTGTGTACCTCAACAACAGAGTTGTTGAACAGTTTCTGTTTGTTGCCGGCCAGAACAGGTTTGCCGTCGATGTGGATGGGTCGCTTGCCTTCATTGGCTATGAAAAAGTCACCATTGTTTCGCAGTTTTATCACTCCTTGCCGCCGAGAAATTTTCCATGCAGGCCCCTCAAGAGATAAGTCGACATCGATTGACTGTTCCCGAGTAGCGCGACCCAAAGTGATCTGTTGAAAAAGAGAACGGAAACATGAGACTAACAACCTCTTAACAGCACTTGGTGCTGCTGAGGGACAGCTTACCTACAATTCTGAAAATTACAAAATGCGGGAAAAGTCTGGAATTCCTTAGCAAAGGTTTGCAGCAAGTGGCTGCACGCTGCGCCCTGGCAAATATATGCAGCAGAAATTAATGATGTGGGCACAATGACCTCGACCAAATCCACAATACTACTGTTCATAATACTGTCTCAATAAATCAGCAAATATGCTTTTTGTTTGTTTATTTCGCATGCACCCCCCCCCCAAAAAAAAACAAAAAAAAAAAACAAAACAAAAACAAAACAAAAACACAGGTCAAAACAAATCTGATGGACAAATGGATGGACAGGTGAGATAAATCCAAGGTGCTGCCCCCATTTTAGGGTATATATATAATATATCACAAGATCTTGTCTCACCTCTCTGGATCTCATGAGGTAGCGAACCAGACGTCCACGCAGTACAGCAAGTGTCTGGTTGTCAAAGTCTGGAGGGCTGATACCTGCACAAGCGGTCACACTTTGTACTTTAGAAATACATTGTACAATCTATGATGGAAAAACAGATCCCCAAATGACAGGTGAAACTGTTTTATCTGCAGTTTGGCTCAATTGACAGCAGTGCAGCATTCTCTAACAGTGAAAATCCGTTGAAGCTAAGAAATACTAGTATGTATAACACACAAATGTGATGTCAAATGACAATCTGACCTCATGCATTAACATTCTTTTGCTCTGTAATAATGAGAGCTATGCCCTGAAGATATTCTGCCATCAAATGAAGGAGAACATTCTTTGAGTTAGAGCAGAAACATTCCAACTGCTTCTGCATCTATAGCCCAGCATCTCACCTGTAACAGAGTCTACCAGCACCTGCCACTTTGGCAGCTCCTGTTCCAAATGTCGGATCTCACGCTTGTTACGCCTGTCTGCCAGTGTCAGTTCTGAAAAGACACGTGAAAAACAGTCAAGATAAAAAACAAAAAAACAAAAAAAAACAACGCATTTTCAGGAGGAGATTACAAATGAAATTTTTTTTTAAAAAAACAAAGAAGGAAAAAAAACCGAACAACAGTGAGTTGTTATGTGTGTTTCTGTGTCAGTGGTGCATTTGTCAGCACATTCCACGTGAAAAAAACAAATATAAGGAAAATAGGAAAGTCAGTTAAAATGACTACAAAGACATGCCAAAACACTTACCATGCTCAACCATTTCATTTGGAGGATCCCTGAAAGAAACCAAAGGTGACATTACTTAACAACAGACGTTACATTTGACGAATATTGTTACTTTCACATTTTCTATTTAAACAAAGCATGCAAACTAATAGACAAACTGAACGCTCATGGATGTGACAAAAAATGATACAGTATCTTGAAAGTTTACAAAAACCACCCAGCCAGCCAATGAGTCAAAAAGCCTGATGTTCGCTACTGCTCACAACCAAAATTGTTGTTCATCATCTGAAATGCTGCTGAAGTAAAAGTACTCAATAAGGACAATTCACTCACTTCAGGTCTTCATCTTTCAACATGTCCTCCACGTCAGAGAAATTCAGGACGTGATCCCCACGTGGCATTGGTTGCACTGAAACAGTTTCAGCAGACTGAATGAGCATGGTACTGAGCTTTGAGTATCGGGCTAAACCATAGTTTACAGCTCCATTCTAATGCCTACGAAACAAAAGCAATTCTATCGGCACCACTTGCTTGTCCTTTCACTTGCGAGAGCCTATTGGGGTGACAAGATTCCTGCGAGGCGGAAAGGCTAAACATTGTACAACTCAGGCTGGGGAACTGCTGAGGAAAAAAACACACTGAAACACAGGGCAGGGTGCAGAGACAGCGTCCCATACGGCATTACCTGTATCATGGTACATGACTATGTGTACAGGGCAGGGTGCAGAGACAGCGTCCCATACGGCATTACCTGTATCATGGTACATGACTATGTGTACAGGGCAGGGTGCAGAGACAGCGTCCCATACGGCATTACCTGTATCATGGTACATGACTATGTGTACAGGGCAGGGTGCAGAGACAGCGTCCCATACGCCATTACCTGTATCATGGTACATGACTATGTGTACAGGGCAGGGTGCAGAGACAGCGTCCCATACGCCATTACCTGTATCATGGTACATGACTATGTGTACAGGGCAGGGTGCAGAGACAGCGTCCCATACGCCATTACCTGTATCATGGTACATGACTATGTGTACAGGGCAGGGTGCAGAGACAGCGTCCCATACGGCATTACCTGTATCATGGTACATGACTATGTGTACAGGGCAGGGTGCAGAGACAGCGTCCCATACGGCATTACCTGTATCATGGTACATGACTATGTGTACAGGGCAGGGTGCAGAGACAGCGTCCCATACGGCATTACCTGTATCATGGTACATGACTATGTGTACAGGGCAGGGTGCAGAGACAGCGTCCCATACGGCATTACCTGTATCATGGTACATGACTATGTGTACAGGGCAGGGTGCAGAGACAGCGTCCCATACGGCATTACCTGTATCATGGTACATGACTATGTGTGCTAACTTTTTCCCCCTTCCTTTTCTTTTGGCTGAAATTTTTCTCTTTTTGTGTGTGTGTGTGCGTGTGCTTTTTTTTTTTTTTGCTGCTGAAAGGATAGGAAGTTTGAAAATTGCCAAATGACTGAAAATTCACCAGCCTGAAAACAACTGAAAGCTTTCTGCCATGGCATACCGCTAAAGGTGCAAAAAGACCTATCTGTTCTTGCAAAACCTTTCTCCTTGAACTACTCAGCATTTTCAGATGTGTGGGGGATGCGGGGGTGGGCACACTGCATAGTGATGACTAATTCTCTCCCTGATCAAGTGATTTTCTGACCTGACTGATCGGGCAGTAGGTGGTACTGCTTCATCAGCTGCCACTGTGTCTGTAGTGACTTTGGTGTGCGCAGCGGGTGAAAAACATCTGGATGAGTGGTCAGTAACTCCTGGAACACCTCCAGCTGTGGAGAGCTTGTCTAGTAGAACACAGTAACAAATAAGAGAGATTATATACTTCAAGCAACACAGCAAGTTAGTCAATTGTACACAATCTTCATTGGCCTTCGAGGTGCCACAATCAAGTATCAGCAGAAAAAAAAAAGAAAAAGAATAAGATCTCCTCAGAGGATGTAAAACAATTTAGTTCCAAACTTTCCCCAAATGCTAGATAGCCTTCTTCGGCAGACAGGACAAAGAACTGCAAATACATGCTTGTACACAGAAAGCAGTATGTCAAACCTATCTGTCAAAGGAGACCATCACACTAACGCTCAGTTGATAAGACTTCGCCTGTTAGGGGGTGCAAAGGTACACCAGTCATGCACAGGAGGGGAAAAAAAACTCCAGCCATCCACTAACAGAGGTGACTGTATCCCGCAACGCTGGGGCGGGTGCAAATGTACTTCCGGGTCTGGTGAGATGAAGTCACGTGGCCACTGACTTTGTTCTACGAATTTACTTTATGCGAAACATCGAAGGAATTGACTGGTATACATTTGCACCCCTAACAGGCAAATTTTACCAACTAAGCCACACTAAATGGTTGGTTTCTCATATATATCCTTATGTTTTAAACCTGCTGCTTCTCTTTATCTGTCATCTTTATCTCATTACATTGTAGTAGCAAAATGCACTGTTAACATGAACAGGATAGAGGACTGGCAGCCACCTTCCTGAACAACCATCTACACAGGCCACCATATTGCTTTATTTGCCTACAAATCTTTAAAAATAAAAGCAAAGCATACTGAAGGGATCTTGGCCAACAGGTTTTCTTCATTCTGACTGAAAAGTGACTTCCCCTGGATGGCTGCGATGTTTTCTGGATGTAACTGTTTCATCGCCTGCATTGCCAGCCTGTCAATAACAAAACGTAAAACACACAATGAAAACGCAGGTTAGTTCGAAACATATTAGTATTATTACTTGTGAAGTACATGTACTGTAGGGGTAAACTGTGCACAATCCTGAATCTGAAACATCTTTGCTACGTGTACATAACAGTGAACAAGTACGTGGTACGACATTAAGCGAAAAGAACAAATTCAAACACATTAAAGTTTATATTTGGACACGACGACACTGTGTCACTGACACTGACACAAAACACTGTGTCACTATTAGTTTCTCATGGGCCGAGCTGAAGAGGCTCTCCCAAAACCGTTTCCGTTGGAGGAGTGCTGTTGTGGCCCTTTGCTCCCGAGCGGAGCCAGAGGCATAAGTCAAGTAAGTCACTATTAGTTTCTGCGTCAGAAACATGTCCCTGAGTTTTCTTAAGAGCAGTTAATTACATAAAAATTTACAAGCGTGTGTCTGAAGCACTGCAGAATGTCTGGAAATGGAATCCCATACTACAGAATAATCCAAGGTACAATGTAGGCAAGCTTGGCAACACACTCACTAATTCACACAGAAGAAAAAGAAAAAGCATTTGGCAAGTAACTTACTTGGAAATGGCGGGATCGTACAGCAGTGCATACCACCTCTCCTGAATCTCCTTCAGCGTGAAGTGACAGGAGAACTTGACGCCAGTGTATACAGCGTTCAAGTCATTGGTCTGGGGAAAAAGAAGAACAAAAATTTTAACTCCACGAACTACTTCCAAGCTATTCAAGCATGCTTGAAGTAATATTATATTTATATACTAGTGCTTATACTTTGACAGCTGTAAGCACTTACAGTTACAAGGTCAAGAAAAATAAAACGCGCCATGAAACTGATGCCAGAGAGAACAATAAAAGACATAGCAATTGTGGCGCACACACACACACACACACACACACACACACACACACACACACACACACACACACACACAGAGTTCTGTCAATCCCTCATTACTGCTTCTGGGCTGAGAACAAGTGAGAAATCTTAGAAGCTACATATCACTATCAGACTTCAAAGTTACAAAAAGTGGAGGACACCAGAAGGGAACAACAATAAAGAGTTGGCATCTACTGATTTACCCTTTCTGTAGACTAAGATTTCTTTCCCTCCTGCCCCCGCCCCCCCCCCCCTTTTTTTTTTTTAAATTTGTGTCTGTTTTATCCTTATTGCTGTTGTTGACAATGACCATACAACACTTTGGAAGCCCCCTTGCCTCCTTTTCACACTGTAGTAGGTATAAGGAGATTTCACTTTTGATCTCCAAGTCTGACACACTGATCCAGCTACTGGAAGGCAAAGAACAACAACATGACCATCACCTGTTGCACAGCTGTCACCAAAGCTACGTCATCCTGTGGTTTCCAGCGGCCAAGGTCTTTAGTGGAGGCAGGGGCAGGAGCTTTGGGCTTCTTAACTCTCTTGGATGAAGACTTTGTTGTCTGCAACATCATGTAGAAAGAAGTTTACAAAGTTTGGGACCGAAATTTCATCAATGTGCTCGTAGTTTTTTTTTCAGATTTGAAGGTTACTTGCAACAAAACTCAGAAACTGGTGAGAACAGATCTCTTGTTTTAGAACTGTGTTGTTTCAGTGTACATGAAGATATTACATACCGTCCCAGAACCACCCACCTACCTGAACACAACTCTTACAACAAAACCAACAACAGAATAAATAAGAAGGGGAAAAAAAGATCACCACTGTCATGGAAACACTTTCCAGCTTCAAGTACACTTTACACAATTGCTAAAAACCATACACACCAGGGAACTACTGTCAGTGACCCACATCCTGCTACATTTTCAGATTTCTCAGTGTAAGTAAGTTCTGACAGCCAAAGCAGATGCCACTGGTTGCATTAAACGTACAATACATGCAAAATGATCCACATACACTATAGATATGATCCGTTACAATACAATTACAAGAGAAATAAGCCACGCACCGGTCTTACCTTGGAGCTGACTTTTGGTACAGGCTTCTGAGCAATCACTTTTTTCTTCTCCGGAGGTGGGGCAGGAGGTAGCGGCTCCACGGCCACTACTGGTTCCACCTTCTCTACAGGGGGCAGCACAGGCTGGACGGGGGTCGGGGTCACTGTGTGGGGCGTGGGGGCGCTTGTCACCGGCAGGGGAACGTTTGGTGCTTTGAGTCGCCCCCGGTCAGACTTCACCAGACTGCTTTCGACAAGTTCATCATCAAACTTCTTGCGCTTGATGGAGCGGGTAGAGCTGCGTCGTGGGACAACCTGGTTTCTGTTTAAACATAAATAAATAAATTGTTTATGTATAAAAAGGTTGAACAGTTACATCAATCTTTTGCTTACAAGATTGATCAGGCTTTTGATTCGCAAAGCTGACTTTTATAAATCTTCACCACTCTTTTGTTTAGAAAAAAAAAATGCATGTCTGCCAGTGCCAAGAAAGTTATGAAAAGAAGGCAGAGTTTGATTTAGAGGGTGGAGGGGTGGGGGTTTACAAAGCGTAATCCCCAAAACACACTGGAAAGTTTCTCCTTTCTATCCCTGAGCCAGAAGTTGCATTACACTTGACAGTGGAATGCTTAATTCAAACTGAAGACTTACTTAGGGTCCTGTGGTTGTGAGCGACGACTGGCTTTTGGTGCTGGTGCCTTCGGAGGGCCAGGAACCTGTTTGGCCTCCAACACTGCTGGTTGTTGTGTTGTCTGTGATGGAGGTTGTGCGGTGGATGTTGATGTGAACGGTGTAGTAGGAGCGACAGCTGCTGATGTCACTGCCGCTTGGCTTGTTATATTGCCATCCGTGTTTGAAGGCGCGGTGCTTGCAATGGATGCTGCAAAACGCACAACAGTTAAATTTATTTCTACTTAATAAAACGACTTAAAACCTGGAAATTAAAGACCGCCATTTTTTTTTTTATTCATTTATTTATTTATTTTTTAAGCTTCGGGAAAATATCTCGCAGCTTTTCTACTAGGCTACCAGTGGGCAGTGAAATTTTCAAGCACGTTAAGCCCTCAGGGACAAGAGTATACCCACTAATACTATATCTCAAGTACAAAAAGGATCAAATTGTACATGAACTACCATTATTCGATGATGCGGGCACGTCAGATTTACCATTACTGCTCATCTTTTAGCGAAAAAGAAACAAAACCGCGATTTGTCTGTTCAACAGGAAGTAGCTCGAGTTATGTCTCTTGAATAGGGAGTGCATAACATGTACTAGTCACATGTGTCTTCTTATAGCTCTCTGATTAAATGTGGTATATACTGTTGGTTTCTCTATCAGAAAAATGTCTCAAAATTTAATTAGATAACACATATTTTTTCTTTAATTATTCATTTGGTGACGCCTCTACCAGAATCTTTCCTTGATTTGGATCTGACAAACTGATGCCTCCCTAGCGATCGGGAAATCCCCTAGAGGGGGATTTTTGCGACGGTGGAAGTCCCTTACACAGGAGGTAAGCGCTAAATATATGGTAGGGCATTTGCGATTGTTAAACAAAACATAGAGCCTTCGTTGATGTTACTACAATGGGCAAACAGGTAAGTTCAATTCTGCAAAATACTCAGTGATAACTCATTCGAAGTTCTTCGTCGGTTCCCTGATCAAAAAAAGAGGCTTTCTTTCATGGCTTCTACTTCTAGACTTCCCTGGTTCCGGAGCGTGAAGGTAGCAGACGCCTCTTAGAGACAAAATTAAGAAAGTTATGACTACAATGACAGTCCATTGTTTATGTAATATTCGTTTTAGGTATGATTTCTGACAGAAAAATCAGTAATATCACTATTACTAGTATTAGTCCGACCACCATTAGTACCAGTTGACAGGGAATTTTTGTTTTGTGATTTGTTGGTCGGTTGATATACATCAGCGTGGGACATTTTGCGTCAGTTGTCAGTTTATTATTATTATTATACATTTGATTTATAAACAGTTATGTTTTTTTAGCTGACATTCACATGTGTAGCTAAATTAATCTGCTGTACTTTCAGGTAAACAAGATGTCACAAGACATGGAGACAGATGCCAGCAATGGGCGTCACATAGACTTCAGAAGGGTGGTATTGAAGATGGACAATGAGCTTCACGATGAGGATGTTGAGAGCCTTAAGTTTCTCTGCCAAGGACTCGTTATAACTAGCAAGTTGAATCGTGTGAAAGAAGCTCACGAACTGGTGGAAGAGCTTCAGAGTGCCGGTGTTGTGTCAGAAAGAGATTACTTTCTCCTTGCCGATTTGTTGCAGTACATTGGAAGAGTGGACATCGTAGAAGCGATAAATTATGAAGAGCAAGAGGTGTTGCGCTACAGACGTCAGAACCGTTCACACATCAAACCGTTCTATGTTCTGCTGTTCAGAATAGCTGAAGAGCTCACAGATGAAGACGTCAAAAAAGCAGTATTTATGTATGGGAAAGTTCCAAACAAAAAAAATGTGTCAAATGGGATGGACTTATTCACTATCATGTGCCAGCACAATGTGATAAATCCTGACAATATTGGACTTTTGGTGCAGATATTTCAGTCTCTGGAAAGAAATGATGTGGTTGAACTTGTCAGGCGCTATTCAGGTATGTTTCCTTTGAAATATTGTGCAATAGTTTTGTCCCCCACTTCTCACCACCATCACCCCCCTCCCCCCTTTCCCTCCTTACAACCACCACGTCCCCCTCTCCCCTTCCCCCAGTACACACACACACACACACACACTTCTGGTCGCATATTGATAGAGGTTGAGTTCCCTTCCACCCTAGGGGCAGTAGGACAGAAGCCTTAAATTGTCCTCTCGGTAAAGGAGCAGAGGGTTGGAGAAATCTATATATAATAGGCCTGGTTACCACTCTTCAAGTGCCATCGTACCAGTCTATCCTGCAGATATATTCCTTTTTGCTGTGGAGGCATTTGAACTTAAAGATAATAATAATAATAATGAGTGTTGTATAGGCGCTTTACCCAATTTCATCAATCGGCTCAAAGTGCCGCGAGCTGAACCCAACACGCACGCTCATGTGAATCACACGCATTCTCACACACTGGACGTAAACACATTACAATCACATGGTGCAATGGGTCAGCTCAGCTATTTAAATTTCGGAATTTAGAATTGCATT
This sequence comes from Batillaria attramentaria, assembly GCA_018292915.2. Classification (NCBI taxonomy): domain Eukaryota; kingdom Metazoa; phylum Mollusca; class Gastropoda; family Batillariidae; genus Batillaria; species Batillaria attramentaria. The sequence continues at coordinate 6,318,658 of JACVVK020000004.1, forward strand.
TATTTCTCAAATTTGGTGGGCTGAACATTTCCAAAGCAGAGGGGGAGGAAGCCGGAGTACCCAGAGAGAACCCCCGACAATCGGCCCGAATGAATGGTGCCACATATGAGAAGGAAAAATTCTTTGCCCCGAGTGGGACTCGAACCCCTGACCCCTCGCATTGGTGACAAGTCACTTAACCACTAGACCATCGACCGCCAAAGATCTGTACTAAACTTAACTCTGTATGGATGTGTGTGTGCGTGTGTGTGTGCTGTTGTTTTGGCAGTCACCCAAGGAGAGTCCGTGATTCGTGACCTGGAGCAGCAGTTTGTGAGATCCATGCAGCTGCGAGGCCAGGATGTTTCCGGCATGTTCGGTCCAACTGTAAGGACATTTCTTGGTGTTTTTGGATACTAGTCAACCATCACATGCATACATACATGTACACAATATGTAGTCTTCGCAAGAAGTGATGTACATACATGTACACAATATGCAGTCTGACTGAGCATAAAAGACGATGTCAAAGTGCAATCTAAACAAGGAGCAATGATATTTTATAGAATTTTAGTTTTACAAAAATGAAAGAATGAAACAGAAAATAGTTTTGACAGAATGTTTCTGCATTTTGTTTTCCATTTTGTTTGCATGGATGTGTTGTTCTTGCTAAACAGTGTATATCTGCATGTACCCATATATATATATACATGTATGTATGTATGTGTTCAAGCTGACCTGCTTTTATCCAACCAAAATGTGTACTTTGCTTTCAATAACAGGCAGTTCATGGAAAGGGCCTTGGACCAAGAGATGACGACTTGGACCTACGCAAGTCAAAAAGTTCACAGTCTAGCGACCCTCCTTCTGGGCACACAAGCATGGTGAACAACCCAAGTATCCCTCTCACGCCAGTGTCATTCAACCCTGCAGACAACACGAGGCCATCTGCACCGCAAAACAGTACGCCTCAGGCATCAGACAACATGTCTAATATTGCCCCTGGGCCCCAAACACAGACAGTGCCTGCCCAAACGAACACCACCGCAATTGCTCCCGCGGTTCTGCTTGAGTCAGGAGGTAAGTTGGGCATTTCTGGCTAATGCTGTTTTAGTGTTACAGGAATCCATCAAACGTTGTGCATTGTTCCTTTTCCGCTGGTCCTTACTGATTGGTGCACATATGAATGGGTCTGTTGGTTTGTAGAGTACTTTTTTCTGTGAGTCATCTGGGATTTTTATTTGTTCCAGCCATACCTTGGAGTGTATTGGACACACTGGCTCGGACAATACCAGGTAAGCTCTTATGGGAAGTGCTCAGCTATTACAGGTCTAAAGTTAAAATAATAGTGAGTGCATATATATATTTGTGAGTGTTGTGATGATTTTAAAGTCCTGATAATAATGCATGAAGAATTACTGTGGAAGTAGGTGATGGATTTGTCCATATGCTGTTGTTACGCGTTAAACATCCAGTCAGTGAATCAGTAATCTTGTGTGGTGTATGGTCGTGTTTCAGATCGGTATTGGCAAGAGTTCTGTGTGCAGCTTGGTGTCCATTTTTTTACCACTGGGCGAGCAGTGGACACAGTAAATGGGGATAAGCTGTACAAACGCAATCTTGCACTGTTGAAGCGGTGGTTGGACAGCCCGGACACAAGAATGCAGGATGAGGTGCAAGTCAGGATGGCCTTGGTGCGAGCTCTGGCAAAAGCCGGCCCGGAGCTTATGGCAGGGGAAATTGCACAGGAGCTCAACATCGACCCGCTGGGTATATATATATTATCATGCTGGCCTTTTTTTCTGTTAAATGTCTACATTAATGCATATCTGGGAGATTGTCATGCAAATGTATTACTATAGTACGCTTTATACTAATTTAATTAAGTATTGCAACATGAGTTGTGTGAGTTGTACAGTGTATTGATACAACAGCACATTTGTTTGCTTGGTTCTTTATTTCTTTCTATGTAAGACAGGTTCTGTATGAATTTAATGGTACATGTTGGGTTATATCTGTCATCAGTGTAATCGTTTGCTAATTTGATTCTACATTTACAGTGAAGACAGCAGTCATTTTAGTTATTGTAAGAGTACGGTTGCACTCCATGTTTGTCTAGGAAACACCATTGTTCAGTATGTGCATTATTGTGTTTCTGCAAGTCTGATTCCCTATGTGGTGTTTATACTTTGCAGTTGCGTGCCAGAATTCATTTCCATTGTCCTTGCAAGAATCATTGTCTGATCAGAACGTTTCAAGCGCAGGTGAGTTATAAACATTGATTTTATCTTTAAACGTAAAATGTAAATCATTATGCAGTCTAAGATTAATAATAAAATGTATTACTCATTCTGAGCCTGACTGAAGTGGATAGTTTTCTTGGATTTTATTAATAAATGAAAGGGTCTAGGGCTGAACATGTTGTAGGAGTTAAGAATTATTTGTTGGTAGGGAGAGTAAAAAATCTTTAGCATTAAGTTTTGCTGTTGTTGATGATGATGTTGCTTTGGAGTGTGTGTGTGTGGGTGTGTGTGTTTGCCTGTACACTATTCATCCATATTTTATTTCTATCAGCGTCTGCGGCCCCAGAGAGTCTGCATTATGCTGCCAATATGAATCAGCCAGGTACAGTATGTGTACATACAAATGTGATGCTGCATGGGAAAACAAAGCTGAAGTCGCTGTGTACAGCTCTGAGCTAGACCAGTCAAAAGGTCATTGGGTGCATGGACTGGGTGGGTGTTCAGGAGTTTAACGTCCTTTTCCACCACGTGTGGGTGATATCAAAGACCGGGCAACGAGAAAAAGACCAGTACAAATACATGGTCCCAGCTGGGATTCGAACTCGTGACCGGAGCGTTGGGAGTCCAAAGCTCTACCATTTAACTGTCCCGGTTCCCCAGGGTACATGGACTGACCACTGTCCCTCCCAACATCAAAGAATTTTGGCTAAACAACTACCAAACTGAAACTATTCTGTTGTTTGCACCAGGAAAGACACAGTTCGAATGTTTCCATAAAGTTAATACAGTGTAACTCAAAAATGATATTGTGACACTTTAGCCCTGTTTTTGTTTGCAGCTTCACAAATGTGAAAAGAAGAATTGGTTGTAGTTGCATTATTGTAGTGTGAATTTTTCTGATCTTCAAAAATGTTCAAAAGATCTTTCTCTGTGAAATCTACATTATAACTGATGCAGTGTTTCCGAGACAGGATGCAGCTCTGATGCTGGAAAATGTCATACCTGTTCTGTGAAACTGGGAGTTTATTTAACTTACTGCTGGATGTGCTTAAGACATGAAGTGTATGTACGTGTACTTGATACCCTCAAAATTTCACACATTTCACTGTCCAGTGTAGCACGGATCCTACATGTCGCAGAGATTTACCTGCATTGCCTTTACAACTTGGGATTATTCTTCCTTTGAATTATGTTGGTTCAAAGTCTGTTGGATTTTGTATGTTTTTAATGTGAAATGTTCACTGCTATTTCAGGCGACAGTGGGGACGTTCAGGTAGCGCCAGTTGCACACCAGTTGCAGCATCTCAGTATTGCCACAGTTAGTCCCATCCCACATTACCAGATGGCTGCAATTCCTCGAGGTAAGTTCTGCACTGAAAATCTCGTGTAACGCTAGGGCATGTATGCTTGTACGAAACAGGGTCCATCTGTACTATCTGTTGTGTGTGGAGAAACAGTCTTCCACATGGTTCAGCTAGACTCACGGTTCCATCGCACAGCACTCAATAGGTTCATTGTTGTGAATCAGCAACTTCCGCATCAAAATGTGCCAGACATCATCATATCCTCTGATGTTAAGCTGAGCAGATAAGTAAAGCTCTTTGCTTTGAACACAGATATGTATTCACAGTTTTAAGTGACAAGAATAAAGTCATTCGCTGGTATTTGTGTGACACCCTGCATGATTTTTACAATCTTTTTAAATTTTGGATCTTTTATTCATTTTGCAGGAATTTGTGTCATAATCAACAACAGAGATTTTTACAAGGATCAAAGGTTCCCTGAGGCCAAGTTGATGATTTCCAGAGAGGGGACAGATGTTGACAGAGGTTGGATTACATTCTTCTTTGCTTGGAATTAATCCTTTACAGAGTCATGCATTGCTAACTTTACCATTTACCCTTAATCAGGGACACAGCTAGGACTTGCAGTTAGTTGTCTTTGTAAAAATTTTTGTGATATTTCTTTTTTCCTAAAGGGGCTAATGCTACCACGCCTATGTTCACATAATGTACTGAGTTGTTTTCGTGGCATTATCATCCTGCCACTTAGACACCTAGACAGTGACAGTGTAGTGCTGGCACCTAGCCAACAAAAGCATACTAGATGACACCACGACCACACTGAGCGCTCCAGTAGTGTAACAGCAGTTGTAGAATTTGAATGTTCAACTGCTCGCACTAAGTGTAAACAACTTTATATTGGTGTACTAGACTTATCATCAAGATAGAGTGTTTTGAGCATACATGTGCACTCACGAGCGAAATTGTTCCAAAACATAAGTTGACTTACCAGAGATGGAATTAGCCCATTTAACTCTAGACACTGTCCAAAGTTTTGAAAACTTTGCAAGTACTTAGGAGAAGAAAATAATGTGAGCACTAGAGCCTTAAAAATTTTGTATGTGAGAATTTGAAATGGAGCTTAATTTCTAAGTGCCCATCACTTTTCTCATTGTAGACAAGCTACAGAACACGTTCTTGGAGCTGAACTTCATCGTACGCTGCTATGACAACTTGAAAGACACAGACATGCTGCGAGTGATAAGTGAACTTGCTATTGAAGATCACTCGCAATTTGACTGTTTCGTGTGCTGCATCCTGACTCACGGAGTGCTCGGTGCTTTGTATGGAGTCAATGGCATGACAGTCCCAATTAAAGACCTGACAGGACCTCTTCGTGCTCAGGGCTGCCCAACGCTGGCTGGCAAACCCAAACTGTTCTTCATGCAGGCATGCCAGGGGAAAGAGAAACAGCCAGGTACAGAACATAGGACTAGCTAGGGTTTAAAATTCACACTGAGCTTACTGGTTACATGTACTTCAAAGAACAGAGACTTTGTGTGAACACAAGCTGTAGCTATAAACAGTCATAATGTTGGTGGGGGGGGGGGGGGGGGGGGGGGGGGGGGCATTCTTCTTTTTTTTTCCAGCGTGTAAACATGTTGCATGGAATGATCCAACACTCTATCCACTACCTTCAAATGATAGGTCCTAGCAAATTGTGACAAATTACCATGCAGTGTAAATATTCTGCATTTACTGTTAGGATATGTACTTGTATCCTGCATTTGATGTCGGCAGAAGCTTCTCATGTCTGCATTTACACTAGTGAGTTAAGTGTATGTTGGTATTCCTGCTTGCTGTCGATTATTTTCACAGTTTTGTGCTCTCAAAAAACAATAACAAAAAAAAAATTATGTAAAATATCAGCAGCCTTTTTTTTTAAAATATGGGCACCTGATGACCTGCACATTTTGTCTTGAACAGGTTTTGATATTCAGATGGATGCAGCCATGGAAAAAGATGAACTTCAGACCGACAGCCCTGGAGAGCTCATTCCAAATGAGGCTGACTTCCTGTTGGGTTACGCAACAGTGCCAGGATTCGTGTCGTACCGCAGTAAGACGAGGGGGTCATGGTACATCACCAAACTGACTGAGATGCTCAGGAAATATGCATTTGAGTGAGTCCTGTGTTCTTACATTGTTGTGAGAGAAAAGAGGGGGTGGCATGGAGCAGGGCTTAAAATGTTCCATCATCTGTAAAGAGAAAAAGTGTATAGCATTTAGTGACGTGGCAAATCCTGGAGGCACCTGTCTGATTGTAGTGTTGATATGTTATGTGTTTGGTGAAGATGTACTGCATTGTTTGTATGTGACTGCATTGTTCCAATGTTTTTCTTTTCTTTTCCTTGTAAAGCGCTGTGAGCTCTCTGCGAGAAAGAGCGCTATATAAGTATCAATTATTATTATTATTAAATCCACAAGCACACATCTGCAAAGCGGACACATTTTGCTGAGGATGTTCAAAGGCATGCTGCCCTGGAGTATTTTTCAAAAACTTACACTAAAATCTGTGTAATTTGGTGCATTTTGGCATGGTTTTGAGTGATTCAGATGAGGAAACACCTTTTTAGGAGGAAAATTTTCAGAAATAGACCAAAATCTGTGCAATTTGGTGTCTTGGCATGATTTTAAGTGCTTCAGGATGGAAACACACCTTTGGAGGGGAGGATAACTTTTAGGCAAAGGTGGAAATCCGCCAAAAGGTGGGACGATTTTAAACCCTGATGGAGGAACAGTCTGCTTAGGAAAGCATATCAGGGAATTTTACTTTTCATCATTGTGTCTTAACAGCAGTATGTTAAGCGCACAGTCATATCTTTTATTCTATTATTACATCTGTGGGCACACAAATTAGTGACCGACTAGGTATGAGACGTGTGTTTGGAGACAAACATGCACCAGTTTTGCTACGCTTACGTTCTTGGAGGCATTTCAAACCTTTCCTGTTGCTGTTTGCAGTCATGATATCCTGGACATCTTGACCCTGGTGAACTACGAGGTGGGGAAGGGAGACGCCAACATGGACGGAGGCACCTTCAAACAGTCGCCAGCACCCATGTATTCTCTGAGGAAGAAGCTGATCTTCAGTCGTCCTGTGCAGTTTGACAGCGTGTCGATGAGATCAGGCATGGGAATGGCCATGTAACAGGGACAAGTATTCTGCTTTTAGACAACCGATGAAACTGTCGAGTGGCAAAGCACTCTGACACAAGTATGTTTTGTCATGCATTGCCTTTTGCTGTGTCCGAGAGCACAGCTGTTGTGGCAAGGCAGGAAATTAGCGGTACATGTACTGGTTCTGCATGCACAGACATTTTGTGTTTAGTACACAGAGCATTTGTACAGAGTGTTCGCTTAAAAAAAAATACAAATTTTTTAAAAGGCTTCAGATTGCTTCTGATGCACTTTTTGTGATCATTGCTGTTGAGTGACCCTGATTAACAATGTCGTTCAAATTTCATGAGGGGGCCAAGTGGCTCTCAAAGAAAAAAGTTAATTTCTAGCGTTTGGAGGGGCTGCATGCATGTGCGTTTTCACACACACAATGCATCGGTATGTGTAGCTGTATTTTATGTGCCACCAATCTTGGTAGATTTTTTCATGTTGAAATTCGAATGGGTGTTATTTGGGTACAGTTGACCTCTTGTCACCGGTGGATACATTTTATGGAACAGTTCACCGGGTGAATGGTACAGAAGCAATGATAAAGCAAGGTGTGTGTGTGGGGGGGGGGGGGGGGGGGAAAGGGGTGCTTTTGTTGTTTCTGACAAGCATCTGTATGTAAAATGTATTTGTACTCACTCTTTTTACGTAAGGTATTTGAACTGAAGAGGAGAAACTTCCAGTTCTGGAGGTTTCTTCTTGAAATACATGTTCTACAACCCTCATACCTGATGTCATTTGAAGAAACTGTGATATATTTTGTGTTGACAGTGCTAGAAGTGAAATGCACGAGCTATGGCAGATTTTCATTGTGTATTTTCCAGTCTTCAGTGGCCTAGGAAACCACCTTACAGAGTAGTGAACAGCTTGCCATGCCTAGAGGAACGTGTTTGTGGGGAAGTGGGTGAATCATGCTCTTTGTGTATGTCAGGAGAGCATTAGTGTAACTGTATTTCACCATCTATCCCAAATGCCCAGGACAAGTTTGTTACACACGTATCTGTATGTGTGTAGAATGGATAGGTTTCAGAGCGATACATGCCTTTTTGTTACAAACCTGTCCATATGTTTTTAGAATGGATATATGTGACCTTCCATGAGAAAACCTGGCTTAAGTGCAAAATTTTCAATTTTTTTGTTTTTGGAGCCATCTTAAAGAAACAGCCTTGCTCTTTACAGTGCAAAAAAATCTTTTTAAGACATCATAAGGGTAGAACTATCTGATTTTGGCAAAATCTCAATATCAACCAGATAGCACCTGCTGACCTTTGTTAGCCTCTAGCTCGGAACAGCAGCGTGCGTCTTACGCGGGGTTTACTTGTGGATGGTCACATGTTTAGGGCGTAGAATGGATAAGTTTCAGAGCTATATTATATGCCTTTGTTCTTGCAGCCAAGATAGAAAATGTGTATGTAGACAGTAGAGCAGTGTTGCTGGCATCTTACAATGTACATACCTACAAGGTAGATGTATATTGAAAAATTCTTGTCCTTGCCAAATCTCATTGAGGCAGTGCTATTCATATAGCATGAGTTTTGCAAGGACACCAGCGAAATGGTGCTTGGTCATGGATAGCTCTATGTGTATGTGTGTGTGCGCATGGACGCCCGGGAGAAAGAGAAAGACTGTCCACCATTTACTGTGTGGTTTGTTAATGTGATTGTAGTGTGTTTCTGCAACTGATCAGTGATATGTAAAATTATTTTTCCTTTTCTTCACCTGTGTATCATGTTTTTCAATTTACATCATGAAGTGTACAGAAGAATATCTTCATGCCTTCTCAGTAATCATTGCCATAAAGAGCTGAATGAAACAGGATAATATCTGATTCAAATCATTTTCCTGAAACATGTACATTGTCATTGTGCCGATGCATATGTACTAATGAGATGCTTTTTGAGAAATTTATTTAAAAAAAACAAACAAACAAAAAACCCGGTAAATCCTTTTCACATGTTTAGTTTCTTTTTCATTTCATACAGATAAATAATACTGAACAGTTTCAGTTGAAAACATACTAGAAATCATTGAACTATACAGCACATGAAACCAAAGTAATCAATATACATGTACTCGATCTCAAAACACAATGTGCAAAGCACGTGACAACAAACAAGCTCATCTACAATTTCATTTCATTCACACTCTTACATGTATTTTTGAAGACGAATGTCACTAATTAAATACAACTGTACCTGCTTCACAACAGTACCCCAAACAACACACAAGCATTCAGTTCAATTTGACATTCATGTAGATGTAAATGGCCAAGCTATGACCATGCTTAGGATGTTGTGTCTATGTTCTGATCATCATCGTGCAGTTCAATGTGTCTATGTTCTGATCATCATCGTGTAGTTCAATGTGTCTTGTGAGAGAAGAATTAAACTGAATCTACATTGTAACAATCCTGCCTTACGGGCATTCTGCAGTCCTACAACACGGACAGTATACACTGTATGCATTTCTCTAAACAGCAGTAATCTAGAGATCTAAAACAACTAAGCTGTGTCCCTCACAGACACACACGTACACACATGAAAAATCAACAGCAGCACAGTGTCTGTGTGGCCCAGTCTTTCTCTTCCTATACCTCTTGCAAAGATCTTTCAGTGCGGCAGCACCTGACTGCGCTAGAGTCATCTGAATAAAGGTCACTGGTCATCTCCCCTATCCCCCAAAGGTGTGACTAAAGTAGGTCAAAGCACCATGCTGTTTTTGAGTCTCCAGCAACATCCACGCAGGCATTCCCTGACACGCTTGGCAAATTCACAACACAACCATCCTCAAACACATGTCTATAAGAACATACTCATGTACTCGCACTATGGATTGCACGTACTAGATTGCACTGATAAAACAATTCAGTTGATCGCACCAAAACCTTTTCAGGCATCATTACGTATTTCACGAGGTTGCTGAAACAACTGCCCAATGGAAAATTATTTGTCCTAACTCTCTGTTGTAGTTACTGGTTTTGAATCCTGGGTACATGTATCACAATGTCCTGCCAATCACACATTTGGACCACACTGCAGGCTCAGCTTAGCTCCATGGGCGGAGGTGGAGCCAGACGGAGTTGGAAATTTTCATTCTGGAAGACGCTGAGCGGTTTGTGATACCCTGACGCTGTCTCTGGTTTTGCAAGTTCTGTTAAAATGGCCATCTGAAAACAGAAACACCTTCATTAGGACTTCACAAACATTACACCGTGTACACAAGAATATTCCTTAAGTCAAAACTGATAAAATCACTTTAATTTGAGAAAATATGACACGGCACATAGATAGCACAACTCACCCTGGATGGTGCCTTCATTGCTTTTCTGATGCTTTCAAAGGCAGCCACGTGATGTGGGTCAAGAGACATCTGCATGCAAAATAAGGAAATAGAATGTTCCAAGATGTCCAACCAAAAAAACTGCGTCACACAAACATATCAAAAACTGTATGAATACTATTTATTGTTTCAAAAGCATATTCTTCATACTACCCTAACACCTGTTTTTCAAAAAAACCTCACTACATGCAATGACTATCTCAAAGAGGGGAGCCGGGACAGCAGTAAAGCGTTGGACTTTCAATGCTCAGGTCATGAGTTTGAATCCTGGCTGAGGCCAAGTATTTGTGCTGGCCTTTTTCTCACCGACACATTTTTGAGATCACCCATATGCGGCAAAAAAGATGTTAAACTCTCGAACACCCATCCTTTCTCACAGTTTTAAGACATGATGCTTGTGCTTACTGATGCTGCACGAAAACCTTTCTTGATCAGAATCAGACCAGCTGCAACTATTATGACTATTACCTCTTTGTTGTCTCCACCCTCCCGTCTAGCTGGCCTCAGGTCCTTGCTGGGGTTGGACAGCGAGCGATGAAATCGAGTGCTGGTCAGACGACCACCAGTCCGCTTCGCGTTGCTGCACAGGTAGCACACAAATGTCTCCTCCCCTTCCAGCACGTGGATGGAGCCAACAGCACGCAGACATGGCTCATGATAGCAGTGACCACACCTGTAAGATGTGACAAGACCAGACACCAGTCAATGACCTCTTCTCAAGCGCTGAGCATTCTAAAAGAACATAAACAGTTTATGGAAGCTGCTAGTGTCAGACCTAATCCCATCCACAAAGCTGCTGAGACTCATAACAACTGAAACTACAAGTAGATGTTTCTTTCCTTTCTTTCTGTCTATTTCTAACATCCACAGCCACACACACACACACACACACACTTACTTACTTACTTAGGCCCTTGGCTCCACGTGGAGCATAGGCCATCGACAACCCTTCGCCATCGCACTCTGTTCTGGGCTAGTCTTGCCACTCCAGTCCAGTTGGTCCCCTGCTTACATAGCTCTGCCTCAGTGTCCCGCCTCCAGCTGTTGCGAGGCCGGCCTCTCTTCCTTTTCCCCTGCGGGTTCCATGTCAGGGCTTGGCGTGTGGTGCTGGATGCTGGCTTCCTGAGGGTGTGTCCAATCCAGCCCCACTTCCTCCGCAGGATCTGCTTGGCCACTGGTTCCTGCCCCGCTCGCTCCCACAGCTCTTCATTCCGGATCTTCTCTGGCCATCGGATGTTGAAGATGCGCCTCAGACAGGTGTTGAGAAATGTCTGGATCTTCTGCTGCATCGTCTTTGTTGTCCTCCATGTTTCGCATCCGTAGAGCAGAACTGACTTCACGTTGGAGTTGAAGATGCGAAGTTTGGTTCTTATGCTGACAACTTTGGATGCCCAGACGTTCTTCAGCATGACCATTGCTGCCCTTGCCTTGCCGATTCTGGCTGTGACGTCTCGGTCTGTGCCTCCCTGTCCATCAACCACACTCCCCAGGTAGACAAAAGACTCCACCTCCCTGATGGGCTCTCCACCGACTGTGACTGGTGTGTTGGCAGTGGTGTTGATCTTCATCAGCTCGGTTTTCTTCCTGTTGATCTTGAGCCCTGTTCCGGCTGATGTGGCTTCCAGGCACGTAGTCTTGTCCTGCATCTGGCTGTGGCTGTGAGACAGGAGCGCCAGGTCGTCCGCGAAGTCGAGGTCATCCAGCTGCGTCCAGAGTGTCCACTGTATCCCGTTTTTCCTGCCTGCTGTAGTGGTCTTCATGATCCAGTCGATGACCAGGAGGAAGAGAAACGGGGACAACAGGCATCCCTGGCGGACTCCGGTCTTCACCTCGAAGCTTTCTGACAACTGGCCGGCATGGGCAATCCTGCAGCTCATGTCTTGGTAGGTGCACTGGATCAGGGAGATGATCTTCCCGGGAACTCCATAGTGCCTTAGCAGCTTCCACAGCGCCTCTCTGTCTACACTGTCGAAGGCCTTCTCATAGTCTATGAAGTTGATGTAGAGGGGGGAGTTCCACTCCAGTGACTGCTCCACAATGATGCGTAGGCTGGCAATCTGGTCAGCGCAGGACCTGTTCCTGCGAAAGCCTGCCTGCTGGTCTCGGAGCATGGGGTCGACTGCCTCTCTCATCCTCTCCAGTAGAATTCTGTTGAGAACCTTGCCTGGCACTGACAGGAGCATGATCCCTCGGTAGTTGCTGCAGTCCCTGAGGTCCCCTTTCTTTGGCAGCTTGATGACGATCCCTTCTTTCCACTGGGCTGGCACCTCTTCCTTCTCCCAGATCTTGCTGAACAGGCTGTGCAGCATGTTGACAGCTGTCTCTGTGTCTGCTTTAATGGCTTCTGCTGGTATCTCGTCCGGCCCTGCAGCTTTCCCATTTCTCAGTGTCATGATGGCTTTCCTGATCTCCGCCTTAGAGGGCTTGTCGCAGTTGATGGGTAGTTCTGTCTCAGCTGGTGGGATGTCTGGTGGTGTTTCAGGGATGGGGCGATTTAACAGCTCCCTGAAGTGTTCTGCCCATCGCTTCAGCTGTTCCTCAGTTGTTGTCAGTGGGTGCCCATTCTTGTCCTTCACTGGTTTGTCTGTCTGCTGAAATTTGCCCGCGAGCTTCTTGGTCACCTGGTACAGGTCTTTTAGATTCCCTTGTCGGGCTGCTTCCTCTGCTTGACTGGCCAGGTTGTCGATGTAGTCCCTCTTGTCCTTTCTGGTGCTTCTCTTCACTTCTCTGTCAGCTGCTGTGTATTCCTCTTGTGCCTTTGCCTTAGCTCTTCTTGTTCGGCTCGTGTTCAGTGCAGTTTTCTTCTCTTTCCTAACTTCCAGCTTCTGGATGGTATCAGCAGAGATCCATTCCTTATGTTGGGTCTTTCTCTTGCCAAGGACCTCTTCGCATGTGTCGTGCCAGAGTTTCTTGCTGTGTTCCCACTGTGTCTCGATGTCCATTTCACTGTCTTCTATCAGGTCTTGCAGAGGCTGGAACCTGTTGGAAAGGCTGATCCGGAATGCTGCTTGTGTGTCTGTGTTCCTGAGAAGTCCAACGTTGTACCTGGTCCGTGTGCTGTTGGCGTTGGTGTGCCTCTTAAGCCGAAGTCTCAATGTTGTTGCAAGAAGGTGGTGGTCTGATGATACATCGGCACCCCTCATCACACGCACATCCCGCCACGATCTCCTGAACTTCCGGCTGATGCAGATGTGATCAATCTGGTTCTCCGTGACATGGTCCGGCGATCTCCATGTGGCCTTGTGGATGCGCTTGTGTGGGAAGATGTTGCCTCCTATCACTAGCTGGTTCAGGGCACAAAAGTCTGCAAAGCGCTCGCCATTTTCGTTCATCTGTCCCAGTCCGTGTGTTCCCATGGTGTCCTCATAGCCTGTGTTGTCTGATCCAATCTTGGCGTTGAAGTCTCCCATCAGTATGGTCATGTCCTTGGCTCCTCCTCTATCTATCACTGTCTGCAGTTGTTGGTAGAAGTCATCTTTTTTCTCCTCTTCCGCATCATTGGTGGGAGCGTAGCACTGGATGATGTTCAGCTTGATGTCTTTTTTCTTGGTGATGAATTTGGCTGTGATGATGCGGGAGTTGACAGGTTCCCAGCCGATGAGTGCCCGCTGTGCCTCCGGTGCCAGCATCAGGGCCACGCCCTCAGTGTGGGGGGCTCCATCCTCTGTGTGTCCAGAGTACAGCAATTGCTCTCCCGATGAAAATCTCAGCTGTCCTGTCTGTAGCCACCTTGTCTCACTCAGTCCCAGTACTCCTATCTTGTAGTTCTTCATCTCTCTTGCTACTTGTATGGTCCTTCCTACTTCATACATTGTCCTGATGTTCCATGTGGCTACTCTCGTTGTTGTCCTGGGTGTTAGAAGGGGGGTCGGCCTTGCAGCTTCCTTTCGGCTTTCACTGCAATGCGTCATAGGTCTCCGGGATGGAGACCCTTCCTCGCCCAGGTGAATGTCTCGGTTTGTTGCTGTCGATGCTTCAGTAACTTAGTGTTTTTTACAGGTAGGGCTGTTAACCCTACGCAAACCCGTTTAGCCTCTTGGAGAGGTGGTCCACATTCGTCTGACCTCTACCCTTCGACCTGTCCAGCTTGGGTGACCCTGCCAGGAGCATGTGCTCCTGCTGGCATAGTTCTCTGGGTCATTGAGGTACACAAGCCACTACCCCACGACAAGGGTTGGACCATGTAGGGACACACACACACACACACACACAATTTGAATCTGTTGAAGTTTCATGAATTCTGCAGATCTCATTCTGATTTATAGCCCTGCAAAATACATTCTAAAGAGCATGCCAACTTTCACACACATGCTGTGCTGAGAATTCCATTGTGCTCGGCAACAACGACACCCTCTTCAGTGAACTAAGACCAATGCCAAGGAATTCAAGCCAACTAACCTGAAGACAATGACAATGTCTTTCTCATTTGTGTAAGCAATGTTGGTGAAGTCGGCATTGCACAGGTTACAGTTGTCACCACGTGGCACAAAGCCACGGTTGGCTGCCCCGGTCAGACTGCGTAGGTGAACATACAAGTCGTGGTACAGGAGGTTTTTGCACGTCTCCATTAGCGTCTGAAAAATAGTAACATATACCCCATAAATCATTTTAAGAAATTCAGTATAGGATTTGCCTGAATCGTAGCAGGGATATTTCTAAACCAACGGCCAGTGCATTCAACTCTTCTTCATATATATAGTGCTTGTTACAGTGATTCCATACAACTACAAGCTAACAAGCTAAATGCATAACAAGACACTGGTACTGTCATAGTGGTGGAATTTTGGTGTTACTTGATTGTGAGTATGGCTCAGAATGACACACGTTACACTTCTCTGACACTATTCTAAAATGCAAAACTTTAAGTGACAAGGTCCAAGTCTCCAAGTGTTTACTCTCAATCATGCTAAAGTTTACCTCCTCATAGTTGTAATTCTCCAGCATGCCGATGATGAGTTCCTTGATCTCACCAAACTTGCCGGTGTTGTAGGCTGGATCCTGAAAGGAAAGGAAAAGCTCGAGAGTGAAATGGAAGTGGGTTGAAAAAAAGCACAGTGGAAACCAGTGACATAAATTTCACACATAGTTTCAATCTGTTGATGTCCCCCCCCCCCCCCCCCCCCCCCCCCGCACCCCCTCTCCACCCCCCCCCCCCTCCCTTTTCTGACATGCATGTGTCTGCTGATTATACAGTGTCAATCTGACTGATTGTCTTTTTTCCTAATACTGCACACAGAAGAAGAAATATGTCTCAATCTAATCTGACCTGCATGATCTTCTGCAACATGTCAGGGGGAGCGATATATCCCATCATGCTGTTCAACACATGGTGCGTCATTTCTTTAAAATCTGAAACAAGTGAATGACAAAATGTTGGCATCAACCTACAGACATCACAGCATCTTTTACTACACTTCCACACTGAAACTTGCTACCATAAAATAAGGCACAATTACCAAAGTAACATAACTTTTTTGGCAAGTTGCACAGTATCAAACAGTACGGAATGGCGTAAACAAGGGAGGGAATACTCACGGTCCAGGTAGTTTTTGTCACCGATGTCCTTCAGTTTTCGCTGTGGAGCCATGATGGCCTCCAACAAAGGAAACCACAAGGCCTGGGGATAACACAAACAGCAACAAAGTTATATGTGTTGTAAAAAAAAGGAAAAGACCACTGTCAGAATGTGCAGTGGCAGTGATGGAAATGACGTTAATGTGTTTAGATGTACATATCCGACAAAGTTATCAATATAATTATACCTCTCTTGCTGTTTTGTCCATCTTTCCAGAATTGCGCTGGCAAAGCTGCACCACCACATATAGCTCAGTCTCCACCTTAGAAAACAGCACCTCGATATCTGCAACAGGATTACTGATTACTTAATATGAGCTTCTACTTGTTTTAAAACAGAGGGTATGTGTTAAGCTTATTGGAGGTGGGGACTACAGTTCAGTCAGTTTCTCCCAACTGAATTAGAAAAGGAGAGTAGGTACCTGTGGGCTTGCTGTCTGCTTCTTGAAGAACTTGAACAACTTGTTTCAAATTCGTCTGTAGGTTCTGCAGAGGTAAAAAAAAAAGATCACACTTGTGTCAATCAATGGTCCAAACTCCCAACCTCATTGCAAAATATGCTTGTTTATAAATCTTTCCTGCATAGATAAACAAAAGATTTTATTCAAAGCACAAAAACAGCTTCCAGCCCTACTGATCCAACTTACACAGAATTGCTGAGGTCTGTGTGCCTGTGTTTCTGCACAGGGTAAGTGCAGCTGTCTGGAGCTCTTACTCCCTCTACATCAGGTAAACATTGGATCAGTTTAGGATTTATCATTACCACAGCTCATCACACAAGGTCCTGGTTCCTAAACCAGTGAACAGAACTCACCTGCAGCAGAATACCAAAAGCCCCTTGTATGTCTCCAGCTTTCTCTAGCAGATACGCTGTTGCCTCTGACACCTTGTGCTTCCGGCAGATCTGGAAACATAACCTGACAGCATAAGGATTAAAATTTAAAAAAATGTTTCTAAGGTCAGTTGTTGTGGTATTGCCGATAATACTGACACTGTCACACAGGCTGTTTTTTTGTTTGTTTGTTTGTTTTTTTAATGAAAGGTAGACAGACCTGCAAGGTTTCCTCTAGTCGATATCCTTCGTTCATCTTGATGAAGTTGCACACATCATGCGGGCGGAAACGGCACATGAGGTCGATGTACAGCTCAACAATATCAGGGTCAAGGTTCATCTGTTTCTCTGGGTTGATTGCGCTTCCATTGGTCTCCCTGGAAACAGCAGCACAGGTGAAAGCTACAAGTGTGAACCATCCACAGGATTACTTCAAGGTACAGAACCATTTCAGAACATTTCATGTAACACCTACAATGCGCTGAATCACTACACCAGAAATCACTCATGTCAACGACCCCCGTAGTGTAGTGGTTAGCACTTCGGACCATGGACCGGGAGACCCGGCTGTGAGTCCAAGCTGAGGCAAGCGGAATTTTTTCCTATCCAGAGCAGGTGTGCTATGGGCCTAATGGGGAAGCTGTTGCCACACAGCCGAGATTTACCCACTTCACGAGTGCGACTTTGGGGGTGCTTCCCTTGGTATGACACGTCTTATGATTTGGATGATCACACAGCTGGCACCGCAGGTGCTGTAGTTCCCAAGCCTGGTTAGTGCCGGGATATTTATGACAGGAAGCGTGGAATGTGGCCCTGTCCCGCAGTCCCAAACCACATGGACCTCCATAGCATCATCTTACCATCATCCTCATCTCCATCATCATGCCTAATAAAATCTGCCCCAGCTTCCGAGCCCTCCGTAGATTCCACCCATTACCTGGGAGGAACACCAATGGAACTGCCGAAAGAGTTGGGGCAGTAAAAAAAAAAAAAAAAAAAAAACTTGTGTCTTCAGCAGCAGATTTTTTTAAATTTTTTTTTTCATAACACTACACTGAAAATTTTTTTTAAAAGCACAACTATGAACACCAACAAATTTCATGGAATAAGTTTATCAGAAATTCGTCTTTACCGGATGATGATGGACATTTCAGAAGTCAGTTTATAGGGCATTATACCTGAAGGCCATAACCCCCTGTAGAAACTCGAAAAGGACGTTGGGCTTGTTGTTGAATTTGCTGATTACTGTCCTCAGACTCCCTGCCAGACTTGACATGACTGTTGTTGCTGCCTGCTTGCAGTCAATGGACACAAGCTCCTGTAACAAGGAAACGCATAATTTGAGACAGTGCGGACGCTAATATTTTATCATCTTTCAAGTACTTGCCCCTTGGTAACAGCGAGTTTTAACAAGAAGCAAACCATGCAAACAAAGAAAGTATTTTTTTTAAAAAGGGGTAACCAGAAGGGAACAGACTGACGGAGGACTGAGAAAGATAAGAAAACCAAACGACTTGAAACCTGCTCAGAATACGAGAAAGAAAAACAAATACAGAAGAACCAGTTTCAGTGTCAAGTGGAAAGACGCTGTGTCTGAAAAGAATAATTACTGCGCAAGTTGTTGTAAGTAAATGTGCAAAATGTCTACCTCCAGGTTTTTCAGGGCCTCCTCCTGCAGCCGTTTCTTTTCAGAATCGGAGTAGCCCTGGCTCTGAATGATGCTGTCGATGAAATTGAAGGAGTGGTACTGTGGGAAAAACATAAATATAAAACATGAAAAGCATAAAATAACTGTAGTTTCATTTAGCGAAGTAATTAGCACAAGTAATTAATACAGAAATTTTAAAAGGTTAAATAAAATTAAACGCAGCAGAATTTATATTATACTGAAAGAGAATCAATATGGAAGGCTTCTTTCCCTTGTTTCCCGCTGAGGTTCTCAATAGTTCTCAATATAATCACATGTCCACAAAACCCAATGTGTAAAAATAGAAAACAAAAATGTGAAAAGGCAGAAGAAGAAAAAGATGAGTACATGTACTCACCCTACGAGCTGGATCCTTGATGTAGCAGAGGAGAATGTTGTGGTACTCCCTCCTCTTCTCATACAGAAATTCACACACCCTGTAACTGTCACACAAAACAACACAAAATATCTTAAACAACACATCCCTTTCACAGAGCGTCAGGTATAAAGCAAACTAGCAAAACTGTCTCACAAAAATTGTTGTAAGTAAATGTGCAAAATGTCTACCGTTTCCGTTTCTATTTGTCTCACAAAACATTTGTCAATGGCTGCATACTAACAATTTTGCATTTTCAGCCAGTCGTAGGAGGCGAGTCTCGTCAAACTGAGCCAATCCTCCAGCGTGAATCAGCTCCATTAGCGCCTGTTGTCGCTCCTCGTGACGAGACTCATCCGCCGGATTTGACAGAAACTCCAGGACCTGAGGAGGCAGAACAAATGGAAATTGTTGGCAATGGCATGGCAAATGCATGTAACAACAATCTGAACGTCCAATCCTTATGAAACTTCTCTTGAGTTAAATGCTATGATGCAAAAAACATCTAACGCATAAATCAAACATTGTTCTTGATGCAAAAGTATGGACCCACTTCTAAAACAAAACTTATAATGAAAGGCAAACATTCACTTAGATCAATCATTACACATGCTGTTGTTTACAAACCTGCTCAAAGAGAACCCTGTTGACGATGATGGTGTTTTCGTGTCTGGCCATCTGACGTGCCAGAAATGTGAACAGCACCCCAACTTGTGTTGGCTGAAACAAAGAAAATGGATCTACAATAAAGTCCCAGTAACTGCAAGTGTATCTAAGAATCATATCAAATCAAATCACAGTGAGAATCATGAGCGCCCCCCCCCCCTCCCCCACCTTCACAAACACAAAATCAGTATTTTGCACAAGCAAAAAATTAGGCTACCCTCCCTCTTCAAATGACCTGTTGTGCATTCTTGCAAAATATACTGCATCGATGTTTACAAATCAGAAAAAATACATTACTGGTAAAAGGACTCCATTCAATCTTCTAGAACCATGTTACAAACACAGGATCACATGATAGCAGCACAAATGCAGTTCAAGAAATCTGCAGAAAGAACTCACCGAAAATCCAATACTCTCCACCATCACTTGAAGCAAGATATCCACAACTCGCTGTCGCTTCTGAATTCTGCAGACAAGTATGACTAAATCAGGTGTCCACATGTCAACAAACAGATTCTCACCATTCTTTTCTTCTATAGTACAGACACACACACACACACACACACACATACACATCACACACACACACACACACACACACACACACACACACACACACACAAGCGCATGCACACACGTTCATATGCAACACTGAACATAACAGGAAAACAATACAAAAATTCAGTCATTTTACCCACCCAGCTTCATCATTGAATTCTGGTTCTTCGAAAGCCTGCAAGGAGAAACAAATTTCCATAATTGAATAACAAATTGTTTAATCTCAGCAATGCAAAACCATATACCTGGTGACAAAAACACGTCTTGGAGAGCTTTCATACTTGCACACCATGAAGGGATGAAAGACATGCGAAACAATACTAGGTAATGATGGCTGACTTGCTAATTATACTCACCAGTGCAAGAACATTCAGAAACTCCCTTGTGTCGAACTGAAGCAGCGTCCTCAGATGGGGGTAAGCGGGCTCACCTGCAGGAGGAGGTAAAGAGGCATGAAAAAAATTCAGAACTGTACACGCCAATCAGGGAATTCAATGGCAGAGACAGGTGAGCCAGCCGAATCATGAGAGACTAGTTTCAATGACACAACACCCAGGTGAAAGTACCATTGCTCTGACTCAGTATTACTTTGTTTTGGGTTTGGCATTTGTTGTTGTTGTGGGCTCTTCTTGTTGGTTTTCGGAGGGGGGGGGGGAGGGGGTGTTCGGGGGGGGGGGGGGGGGGTGTTCGGGGGGGGGGGGGGGGGAGGGTTCGGGGGGGGGGGGGGGGGGGGGGTTACTTCTTTCCTCTTTCTTTTTTTTTTATATGTGCTGTGTATTGGGTTTTTTCTGTTGTTTTGTTTTGTTTTGTTTTTTTAGCAAAGATGACTGTGTGGTGTTTGCCTGGAAACATGCCTTTCCCTTTTCACAATCTTTTTACTCTAACCAACCATTCCCACAAAAGAGTAATCTGTGACTGCCTTGAACTACTCTGAAGCCCAATAAAATTACAACTCACTCTCTGGATGACCCTGTGTGTGTAGCGCAGTGATACATCTGAACACCTGATCTTTCACTGCAGACACCTGGGTGGGAGGGATGTCCCCCATTGGGTAGGCCCGGCCTGCCAGACAGCAGCTGCAAGCAGGTTAAAACAACATTACAGAAAACACCTGACATAATGTAAAGAACACAAAAGCCAAGCATATCCAATTAAAAACAACAGCCTCTGTTCTAAAGTCAAGCCCCTTCAAATGATTAGGAAAATAATACAAATGAATAACAAATGAAATCCATGACCCCCCCCCCCCCCCCCCAAAAAAAAAAAAAATAAATAAATAAAAAAATAAAAAATTACCAGTCATTTGAATATTAAGCATGAAAAAAAAAAATGCACTCTTCAACTGCAGTGCTTACCTGATGTACACGAGCAGCTTGTTGCCAAGTCGAATCTGATTATCTGCAATCACGAATGAAAACAAAACACCTGAACATCACGGAATGGCTATTGAAAAGAACGGCTGGATGAAATGGACCACATTTTCTTGTGTTGTTTCTGGTTTCTATACGATGAGCAGAGTTTTTAGTATGACAACACTAGCAGCAGCGTCTTGTCCTAATGGTTTAACTACACTAGTACACAGCACTGTCATCCAAATGTAAGTCGATTCAAAAGATCTCACTAACATACCTGTGAGTTGCTTGCCCCTACTGACGGCAGCGCCCAGCTGTGCCAGGAGTTGTTCCAACGGTGTGGTGTAGTCGTTCATGCCTCGCGTGTACACGTAGATGATGGCATCGTAAAGACTGTGACTCCAGCACAAGTTCACCACCTGAAAATGATACATGTTTGATGAGGACAGTCTACTGTGTACGAGAACATCACAGTCTAGTGGACTCTCTCACACACATGAACACAATCCTTGCAACATTACACACTCACATGCATGCACACACATGCACACACACACACACACACACACACACACACACACACACACACACACCACACACACGACCAGCCAAGATGACGATAATGTGGCAAAAGCTTTTGGTTGAGGGCAGTGAAGATTTGGAACATGGCTGTCTGGTTTTGAAGAGAAATTCTCTTAGGTCTTTGAGACGAGCTTGTCATTGTGCACACACACACACACACACACACACACACACACACACACACACACACACACACACACACACACTCACACACACACACTCCCCCACCTGATGGATGTCAAGACTGGCAATGTCCAGGTGGACGATGCACGACTCAACGCTGTCCAGCATCCCACGTGATTCATAGTGGTCAACGAAATCTTTCATCACAGCGGGCGGGATGGCCGTCAGACGGTCAGTCTGGATGTATGGTTCCAGACACTCCAGGAATGTTCCCTTGGCGATCACATCCACAGCAAATCGTTCGTAGATCCTCCCAAACAGTACATCCCTGCACATCATTGCAAAATCCACAGTTGTCAGTGTGTCGCTACAGACAATAAACTGCTTTACATTACTCATGTAACCCTTAACTCTTTGACGACGGAGCGCAATTTCTGACACACGATTTCCTATAGGAAATCGTGTGTCAGAAATTGCGCTCCGTCATCAAAGAGTTAAAAGCCCATGCAAAATTTGCAGTTTTCTTTATGAAATCTTCACATCACTAGCAGCCATTTCAAGCCATTATTATGCAATCTGCAGCGGCCTCTGGCCTAGTGGGAAGGCCCACGCCTGGCATAATAGTGGCTTAGTGGCTCCTACTGGTGTGCAGTGGCTTGTTCTTTTTAACCAGTCTTATCATATAGTGGGCAAGGGTGGGGGCGGGGCTGGGCTCTTCAGAGATAACTGTTTATCAATATTGATTAAGGTACTACATGTACTTCAAGTACATTTCAACGAAACTATTTGCCACCCTATTAATGTAAATGGCTTCTAGGCAAAATGTGCATACATGTACATGCAATGTCACCAGTGAGACTACAGGGGTAAAAATAACCATAATGAAAACAGTCTCTGAAATTCTGAAACGCCATATATGGAGATAGTTTTATTCGTTTCCCGTGTTTGTTCTCTTTGTTTGTTGTTGTCACTGTTTTCTGGAATTCTTTTTGTTTGTTTGTTTACTCACATTTTCTTCAGGTGAAGGCAGTAGTCAACACACACTGGAACTATTTCCTGCAGGGGACAAAACAACCATTCCTCAGTTAAATGACAGAGCATCTGCACGAAGTCTACCGTAATCAGTTTCAGGGAATGAGGGATGAAGCAAAATTATGAGTATTGACTGAATGATACACTTCAAATAGTTTGTGTACCTTTAAGTGGTCTCACATGTACATATATATATATTGCTGTCGTCATTGGCTCATGGTCACCATGATACGGTGACCATGACAACGAATGACGTGAGAGTGAGCGAGAGAATGGCGAATGGATGAGCGAGTGCATGTGTGTGTGCTTGTGTGTGTGTCTTCTTCAATGGATTAAACCCATTCATTCCGCCTGCAGTTCTCCCGACTGGTAACCTGCATGTTGTTCATCGTGTTCGTTTCCTGCATGGTGTGCGTGGATGGTTGGTCTGAATGCATGGGTTGCTTTGCAATTACACCGTCTCAACGGCCATACACCACGTCCTGGCAGTAGCAACACATAATCAGCTTGTAGTCAACCACGGAAAACGACTACAATATATACCGGGAACACTAAATGTTTGCCCTTGTCACACTTCTGGATGTTAGTAATATGGCTAAAACAGCCATCTCTCTACAGGAGCGCTAAGATGAGTGCAAGTCTTAGTGTTGGCAGAAACTGAAGTAGGTAAGTATTTTCCTGCGTCACTGTGCAGAACATGAAGCTCTTGTCGCGGTATGCTTACTTTAGCAACAAACACTAACACACAACATTTAACAGTTCAGTCATGAACATTTCATTCTACCAGTATGCACAACCACAAAAAAACTATCAGAAACCTATAACTACAAACAACAAAAAGAAACCAAAAGGGACAACAACAACACAAATTATGTAATTTTTGCCATTAACACAATAGGTGGTGATGTCACTGCCAATAATAAGAAAAGAGTTAATACTCCTTCATGCAGGTATGATAATGCATGTATACATGTACAACAAAACTAATTTCAAAATTAAACCCTACAGTGCATATAAAGTATTTCAGATTAACACCTGCTATCCAAAAGTGTCCATATACTGTGGGTATTACATGTACATGTACACGGATAACATGGAATGTAAATATTGGAAATATGTGTTGTCACAGGGTGTGCAAGGGTTAGGTGTGCATGAATGAAACTGAATGGAAAGTTCAGATTATCACCACAAAAAAACAAAACAACAAAACACAATGCCCTACTGATATTTCGGCAAGCGTGTTGCTTCACCTGGATATTCTAAAATGGAAGGTTCATCACTGAATATAAAAGAAAATAAAGTTTACTGTATTGGGTTTTGTGCATTTTTAATCTTGGGAAGGTTGTGAGAAGACAGAAACAGGACTTCTTTTTTTTCTTTTTTTTTTTAGACAGTAGCGGTAAAATGAACGGAAAATAGACAAGTACTTGCAAGTGTAAACATAAGTGCCTTTAAGTGTAAAAGTGAGCTGAATACATGTAAATGAACTGGTATTTGGGCATTTTTAATCTTGGGAAGGTTGTGAGAAGGTTAATCACTGAATATAGAAGAAAAAAAAGTTTACTGTATTGGGTTTTGTGCATTTTTAATCTTGGGAAGGTTGTGAGAAGACAGAAACAGGACTTTTTTTTTTTTTTTTTTTAGACAGTAGCGGTAAAATGAACGGAAAATAGACAAGTACTTGCAAGTGTAAACATAAGTGCCTTTAAGTGTAAAAGTGAGCTGAATACATGTAAATGAACTGGTTTCTCAGTGGGAAATCAAATGTCGCTGACGGAACCAGCAGTGTCAGACTGAGTAGATATGGGAGTGGGAATGAAAATAGTAATACATGTACTGTAGTAAAAACACATTTCACTATAGCTACACTGACAATTCAGTAGAGAGAGACAGTGCAGTAGGAAAATTCTCCAATATTGATATTATCTGATGGAGGATTTACCATTCATCTTCTCAACGGACATCGCAGGATTACAAAGTTGTTCAGAAAAAATTGCTCTCGCATGCATTTTGCATCTTATTCTGTAGCTGTCTCCGTATTCTACATCTTCTCAATGGACGTCGCAGGATTACAAAGTACTTCAGAAAAAAATTGCTATAGCAGGCATGTTGCATCTTCTTCTGTTGCTGTCTCTGTATTCTACATCTTCTCAACGGACATCGCAGGATTACAAAGTTGTTCAGAAAAAACTTGCTCTAGCATGCATTTTGCGTCTTATTCTGTTGCTGTCTCCGTATTCTACAGATGTAAAACCCATCTTTTTTTCACATACTGTACATAAATAAACACTGGACACATGCATGCACAAAAAAGTACTTCCTCACATCCTGACTGATCGCATGAAGGCAACACTAGAAATCACAAGGGTAACCGTTCATACTCCTACAGTACCTATTCTGAATAGGATGACAGAAACTTGTGTCAAAGTGATAATTACTCTTGTGACAACGAAGCAAAAAAATTGTTGAAGCTGATGTTTTCATCACTTTTCCCTTAAATGGTGAAATCAAGAATAAACAACTCTTGGGGTAGTTTCTGTTTTTGCTGTTGTTTTTTTCCCTTTCTCTCTTTTCTTTACTTTTTTTTTAAGTTTGGGGGGACAGGGGGGACTTTAGGGTTGCCCTCAAGCCAACTCACACAGGTCGACACAAGACACCGGAGGATATTATGAGCTGTGCACCACAACAGCACAAAGGCCAGCACACGTCTACAGGAGGATAAATAAAACAGGCGGATAGATACCTTAGACTTTCTTACCGAACTCTGTCCACAAAGCACAAGTCCATACAAAAGAAGACATTCACAACAATACTCTTTGGGAGAAAGAACAGCGGCAGATTTTCCGAGCATCAAGAATTTCCGTAAAACGTTTAACTGTTGTGCAGTGTTGGCCTTAGCATCATAAAGATGAATACTAAAAAGAAAAAAAGACAAAAAAAGACAAAACCCTTGAAATAAGTTGATTTTTTTCACAAAACTTGCCATTTTAACACAACAATGTAGACTTTGTTCCATTCAAGTATTTGTTTGTAGACAGCAAGTAAATACAGTTACATCAATGCTTTTCCCAGCTAAGTAAGTAC
This sequence comes from Batillaria attramentaria, assembly GCA_018292915.2. Classification (NCBI taxonomy): domain Eukaryota; kingdom Metazoa; phylum Mollusca; class Gastropoda; family Batillariidae; genus Batillaria; species Batillaria attramentaria. The sequence goes on from JACVVK020000004.1 coordinate 6,344,595, forward strand.
ACAGGACGAACACGTGAAGCAGGAGAATACGACTGGAAGAAAGATATGCCGCTCTGGACACATTTCAGTTTCAGACCAAAGATATGTTATCATCAGTAAAGCAAGTATACCTCTCAACATGCATGTCAGTCACAATTATTGGGTTTTTCACACAGAAACACTCTTTTGTCATTCGGTGAAAGGGCCTAAGCAAGGGATGTCCCGAAGGGAGCTCATAAGAACTTAAGGCCCCGATCTACGATCCCTCACGGCCGTACGGCACCGCCGTATGACTTTGCCTGATGAGGCATGCCGTACGGCAGGGGGCGCTACACGGTCTGGCAGTAAAATACAGCAGTGCCGGACGGAAGTACGTATTACAGTTTTCGCTCCATGGCGTGTGTTTTGGTTGGTGGGATTTTAAAGCATTTTCACTGGCTGCCGGACGCTTGAGGGATGCCTCACGCCGGATGAAATAGAACATGCTGGATCGCCATCAGGCATACGGCAGCGCCGAACAGTGACATCACATTCTGCCTGTTGCCACGGGAACGGGCAGTGCCGTACGGCCGTGAGGGATCGTGGATCGGGGCCTTTAGGCTCTTTTACCTTTTTGCCAGTGGCACTGAGATCCATGCAGTTAATCTATCACTGATCTGATGTGTGAATTGTAAGTATTGTTAATGTGGATTAGAGGACGGCTAGTACTGTGATCTGCACAAAGTGTTGGATCAGATCAAATGAAATCAGGAGACACCCACCTGGTAATAGTCCTCCAGTTCTTCGATGCGTCCCTTCTCCGGACACAGCTTCGTCATGGACAGGTCCACAAACTCAAAGAGAATGTCCATCATCTGCAGTACAAACAGAATGAGCTGAAAACACTCCTCTTAACAAGATGTTTGGTACAGGCAAAATATACAGATACAGATAACCTTATTGTCCATAAAGGAAATTTGTCTTCGGCTTCACCAACAATTAACGAATAAACACATGAGATAACACAAGGAGTGATGGCTTATAAAATCTCTCTCTCTCTCTCTCTCTCTCTCCTCATACCTCCTGGTGCAGTAGCACCAGAATTAATAAATTACATAAAAACACCAGTAATCAGATTAAATTTGTAAAAGACAGCTCGTCAGAGGAATGACTTAATCCCTAGTGAATCCATTATCAAAAACAGAAACAATCAATTAATTATAAAAATAAAGGTTTGAAAAAAAAAATCAATAATTTCATTTAGTGCAAAACAATCAGTGACAACAACTCATAGCGACAAGCAAAAAAGGCACATACCAGTTGTGAAACGACCTGCGTGCGCTTGCTGTGGGATGACGGCAGACCAATGACAGCCTTGGCTTTGCCCTCGTAGAAAGACAAGGCCAGTGCCAGGGCATCTTGGTACTGACCAGTCTTGACCATCACCTCAATACGCTGAAAATAAGACAAGTTACATCCACAAAACATGTCACCACAAATACAGCATATTATAAAGGATGTAAGAAGCATGCAAGCAAAGTACATAATGACAAGCTCGTCTCAAAGACCTGAGAGATTTTCTCTTCCAAACCAGACAGCCACCTCTTCACTGCCCTCACCCAATAGCTGTTGTCACATTATCATCATCTTGGCTGGTCGTGTGTGTGTGTGTGTGTGTGTGTGTGTGTGTGTAAGCCGGGGGCAGCGGAAGCCGTGTATGATGCTGCACATTATGTGCTTGTACGTATGTATGTATGTCTTAATATTATTATTATTCATGTCATGCACAGCTATTTTTACCAACAAAAAGGCGACCCTTGCTCTGGATACTGGAATCTTCCAGTGAAGACAGCAGCCACACTGGGTGACTAGAATAAGCATGACAGTTCAGTGACATGGTCTGCTCACCTCTTTCCATCCACGTAGCGTGTAGATGTGGACAGCTTTGGTCCCAAGAAGAAAGAGCTGGCCACTGTGGCTGATCACAGACTGGTAACAAGCCTGATCTCCTGCATAAGCCTGGAAAGAAAAACATGTACTTTTCATGAGCACACACACACACACACACACACACACACACACACACACACACACACACACACATGCATGCATGTAGATATGCATGCTCGCACACGCATGCACACACACACACATATGCGCGTGCAGATACACACACACACATATGCGCGCGCACATACACACACACACACACACACACACACACATACACAGCACACTGTCTTACCAATGCCTGACTGACGTTGCCTCCAGTAGCCAGTGACTTGAATATGCTGGTACTGTAGACTAGCTGTGCTTCAGAAACATCAATCACCTGTAGACAAACACACAGTGTGAAAACAATGGTATACACTGTGATGAACAAAATACCACTGGGAGAGATACAAAACCCTCTGTAAGTCTACTAGTGTTTGTGAGTTCACTGTTTCATGTAGCACACCGACACTGCTTCAGAAAGAACTGTACCTGGCAAACATACTCAACCTATCTGCTCAAACAAGACATCTACATCATCATACTTCTGCAAAACACTCTTGCAATACTTGTCCATACCTACCACCCACTGTACCACATTTTCAATTTTAATGATAAATTAAAAAATCAGTCAAACTTCCAGTTCTTCTTCTAAATGAACATCAGTGACATGAGATATCTATCTACCTCCACGCCACCCCCCACCCCCCCTTAAATGTATGTAATGAATTCAAACCTCCAGTTCTTCTTCTGAACGAACGTCAATGACACGAAGCTTTTCAGATCTGTCCAGGGTCACAAGAGTGCGTGGATTCATCCACTGAAATTCATGAAAACAATATCAATAACAATACTCATACAGTGTACTGTCATTAAACTAAAACATAAAAAGCTCCATGCATATATACAGCTACAACACATACTGGAAGTGTTGAAAAAACTGGAAAGCCCTGCTTCTAGAGAAATTACAATCAATAAATATTTGATGTTTTGCAATTGCACAATAAACACGAAGACAAACTTCCAGCACAAATACAGTATGATACACATAATCTACTAAGAATTTAGAGCAAGTCTGACGACAACAAGAACCAGTCAGTACTCATGTGCCAAGCATTTTGGACACTATTTCCTTCACCACTTTTCTCTCTGCTCCAACAGACAGTTAAAGTACTTCCAAAAAAGGTTTTTAAAAAGTAGGACTGCATTGTCAAGTGCCAACAAAGAGCAATCTTAAGCCTGCTCTTAACTGGGCACAGTGCGAGACACACACACGTGCACATCACAGTCGTTGCGCTCGGTGTGTTTACTAACTACAAAACTGAACACAGCTGTGCTTGGTGAGAAACCGATTGAAGATGCACTGTCCACCATGTTTGCGTGCCGAGTGACATAGTACAGCCAATTAGAATCTGTTGTGGAAACAACAGTCACAGTTGTGGCTATTCAAAACCCAGATTGCTGTGATGACGCCACAGCGGAAACCCCCAAAATCACAACTGTCACCACTGTGGACACTTACACTGTAATTTACTACCGTGACCTGTACTTTGTAAAGCCGGCCCTTAACTGGGCACTGCGGAGTGCCACAGTACAGTAGTAAGAAATTACAGTGTAAGTTCAAAGGAAACTATATACATCCAAAATATTCTGACACTCACAGCAATGCTGAGAATTTTGTAGGACAGCTGGATTTTCTGTAGACCCGACACGCGAATGTCCATGGGCCCAGCGCAGATCACCTGATAGAAGTAAACTGTTTGGTCGCGCCCGAAGGCAAGCACGGGATCAATGACTCGATCTTTTTCAGACACCTGGATGACGACAAACTGCCAGGCGAGCTGCGGCAAGGTAGACGGATCACCCTGCGATGAAAGTTTGAATCATCACTGGCTTGATTACAACCACCAACCCCTAGAATTCACTGCTGACTGTAAAGCACAACCTGAGACAAAAACTCAAACACCTCACTTGCACTAGTATAGCATTTATAGATTTTGTTAGGGGGTTTAGGGGTACATGAGAAATCTAAGGTGGACAATATGACTTGTGGTTTAAGCAAAATCATGCTTATTTAAAACAGTGCTTATTTTACCCCAAGTGGAATTTCACATTCGAGGCTGAAGAAAATTGTCTGCTCCAAATGATGCATTATTTGACTTTGCTGTCTAGATCTGAAATAAAACTGATGCTTTGTTTTAAAAAAAAACAAACAAAAAAAACCCACTCAAACACCAACAATGAAGGGTTGCGAGAAATTCCAACACCGGTACATTTTATGTGCTGGGTGTATCACAGGCAAAACCGCAACCCTAATAGTAGTCAAACGTCAAACAGTACAAACTGCAAAAGCACAAACCATTACAGACTAACTGAGCAGACATACCTTCAATGGATGTGTGAACATAACCTTCAGCTGGGGCCGTAAGGTGACCAGGAGCACCTGCAAAACGAGGCAAGCAAGAGACGCAGTGAGAAAGAATCAAACCTTCCATCACTACAGTACAGCTGGAAGTGCCCATTATTTTCTTCCTCTGAATCTGCATGCATACATACTAATGTTAGGTGCTGGCATTCAAACTGATACTTTATTCAGTTCTTACCACTACTGATTCCTACAGACCCTTGTGTTCTGATCACAAATGGACTTGACTCTGATTCTGCATGCTAAATGATAGTTGAAGCGTTCACGCACTGTTACACAGTCAAAACTTTAAAAAAAAATTTAAGCATCAACTATAGAACCCGAGCAATATCATGCTTGCGAAGAAAAACTAGAGACATACCTTTGACAGTGATGCCATAGCCAGCACAGTAACATCCTGCATGGGATGGTCCTTGATGGTGTAGTTCATGTGCAGAGGCTCGATCGTGCACACTTCACCACGACTGTAACATGTCCATCAGCGCTGTCAGGTTATTTGGAACCAAACAAGCCAATGCCAATGGCAAAACATGGTCCAGCAGGCAGTTTAACAGATTTTTCTTTCGGAACTTCCGTGCAGTTGTGTGTGCGTGTGCGTGTGTGTGTGTGAGAATATGATCTAGACCCTTTGCAAGAGGTGAGTAAGGTAAGTCGTTGTAATTGTTAGAAGAGGTTTAACATCCAATGTGATGCAATGTGTTTGATGCAAAATTAACTGTTAACAGTAAATACACAGTTTGAGCCCAGCTTATTGTAACCACTGCTCTTACCTTCCTGAGAACAGACACGTTGATTCACAAGACCGGACCCCAATCAGTCGCCTACAAAACAGCCGCAACAAGTTTGATATTTCAGTATCATGCTGAATACACACACAGACACAGAGTACTCCAGCAGTGGGACATTGAAAGATTGAGAGTGAAAGACTTAAACAGCAATGCCATGTTTAGTTCTGTTATACACATACAAAAATGAAATGAAATGAAATTTAAAAAAATTGAGACAGAGACCAGCTCCCCCCATCCACCTACTCCCCTCATAACAAAAAGACTGGTTCCCTGAGACTGATCTTGAAATGTGAAGAACTATTATAGTTATGGGTGTCATAATGAAAACTTTGATCCACTTCAAAAGCTATGTTCCACTTACTTGAACTCAAGTTCAAAAACAGATCCTCCGCTGTCACTGCAGACTGCCAAAACAAAACTGTCCGTGAACTGAAAAGAGATTTACAAAAGCACTGGTGACAACTTCAATATCATACTACATACCGTAACATAAATCTGTGGGTAACAGTTGACTAAAACCCTACACACTACCAATGCACTTCAAAATGATCAGATGCTTCATGTACCCAGCCTTTGTCACCCAGAGGGCACCTGGCTTAGTTCAAGCACTATAAACTGCAACTTTTATTTTCCAAATGACCCCTGCGGCTATTACTATGCTGCGGCTTATGCGTTGCTGAAAGTGAAATCAAGCCACCCTTGATTTTAGTGCACTTCATAATGAAAAGGGAAAGTGATCAGCGGCCTTCGGACTTGCCTGTGGTCGGACTCTTCCCAAGAACTGAAGTGTGTTAGGTGTTTCACTTTCACTCTGTGCTGACCATCTGTTACAGCTAATCCAACAATGCAGCTTATATGTTGCTGTTTTCTTCCCTCCTCCCCCCCCCCCCCTTTTTTTTTAAAAAAACAGTCGGGGGTGCAGCTTATATGACAAAGTAGCTTACAGTCCATGCACTACCATATATGTATAATATCGGGATACACATGCAAAACACTTACTTTGACATGGAGAACTGCTGTGCCTGGAGGATGCGCGTCTGTAATTGTCCGTATCAGCTTTCCACTGCTCAAGTCCCACATGGTGATCTAAAAACAAATAGGATCATTTACAGCACAAACCACATTAACTGCATGCACAAACTCATATGCATGTCCAAGCCCTTACATTGGTACTAGCACAGTCTCTGTATGTTCGCAAGTAATATGAAAATTTCAATAACAAAGTCTTGACTTGTGCGTGTGCACTGTATTTTTTTTTTTTTTTTTTTTTTTTAAGTGAGGCATCTACTTAAGGTGCATATATATTAATATATTAGTGACACCACTCTCTCCTCTTCTTTCAAATGGGTGGGTGGGTGAGTGTTTGGGGGTTTAACATCCTTTTCCACCACATATGGGTGATATCAAAGACGGGGCAACGATGAAAAAGCCAGCACAAATATTTGGCCCCAGCCGGGATATGAACTCACGACCCGAGCATTGGAAGTCCAACGCTCTACCATTCGGCCACCACGGCTCCCCTCTTCTTTCAAATGAAAACAAGTACAATAAAAATACTGCCAGTGCGTTGATGGATTACTTCAATCTATGGCAGGAAGAGGCTGCAACTTCTTCACATTACCTCCCTTACCCAGAGACCTACCCTTGGGCTCTGGTGACGATGAAGTGGGGAACTGCTAAAACAACTCACCTGTCCTTTTGCAAAGCCGCAAAGAAGTCGAGAGCAGTCCCTGTTGAAACTAAGCGCTGACACAGCCCCATACTGTGCACCCACTGCTGTACTGCCCAGACACCACTTGAGTACTTGCTTGGCATCTGCAGCAGAAACACTCACATGAACTTCATGCAACAGTTTGAAGGACATAATTAAGACTAAATTTATATTCACAATATTTTGACTATGCCCCTGCTACTTATTGCTGCAGTCTTTCTCTCTCTCTCTTTCTCTCTCTCTCTGTCATTTTCATTTATATGACTGTATACTTGTGTCGTTATCATCTCCGCGTTTCCTGAAACAATAATTTTTTTTCCTTCATTCATTCATTCTGTCTGTAACAGATTCAACTAAAACTCACCAAACACTAGCACCAGTCCATGAGACGTCCCAATCGCTATCAAAGTAGAAACCGCCTGGAACACACAACACAAAATTACGACCAACAGTCTCATGTCTTTTCACATGTAAAGTGGCAATGCCAGTAAAAAATCTCCAGTCCTGTGATCATAAACTGAACTAAACAAATCGTAGTTTTATTTTATACACAAGTCAAATAAACAGGCTTATAAAAGAAAAAGAGATTACTTACAATCGCAGTTGGCATCCCAGCATCGACACGATCCTAAAGGCAGTGTGCAGAAAAACAAATCAGACATTAGAAAAGACATTATCATCAGCAGTACCATACAAACACTTAGTGCCGCTCAGCTGGTGAAGTTCGTATGGTAAGGAGTGCAAATGTATCCCAGTCATCTGAAAGCAGGGCAAAATAATGTGCCCCAGCTCTCCACTCAGCGCGGTGCGTGTACCCTGTTCTTCAGTGCAGTCAGCTCTCAGGATATGTCTGCACTATTTTCATCAAAAAGCTTATTTCCGGTTACATAATTAAAAAGGATATTAAACACGAAGATACGTCTTCACCATCTGACAAAGTCTACATTTGCTTAATGCTTTCAGCCGTAACACGAAGTATGCAATCATGTGGCTTCAACTAGCGAGACCCAAATCCAGGATACATTTGTACCCCGTCCCACATAGCTGGGGTATATTTGCTCCCCCTGCAAATGACTGGGATACATTTGCACCCCCCTACCCCACCAACCCCACGAACAGGCGAACTATACCAACTAAGCCTTTGTGCATTACTCAGGGCCCGTATGTAATAGTCGAGGTTAGGGCTTTTAGCCCCCAGGTTAGAGTCTAACCTCGAACTAAACTATCTCTAGGGTTCAATTTTCTGTTGGTTTTTTGTTTTAAATCACGAAGCGGGCCCATTCCAGCAAGGTGCCTAAGCTATTATAGAAGGATTTTTTCTTCCTTTCTTCGCTTCCTTTTGTTTTTAATTTTGCTTTTGGGTTTCTTTTGCCCTAGTCTGGGTTAGGCCTGTAGCCGTGGGTTAAATTAACCTCGACTTTCACATACGGGCCCTGACTGATAAATCAACTGAATCATAAAATTACAAAATGACATGTAAGAGACCAACAATAAGCAGGCAAGCAATTCCCCTATGTAATGACTGCATGATGCAAACTATACTGGGCACTGTTCACTTATTACTCCTGTCTTATACAGTAACACTACAGATCTCCAATTCACATTCACAGGTTCTGCCTAGCAATCTTCTCACTGTCTTACCAGAGGAGTTAAACAGACATACAAAATGACACACAATGTGCAGAAACAATTCAGCATAATGCACTTACTGCGGCTGAGAGCACCTGTGCAGAAGCACTCTTGAGCTTGCTTGGTTTCAACACTGATCCATGAATGGTTTTGGGAGCTTTCAATCTAAAAACAGTGAAATTTAGATTTTAAAAAATACGTTTTGACCAATTACTGTTTATTGACAGTGTGTGTGAGCAGATCACTTTATGAGTGAGTGTCTGTATATATCTATATCACTATTACTTACTATTGTCAGCATGCATGCATGCATGCACAATTTTGCACAAGGACATATTTTTATGGTTGTCTGTAAAATCATGCACGTATATTACTTGTTTGAAAATCTTTCATGTGGGTTCACAATTTCATGGAAAAAATGCAACTCTTCTCATACCGTTCTCTGCGGCGCGTCTCCATACTCTCAACACTTGACAGGGACGATGTTTCACCTGAATCCCCTTTGAGAAGTTGGACAGCAGCAGGAGTTGCAACTTGAATCTCATCATCTTCCAAAACATCTTCATCAGGCTGAGAGTGTGAGTTGGACAGGAAAGAAAATGTAGTCTGAGTACCCATATTCCTGGCTTCTAGTTTTCATAGATCAAACGTTGCAGTGGCAATATTCATCATGAAACAAACAGTGTTCATTAAAGTATTAAAGTATTCTGAGGTTCACTGACAACCTTATTTGTAACTGTTGTCTATATCTGTCAAGAAAACCCATCATGCATAAATTACACAAGTAGAGCGCTAGAAGCGGTAGAAGTGTATGACAAAAACATCCTGCTGGCACTGATGCCTCACCTCATTAAGAATGCTCTCAAGCGTTGGTGGTTTGTCTACTGTGGGTAAATCAAATTCTGCATCATCAAGGTTCTCGAGCTGAAACAGCACACACACACACACACACACACACACACACACACACACAAAATACAACTTCGTCCAGAAACTGTTGTGATCTCTCCCTCTGTCTGTGGATCCCCCCCCACACACACACACACACGTGTTGTATGCATCCAAAGGAAGCATCTACACCAGCTTTCAACCAATGTAAACTTATTAGCACTATAATATTACACATCTGAACCTTTATACACTAATACAGAGACAAGCAAGCCGTAAGACATGACCAAGATAGGGGTCATTCCATGAATCAAAAACGCACCAAAAGGCTATTGCCTACGTTCATTTTGGATGACTGAATTATGAATGCGTGCGTTCGTCTTTTACCTCATCAAAATCTAGACTGAGCGGCTTGCTAGCGCCAGATCCAGACGCCGAATCGGCCTGTGTCTCTGCCGACTCCTCCTCCATGTTTGCAACGGAAATACTCGCAGTTGTCGCCCATTATTGATTCCCACTTTGAATCCTCGTTGACTCCTGGGAAAAGCAGGCCAGTTGCCCCTCCTGTAATCCTGGACGTGACTTCCCCGATCACTCATGGGTTAGCCGTAACTATTGTGTCGCTAGCTTGCTCCTTGCCATAGAATGCGGTTTTGGAAGGAGATTAATCCCATTTATGAGGTAAATCTTAATAGTGGCGTATTTAATGAGCATGGTGATTAGTAAGTGTGTGTGTGTGGGTGCATGTGCGCCACGGTGGGTGTGCATGTGCGTGTGCGTGCGTGCATGCGTGTGTGTTCGCGTGCTATTGTTGTACATATTCAACTATGTGCCCCAGAGAGTGGCATTCATGATGGCTTATGGAGGCCGCACAAAATGGTCAATGGGAGACAATCTGTATTCTGAATTTATGACTGACTGACATCAGTGGACTCAGTACTGAATAAACAACCCGCAAATGAGTATTTGATCCATGATTGACGCTAATCACCACTTAGTTGAGCTTTAGCTCTGTGTGTGTGTGTGTGTGTGTGTGTGTGTGTGTGTGTGTGTGTGTGTGTGTGTGTGTGTGTGTGTGTGTGTGTGTGTGTGGTGTGTGTGTGTGTGTGTGTGTGTGTGTGTGTGTGTGTGTGTGTGTGTGTGTGTGTGCACGGACGGTGTGTGTGTGTGTGTGTGTGTGTGTGTGTGTGTGTGTGTGTGTGTGTGTGTGTGTGTGTGCACGGTGTGTGATGTGTGTGTGTGTGTGTGTGTGTGTGTGTGTGTGTGTGTGTGTGTGTGTGTGTGTGTGTGTGTGTGTGTGTGTGTGTGTGTGTGTGTGTGTTTGATCCAGCAGGCATTGTTATTGATGTTCAGTTGTGCATGCCGGTTTATACTGATTTGTCTCTTGTTATTTTATCGCAAAGTTGAATTTTCAAGTTTGAGTGTCAGACAGGCTGACATTGTGTAAAGCCGGCCGCACCACAGCACACAGCAACTTGCCATGTATTTATGTTTTGTGGCATAAACTGACGCACGTCACTGTCTTGCAGTTTGCGGACTCAGTCCTTTGTAAAATACGTACAGAGAAAGGCACGCATTGTTTGAACATAATTATTTGGGTAGGCCTACAAAGCAAATTTAGAGCTTGAAAAGCATGCGTAACTGCCCCCCCCCCCCCCCCCCCGCACACACACACAGAGGCGCAATCGGCCATTCCGGCAGAGGCACCGATGCAGAACACGACACTTAATTTGTTGATGGGTCTATTGTAATAATTACCTGGTTAAAAAAAAAACCAAAAAAAACAACTAGTAAACCAACAAAGCAATGATTATAATACAAGCACAGGTCACCATTCTGAAACATGACAAGCGCAGGGGCCATTCCAAAATATCATTTGTTCGAAACTGAGTAGACGGTCAGTTACGTCGGCACGTTTCTCAGTTCCTAGTTATGCAATCTCTGCTTCACACAACGACTGAACACTATGCGGAGTCCTTCGTCAAACTGATAAGTATAGAGAAAGGCACGCCGCATTGCTTGAACATAATTATTAGGGTAAAAGCGATTCATTAATCTGGAGACAGAAACTGAAGGCATGTGTAATCGCTTACCGTCCGTCCACTGATTTTCGAACAATATTGTTGGAACCGCCCGCTGTCTACCGTGTGCGTGTTTGGGTGTGCACTGGTGTGTGTGTGTGTGTGTGTGTGTGTGTGTGTGTGTGTGTGTGTGTGTGTGTGTGTGTGTGTGTGTGTGTGTGTGTGTGTGTGTGCCCGTCAGTGTTGTTCACTGACCTAGGGGATCGGGCGAGAGGATCGTCAGTGTGTGTGTGTGTGTGTGTGTGTGTGTGTGTGTGTGTGTGTGTGTGTGTGTGTGTGTGTGTGTGTGTGTGTGTGTGAGAGAGAGAGAGAGAGAGAGTGTGTGTGTGTCAGTGTGTCTGTTCGCGCGCGTGTGTATGTGTGTGGCTCACGTGACAATCACACTGGTTCTCTCACACACTGGGCATGAACACTGTGACGTTACAATCGCGTGATGCCAAGGGCCAGCGGCTCAGCAGTTTAAGTTTCGGAATTCTAGAACTGCATTTTTTTTTTTTAAATTCAGTTTTTGGGGCTGAACATTTCCAAAGCAGAAGGGAAGGAAGCCGGAGTACCCGGATTGAAACCCCCGCCGACGGTCTGCCCGAATCAGTGAGGTGCCACATTCGAGAAACAAAAATTCTTCGACCCGTGTATTCTTCACCGATATACATAAACGGGCATATATTTTGTCAGTGGTGTTTCTGACTGCTGACCACACAAAATGGTTCTTCAGTTTTGCAACAGAGCCAAATGCAAACATCCTATTTTGTGATTTTCTTTTTACGTTTTATTTGTTTAGTTAGGAATTTGTGTCGTCGCTAGTTTTGTATGTTGTTGTTGCTTTCTTTCCCGCCGGGAGGGAACTTAGCCGGTTGCCAGTGTTCAGTTGTTGTCTGGCGTTAGTTGTTTCAAGTTGACTGAGCCACATAGAGACTGTGAGCCGGAGAGAGAGAAAGAAAGAGGGGGCACGTAAAGTGGACAGCCTGGCCCCGCGAGGCGGGGGCTACACACACACACACACACACACACACACACACACACACACACACCGTGCACACACACACACACACACACACACACACACACACACCGTCCACACACACACACACACACACACACACACACACTGACACACACACACACACACACACACACACACACACACACACACACACCCCGACGGCGCATTTCACCGGCCCCCTCTGCCCTGGGGCGGACAGACGTCAGTCACAGACTAGTCAGTGTTAGGTTCATAAATAAGTGAACCAAGGGAATTGAGCGTCCTTACGATGGGCAAGTTAATCGTCTCGGTACTTGCCGGGATTAGTCAGTACAGCCATGCGAGTCCGGCAGTGAACCGTCCGGTCAATTAACACACATAGTATATAAATTACTGATATCAGTACTGATATGTTTTTCTTTCGGGCGTTCTGAGCTGTTTTCGTGGTATCTATCAGCACACCACATCATGGACACCAAGCTGGACGGCGACAGCGTCTGTAATGCTGGCACTGAGCCAACACTAGCGTCAGTACTAGGCGGCGGCCAGTCAGCAGGGCCGTAGTACCCGGTGTAGCATCCGGTCCGGTCCCCCCTCTGAAGTAGTCCCCCGGGGGACCAATTCGTGGCAAAAACTGCTCTATAATGGTCCCCCCCTTAGACATCCAGCCTCGTTTTCGACTGGTCCCCCTGGGCGATTTTGGTCCCCCCTCGCATCCAAAATAGGCCCCCTCTCGAACTGGTCCCCCTCTTTTCTAACCAATGTAGAGCTATGTCAGTATTTATTTTTAACTTTATTGTTACAAAACTTTATTGTCCCCAAAAGCACAGGGCCATAGGAACATTTTTTTTTCTTTTTTTTCCCGATTTATGTGCTTGTTGTTATTTTTGTGTGTGTGAGATATATTTGTTTGGTTGTTGGTTCTTGTTTCTTTCAGTTGTTTTTTTGCATTGGTTCTTTTTTTTTTTGTTTTTGTTTATGAGATGGTTGTACCGAATACTAAACATTATTACTAGAATTTCAAACAATAAATAAATAAGTCAATCAATATTCTCTCTCTCTCTCTCTCTCTCTCTCCCCCCCCCCCCCCCACTCTCTATCTCTCTCTCTCTAGCAAAACCTGAAATAGACATTTACGTTCTTTGACAAGAAAAACTTTATTTCAAAAGGTATGTCCAGTCAAACTGTGTCAAAGAAACAAGAAATGAAACAAGAAACAGTTAATGAATAGCAAAGAGTTGCAACAGAAATTGTTAACCAGAGCGCTGTGCACTTTATAACGCAACATAAATGTAAATTAATAAATTGTTAATCGCACATCTTGTCCTGAAATGAGCAAAATAATAACAATAGCAAAGTACAAAACAAACTTCTACCGTACTGTCTTTGCATGAAACGTCATCGAATGCATGAAAGTCCACATTTCCTGTCAATTTTTTTAAACTGGAAATAGCATTTAGAGAATAACATCAAAGACCAAGTATCTAATATTTTCTATACAACGCCATAGAAAAATATTTCTTCAAAATTAAGTAAGTGTCCATGACATGAAAACTAGTTGCCACCTTTGGCTTTCAGCGTACTTCAAGTAGACAGTCAAGACTGAGTACCAGTGTCTCAAATCATGACGCTTGAAACAACAAAAACAGCAGAAGACTAACAGTTCTGGTCTAAGGAGTGACACAAAAAACAGGAGCAAAGTGATGTCCAAGATTCATTATATAAATTGCTCTGTCTGTTTTCAATGGGGCCGATTGCCAAACTGGCCCGTATTTCAGCCACCTAGGTTGTCGGCCTGGAGCCTCTCTTGTGAACACATACACGGGCGTGTCCAAGAGGGTGGCTGCAGCAAATATCTCAACCTCGGTGGCCCAAGTACGGTCGTTTCTCATGTTTGATGTCGCGACGTAATTTTCACGTGCGCTCGTTCCGTAGAAGCGTTTGTCATTCTTTTCAATCCAATCGCAAATGATATTTCGGAATTCCTTATATTTCGACTCAGTCCCCAAAACAACAAAGCTCACAGACCGGAAAAAACAATTCCCATCTCCTTTTACGCTAACGCTATCGAGAGGTGTAGCCGTAATGTCAACTTCAACACTTTCCCTTGAGGGGTGCCGCCTGAAAAGTCTGGGGAAATTCAAACTGGAGGCCCGATCCTTTTGCCAGGCACCATCAACGGGGTGGAACTTCATTCTCAATGGCGGCTGGCAAGAGGGGTCAGCCTGTGGATGATAGGAGGGGTCAGCCTGTGGAGCATGGGAGGGGTCAGCCTGTGGATGATAGGAGGGGTCAGCCTGTGGATGATAGGAGGGGTCAGCCTGTGGAGCATGGGAGGGGTCAGCCTGTGGAGTATGGGAGGGGTCAGCCTGTGGATGATAGGAGGGGTCAGCCTGTGGAGCATGGGAGGGGTCAGCCTGTGGATGATAGGAGGGGTCAGCCTGTGGAGCATGGGAGGGGTCAGCCTGTGGATGATAGGAGGGGTCAGCCTGTGGAGCATGGGAGGGGTCAGCGTTGTCCTGTGTACGATCATGGAACAATTTGACGTTGCTGATATTGTAGAGATTCTTCAGTATTTTCCCACTTTTAGTGTTCTTCAGTTGAAGTCGACCCTTCGGCAACACACTTATGACCTCATATGGCCCGACGAATCTTGGTGCCATCTTGCCTCCCATTCTGTGTACTCGTGCAGCATTGATGATTAAGACTTTGTCTCCGATGCGGAACCCGTGGTCATATGCACGCCTGCTGTCATAGTACTCTTTCTGCTTCTTCTGCGCCCTTGAAATGTTTTCACCAATTTTGTTCTTGACTTCCTCGTGAATCCCCTTCATAGTGTCCATGATTTCTTCGTTCAGATCTTGCTCGTTGGCATCACCAGTGACGTCAAATGGTAGTTTTGCCTGCTCACCATACAATGCCAAAAAGGGTGAAAACTGTGTAGACTTGTGAACGGATGTTCGGTAGGCGAACAGGGCTGCTGGCAAGAATTCATCCCAATCATCATTGTCTGTGATCTTTACCAAAGTGTCTTTGAGTGTCCTATTGTCCCTCTCCCGTTGGCCGTTCGTCTCAGGGTGGTAGGCCGAAGAAATGCGATGGTTGATATTGAAACGGTCGGTGAGAATATCAAGCGCAAAGTTAATGAACTCACGGCCTTGGTCAGTTATGAGGGAATCAAACGCGCCAAAGATGAAGATGGTTTCGTACATGAATCTGGCAACTTCCTCTGAACTCTTGCACGGGATGGCCTTGGCAACGGGAAACTTTGTAAAGTGGTCTGTGAGGGCAACAATGTACTGGTTACCTCTGTCAGTGACCTGCAAAGGTCCTATGATGTCCATTCCAACGAGGCTCCACTTCTTTTTGGGCACTGGGATGGGGTGAAGCGGTGCTGCTGGCTTCTTTCTGCAAGCGTTCATGTTCTGGCACACACAGCATGATCTGCAGTAGTCTTCAACCTCCTGTTTCATTCCATGCCAGAAGTAACGCTCCAAGACCTAGAGAGAAAAAAGAGTAATGAAATATTTATAAATACTATGTCTTAAAGATAACTGGTAGATAACAGTGTGTGTGTGTGTGGGGGGGGGGGGGTGTGAGTGAGAGAGAGAGAGAGAGAGAGAGAGCCAGCAAAGGAAATGTCTTCAATCCGGAAAATGTCCGTTATATACCGAAGACATCGGCTATACCGGAAAATTTACGTTATATACGGAGTCATCGGATATAACGTCCACCAGGACAAAAGTGGCCGCTATATCCGATGTGTTGGTTATACCAGACATACCAGAAACACACAAAACCTCGTTCCCATTCTAAAGCCTGTTAAAACTGGGAGTACAAAAACGGGTGCTCACCTTCTTATAAGTCTTGTTCATCCCCAAATGTCCTCCGCTCACATAGTTGTCATGAAACTCTTGCAATATCTCTGGAACCTGGTTCCTCTTTGCCACGAGGATTCCGTCGTGGTAGAGCACATCCTCTCGAATTGTGTATTTTGCAGCAGTCTTTCTCAACTGTCTCTTTTTAACTTTAGTCACATCACGGTTTTCCCCTTTCGCGGTCAGAGGGTAAGTGCCATTTTTCAAATAGTTCAACACGTTGTCATACAGAGTGTCGTCCATGATGATAGTCAATGAAAAACGAAGACTGGTTGACGGAATGAATTGTCGTGTACTTATAATTATAGGCATGTTTGACACGAGTCACGTGACGTGTCAAGAAGCGTGGCGATGTTTGACACGAGTCACGTGACGTGTCAAGAAGCGTGGCGACCGTTTTCTCATCCCACAAAAAAAAAAAAAGAAGAGAAAACAAATCTAAACTTTTAAAAGTGATTTAACTTCGTAGATTTGCCGTTCTATGTAGCCTATACTTTTGTTTTTTAGTGGCGACCGTTTTCTCATCCCACAAAAAAAAAGAGAAAATAAAAAACAAAAGTATAGGCTACATAGAACGGCAAATCTACGAAGTTAAATCACTTTTAAAAGTTTAGATTTGACACTGTAACCTTGACCCAGTTCAAGATCATCTTGAATAACATCTCTGTACAAAAATGAAAATAATTATACATATAACGAAAGAGGGGTGTGTGTGTGTGTGTGTGTGTGTGTGTGTGTGTGTGTGTGTGTGTGTGTGTGTGTGTGTGTGTGTGTGTGTGTGTGTGTTTGCGTGCGTGCGTGCGTGAGTGAGTGTGCACGCGTGCGTGAGTGCGTGCATAATGTGTGTGTGTGTGTGTGTTTGAGAGATGGGGGGAGGAGAGAAAGTGTGGGGGGCGAGAGAGAGAGAGAGAGAGAGAGAGAGAGAGAGAGTGAGAGAGATCCAGAGTCACGTTTTCTACTGAGTTGACACACACTATAACAATAAAGTTAAAAATAAATACTGACTACATTGGTTAGAAAAGAGGGGGACCACTTCGAGAGGGGGCCTATTTTGGATGCGAGGGGGGACCAAAATCGCCCAGGGGGACCAGTCGAAAACGAGGCTGGATGTCTAAGGGGGGACCATTATAGAGCAGTTTTTGCCACGAATTGGTCCCCCGGGGGACTACTTCAGAGGGGGGACCGGACCGGATCCTACACCGGGTCCGGCGGTCCGGCGAGCGCCGGACCAATAATTTCGTAAAAGAGAGAGAGAGAGAGGAGCGAAGAACATATATTTCGAATATACGGCCTTTTGAGACGACCTCATATACTTTTTTATTAACAAGTTGCGCGACTATACTTTTTGTTCCTTCCATGCTGCTTCTATTATTTTCCTCATTCTTTTCCTACAAGTGCCTTTGCAATGAACGATTGTCATTTGGGGCAGGAGTTGGGTATGGGAGGGCGTGTGGGTTGCCGCCGGACCAATCCTGAGGAGCCTGCTAGTGCTACGGCCCTGGTCAGTGACTGACCGGCAACACTGAGCGCTCCATTAGTGCCGGTAACTGACAGTCGTAGAATTTGAATCAGTGTTCGCGGACCCCACCCCGGCGGCCATATGCTCGCGCGGGGAGCCGGGGTGGCCGAATGGTAGAGCGTTGGACTTCTAATGCTCGGGTGGTGAGTTCGTATCCCGGCTGGGGCCAAATATTTGTACTAGTACTGGCTTTTCCATCGGCGTTGCCCCGTCCGGCTTTGATATCACCGGCCCCGGCGTATGTGGTGGAAAAGGACGTTAGACCCCCAAACACCCACCCATATGCTCGCGCACTGAAGGTGTAAAACAACATTGTTTCGCATTGAGAGGTGTAATTACCATCAAGACAGAATATTTCGAGCGTACACTGGCAGGCGAACTCGAGTCACGTGCGATCGCGAAACTGTTCCGGCCAAAACTGACATCAGTAACTCAGTAAGATGGCCGCCGCCTTAGCAAAGCTGGAACTGAATTAGCCGGCCGTGTACTGAACTTGCGCAGATTCGAAATGTGAAAGATGACTGATTAAAAAAACAACAACTGAAAACTGACAAGAACAAAATAAAACCTAGTGTAAAACACACACCGAAAAGGAGAGAGAGAGAGAGAGAGACTAACCAGCTGAACGACAGAGGCTCGTTTTCCATGTTCTCTGACCCTGTGACCCCTCTCTTTTTTCGCCCCTACTCCCACCCCCGTCCCCATCTCCCAAAGCTCCCCTTCCCCTCCCTCCATTACCACCATCACGCACACAGGTACGTTTCCATTGACAACCACAGGTCCGTGCTCTGGAACGACATTTACCTCCTTCCCTCACCTGTGTGCCTCTCCCCCCATCACCTGCACACGACGGTGAGTCTGCCAACGACATGAAATCTTGATGTGCCGCTATTTTCCTTGCGCCGGTCAGCCAAGAGGGAGTTCATAAATACTCATGCGCACCACAGCCGCTTCAGCGCCGCCACGAATAGGTAAACAACAACACAACACACACACACACACACACACACACACACACACACACACACACACACACACACACAAATAGTCTAGACGTTGCAGACGCTTTAATTTCACATTGTTATTCTTGCTGTAGTTTTACTTCTGGTGGGATGAGGTAATCAGATTGTTTTTTGTTTTGTTTTTTCAAGACCGCGACAGAATAAATCTCGTGGCTCGTTCAGCACAATCGGCCGCCCTCCTCAGTCGCGATGCAGACGTGGCGTTGTGTGATCTAGTGGTGAAGCGACATCGTCACCACACTGAATGCGAGAGGTCAGGTTCGAGTCCCACTCGGGCACAGAATTTTTCCTTCTCGTACGTGACATCGTTCATTCGAGCCGACCGTCGGGGGTTTTCTCCGGGTACTCCGGCTTCCTCCCCCCTCTGCTTTGAAAATGTTTAGCCCACAATATTTGAAAATGAATGCAATTCTAAATTCCGAAACTTCAGTAGCTGAGCTGACCCTTCGCACCAGGGGATTGTAATGTGTTCATGCCCAATGTGTGAGAGAATGCGTGTGTTTCACGTGAGCGTGCGTGTTGGGTTAAGTTCGCGGCGCTTTCAGCCGTTTCAAGAAATTGGGAAAAGCGCCTTTAACAATACTTATCTATTTATCTACCTGTTTAATAAGTGAATGCTAGTGTATGTTCGGGTATAATTAGTGCAGTTTTCCCACTAAGTAACGGTCAGAACATGCTGTTCACAAATCCATTTTACCAAACCACTTAGAAAAAAATTCCCTTTGTGTAAGCGACTTAGAAACAAATTCTCTTTGTGTAAGCGACTTTCTATCATGAAGACTGAAGTTCATTGGTTGTTGGGACGAAACCATTCAAACACAGAAGAGAGACAAATCAGGCTGATGCGCAAATGTAATTCAATCAAATGACGCTTGAATTTCAGTCAAACCGAGGTAGACAATTTTCCGCGAACATACAAACGTCACAACCAAACAACTTCCCACTGTGGCACCGTATCTCCCGCACACATGAAATGCATGGCACATTATAGTACGGTCACCTCGCCATCGTCTAAACGGTTGTTCTGCATAGATTGTCATAGCAAACCAGGAATGGAACGCGTAGACATTTTCCCACAATCAAGGCGGGGTTCTTGGGGTCAGTCAAGCCACTGTCACCTGCCTCTGGAGCCGGTGTAACACGGTAGCCTAGTGGTTAAGAGACTGTCACCAATGCGAGAGGTCAGGTGCGAGTCCCACTCGGGGCAAAGAATTTTTTCCTTCTCGTAAGTGGTACCGTTCATTCGGGCCGACCGTCGGGGGTTCTCTCCGGGTACTCCGGCTTCCTCCCCCTCTGCTTTGGAAATATTCAGCCCAGAAAATTTGAAAAGAAATGCAATTCTAAATTCTGAAACTTAATAGCTTAAAGAAACTGGGTTAAGCGCCTATACAATACTCATTAGTAGTAGTAGCTGTAGTAGTAGTATTAAAACGTTCCACTAGAAAGACTACTTCTTCGTTTATGCAAAAGCCGTTTGGAAGATCTTTCTCAGTTTTAGCTGCGTATGTATACACGGTATCAATTGTATGCGAAACAGGCGCAGCCATTCTTGCGAATAAAGATAAAATACCTCCCCATTTTGTTGAAAGAGGCTAATGCTACCATTTTAATGTTCACAGATCGTTCTGAGCTGTTTTCATGGTATCTATCACCACACCACGTAGACACCTGGACAGTGACAGCGTCTGCAATGCTGGCACTGAGCTTACAGAAGCGTACTCGATGACCGTGCTGACGCGGCGACCATACTGAGCGCTGCAATAGTTAACAACAGTCGTAGAATCTGAATGTTCGACCGCTCGGATAAAGTGTAAAACTGTAGAGAATTGAGTTTTTAATTTTTATTTTAGTACCAGCGTTTGTAGTTAGATGTAGGATGTTTGCCGTAGTTTAGTTCTTGGTAGTAGTTCGCTATTAGTTTCTAGTTAGTCCCTGGTTTAGTATCGAGAGAAGTCACGTTGCTTGGCCTTCCCACCTCCCTTCCCCTCGCGTGCGCGCACGCTGGTCAGGCCCAAGGTCGTTCCGCGAGCCCGCCACGCCTGGCCCCTCCCTATAAAAACCCCTGTTTTCGCGCCGAAAATCAGAGCGCTCCCAACTTTTGGATTACCCCCCTCGGGCCGACCAAATTTCCCGACTAAATTCCTCATTGTGTGGATTATTTTTGTGGTTGTGTTTCCTTTGGCTACGGGCGAGCGGACCGCAGAACGTAAGTGTCCCAGTTTCTTTTGGTCATTACTTAGTGATTCAGTCACTGAGTCTGGTCAGTTTCCAAGTTTTTACTGAGGTAAACGCTATTTTCGTTACTTTATTTTTGAAACTGACTTTAGTGCATAAATTGTGTGAACTAGTGCGTTCTTTTATATTAAGTTCTTGTAAGTGAATTCCTTCCCGCATAGTTCCCATGCAGTTTTATAGTTTTACCAGCGTTAGTGAGTGTGAATTCAGTATTTTTACCGCTGATGCTTAGACGCTCAGCGTGCACTGACCCCTAGCCCGTGTAACCTTTGCCCGGCAGCGAGCGAGCGAGCGTGCGCGCACCGCGAACTTCTGATTCTCGCGACTACACAGTCACCGCAGTGGAGAAATTCTATTTTTAGTAATTCTTAGCGCCCAGCCTTACCGTTTCCCCTCTCCCAGGAATTCCCAGGCCTACGTAGAGTTTGTTTTTATGTTAATTTTTATTCGGGTTCCGCGCTCCGCTTCTTTTTTTGTTTTGTTTGTTTGTTAGTTGGAACAGTTTGATAAGGGTTCCGTGATTTATGCTAATCAGTTTTGTTTGTTATTTTAGACGTGCTCATTTTGTTAGTTAGGATTAGTTTGCTTTTCCCTTTTGTTTTGGTTATTTCATTTTTTGTGCTAGTTCTATTTGTAAAGTGACCACCAGACAGCATAGTAGTCGTACAAGAGATTATATTTTTCTCCGAATCTGTGCCATAATCAATCGTAATTCCTTTCTTTTGTTGATTTGTGCCATGATTTACTAAGTGATTACTGTGATTTTCCCTTTTTGTTTGTTACCTTATTTTTGGAATAATCACTATGTTTGAACGTTTCTCTCCTCTCAGTTATTGATAGTGTGTGTTAGGGAGTGATTGTGTGAGTGAAGTGAGTGCGTGCTAAAGCAAGCGTGATTCACATCTTCTGAGAGCTTGCACAGGCCGTGTCCTCAATTACAGACTCGCAGACACACACCAGACATCCACTGCCCCTTACATACGCTAACTAAAATTATGCGCACCTTTATTTTTTATTAATGTAACCTACACACGACGACACCTTCCCTCCCGGCGTTACAAAACGACATTGTAAGAATTGTACTAATCATCAAGAGTAGAGTATTTCGAACGTGCACTGAGGCGCACCCACGAGAGGAGCTGTTCCAACACGTAAGTTAGCTCAGCAAAGATGGAATCAAGCGTTGGCTCAGCCAAGATGGAATCAGCCCGTTTGACGCTGGTGTTACAGTTGGCTCAGCCAAGATGGAATCAGCCCGTTTGACGCTGGTGTTACAGTTGGCTCAGCCAAGATGGAATCAGCCCGTTTGACGCTGGTGTTACAGTTAGCTCAGCCAAGATGGAATCAGCCCGTTTAACACTGGCGTTAAAGTTGGCTCAGCCAAGTTGAAATCAGCCCGTTTAACACTGGTGTTACAGTTGGCTCAGCCAAGTTGAAATCAGCCCGTTTAACACTGGTGTGAAAGTTGGCTCAGCCAAGTTGAAATCAGCCCGTTTAACACTGGTGTTACAGTTGGCTCAGCAAAGATGGAATAAGTCCGTTTAACACTGGTGTGAAAGTTGGCTCAACAAAGATGGAATCAGTCCGTTTAACACTGGTGTGAAAGTTGGCTCAACAAAGATGGAATCAGTCCGTTTAACACTGGTGTGAAAGTTGGCTCAACAAAGATGGAATCAGCCCGTTTAACACTGGTGTTACAGTTGGCTCAACAAAGATGGAATCAGCCCGTTTGACGCGGAGGAGGCTATTATGGAGGGAACTCGTACAGGTCTATTTTTAGACGATTAGGGTTAGGGTTAGGTTTAGGTGTTACAGTTGGCTCAGCCAAGATGGAATCAGCCCGTTTCACGCTGGTTTTACAGTTGGCTCAGCCAAGATGGAATCACTTCACTGGCGTTGAAACCTGCATGGACCGACAGTGCCAGTTGAACTGGCCCGGGTAGGTCTGCTGCCCTGCCGTAACGAGGCAGTGACCCTGCGATCAGAATCGGTAATCGACTGTTTTAGAGCGGTTACGGGACAGCAATTAACTGCAGTTGGCCGAACCTGCTCCAGTCCGCACGCAGACCTCTTGACCGGCCTCCACTGCAACGATCATGAATGCTTTGTTCAGGTCAGTCCGTTGGTGTAGTATAAGATATACGTATATTTTATTAAATGTTTACGGTATACAGTACATTAAACTTTGTTTTATGGTTGTGCTGACACGAGAGACGATGAAAGAAATTAACGTGACAACTTATGGGATATGTGGAATTGGAGAGTTTGTGCAACTGATGAAGAAAGTGTTTCTTATTGCCAGTTTTCTTCATAATCTATTCCGACTTTTTGTGGAGATGTTTTAAAAGTGTTGTCTTATATCGTTACATCGCGGGCGAATTAAGAATTATGTTTGCGTGAATTATGATTCTCTCTCTCTCTCTCTCTCTCTTGCTCTCTCTCGTTCGAGTCCCGGCTGGGGCCAAATATTTGTGCTGGCCTTATTTTCTCGTTGCCCCGTCCTTAATATCGCCCTTATCTGGTGGAAAAGGACGTTAAACACCGACCCGCCCACCCACCTACTCTCTCTCTCTCTCCCCCCCCCCCCCCTTTTTGCTTATATTCTCGTAGTTTAGCAACGGCAAGTTCGAAAATGGTATTTCTGCCAAACTTCTACCGTTGGAAAATAAAGATTATTGTCATTGTCATTGTCTCTTCAAGCGACATCAAGGAGCAGTTATATCAAGATATGTCGAATACTGCTAGTGTCATTCTGAAATAGTGTAGAAAGTGCAGGTCTCTCTTCTTACTGAGTGGCCTGTGGATATGCCAAATACTACTGCTACTAACAATAGAAGTAATAAGCATGATTGCTGATCAGGTGGACCGCGGTGGTGGTACGCATCTATGTCTGACGTCACCACCAACGCCAGAATCACTGACGTCACACCCTTCACCACCGTCACCTCCACCTTCAGCCAGGTCACGAGCACCACGTCACTTCACACCCCCACGCCGCCATTTGACCAAGCTCACGTGCTGAAGTTCCTTCCTCACGTCATCATCGCCTTCATCTTCATCGTCATCCTAACCGTCGATTTCGTCTGTTATCGTCGCCGCGAACGACTGTCTCGTCACGCGCAGAAGGACAAGCAGGAAGTGAACGAACTGTTTCCACGCCGCGTCCTCGCCGGAATATTCCGAAACTCGACGTCCAGACACGACTACCGCTTCCAGCCTGCTGGAGCTACGACCCAACCAGAAAACTCCATTTCTGGACCTGGCAGCATCTCCTCGTCTGCGTACTCCATTCCGACAGTATGCCAAGGGGAAACCGGCGAAATAAGCCCCAGCCCCAAATCGGCAAACGGGAAACTTCGTCCACTGGTGAGGGCTAACGGTCGGCTGCTTGAACCGCCATCTGACGTGTTCCTGGCAAAGAGCGACAACCCTGATTCAGAAACACAATCAGAAGCACCGGCCAGCCGGCTGGAAGACACAGTAACAGCAATGACAATGACAATGACAATGACAAATTTTATTTCAGTTAGGCTTTTGACCCATGACTGAAAGGGGGGAGACAGGCAACCCAAAAATACAACTTTATACTGCATAAACATACAGTAGACAGTATACAATGGCATACATGCATATATACATATACATACACACACACATCTACATACATATACACATATGTCGACATACACACATACACATGTATACACATATATAATAGGACATACGTGTACATGACATTCACACACAATAACACAAACCATACTTTACATGAACCCACAAGACACAGAAAGCCATGAATACATATATATACACACAAAATTGTTCTTATGGAAACCAGCATAATTATATGTAATACATACATGTACAACTTACATACTTCTAACAGCAGGCACACCAGCTTGCAGCATAGAGCAAATACATGCATACCACAGTTCAAGACAGGGACACAACAGTATTACAGGACACAAATACATGCCCTTTCCGCACACACACACACACACACACACACACACACACACACACACACACAGGGGGGAGTTAGAGAGGGGGGTGGGGGGCAAACTGGGCGTGTGTGCACAGACACACACAGGTCACATTCACCCACTAGCACGCACACATTTACTCATCCATTCACTCACCCATTCTCACACCCATTCATACACAGCATATGATGATGGCCATAGGCCAGTACAATATTTTCAACCAAGCAGTTTTCTTCTTTTCTCCAGAAAGAGGTATATGTATGTGCAAAATCTCCTTATGTCAGAAGGAATGCTACTGTTAAACATACGCTTCAACTGATTATAACCTACTCCCATATTATTATCAAGATATCTAGCACGAAGATCTGCGTACACTGGACAAATAAATACAACATGGAATTCATCTTCTATTATGCCTGGGCAAAATGGGCACTGGCGTGCAGCAGCAGACAATGAGAAATAATGTCTATGATTGTTTATTTCTGACACACCAATTCTAAACTGTGCAAGAGCTTTTCTGAACTGATTTTTATCTATAATTTCTATATATTTTTCACATTCAAGACAACTTTTATAACTGTCATAAAGATGAAACCGTGTACTGTTACCTAAATGTGAAAACCAATCCTGGCAGAAGACATCACACAACCTGTTCCTAAACTCTTTTAAAAAACGTTTCTGGTTGCCCACCTCCCCAAACATCCATGCGTAACCAAACCCATTGCTACAGAGCAGACCTTTAACCCTTGACACCCAGTTTACATAACCTTTACTGTCTTGTAGACATAACATGTCATAGGCTTTTCTTGCATATCGGGTAGGTGGCAGTTTTACCAGACGAAACCAGTATTTAATGCATCTCACAGCAGAAATAATATACAAGGGAAACCTGCCCAGATCACCATATACTAGCTTATTTGGTGCTCGCAATGACACCCCAAGAAATTTCTTACATGCAAATAGATGGACTTGTTCAATGGCATTTGTTTGGTTAAAACCCCACACCTCAGATGCATAAAGTAGCATAGGGACAATCTGTGTGTCAAACAACTTAAAGAAGATTTTGGCAGAGTTACATTTTAGCCTCCTCATGGTATTCAAAATCTCAACAGTGCCACGTTTTGCTCTAACAACTGCATCTTTAACAGCAATATTGAGGCTCAACATTGTTGAAAATGTCATACCAAGATAGGTGTAGGAATTAACAACTTCAAGCCTTGTTTGGCCATAGAACCACTTTTCTACAGCAGCAAGAAAACCCCCTTTGCGGAAAACCACAATTTTTGTCTTGGACAAATTTACATTCAAACGCATTTTCTGGGTGGCATGATACAAAACATTTAACTGGTTCTGCAAACCAACAACAGTTGTAGAAAGTAATGCTAGGTCATCAGCAAAAAGTAACAAGAATAGTTCCATTTGGTGTGGCGTGAGTGGAAC
Organism: Batillaria attramentaria; assembly: GCA_018292915.2. NCBI lineage: Eukaryota > Metazoa > Mollusca > Gastropoda > Batillariidae > Batillaria > Batillaria attramentaria. The sequence continues at coordinate 6,371,126 of JACVVK020000004.1, forward strand.
ACCATGTCTACCACTGGACACAACTTCTTCCGCAAGCGCGTTTATAAAAAAGGAGAACAATGTCGGACTGAGGACACAACCTTGTTTCAAGCCTTGCAAGCAGCTGAAATACTGCGACATACTATTATTTGCACATCTTACACATGCTTTCACGCTGGAATACATATTTTTTATAATGGACATCAATTTTCCCTCAACGCCAATGTTAGACAGTGATAGCCACAATAATGAACGCTGAATGCTATCGTACGCCTTACGAAAATCCACATAGGCTACATATAACTTCTTATTCTGTGATAATTGTTTTTCTACAGCAGCATACAGTGTGAAAATATGGTCAACTGTTGAGTAATCTCTGCGGAAGCCTGCTTGCGATTCATCTATAATACCGTTACTTTCTGCCCATTGGGTTAAACGCTTGTTAATAATATACGTGAAAGTTTTACTAAGAGTACTAGTAAGAGAGATACCCCGATAATTGTCAGGTTTATCCTTATCTCCCTTTTTGAACAATGGAATAATAAGAGACCTTGTCCATTCTTCAGGCCATGTGCCCTGATCAAAAATAGTATTAAACAACTGCACAAGAAAAGGCATGATAGTTTCACCTGATGTTTTTAACATTTCATTTACTATGCCATCTGGTCCAGCTGCTTTGCCACATTTCAGATGATGCAATGCTTCTCTTATTTCGCCTTCTGTAATAGGCATATCAAAACACATTTTCTGGGCAGACTGTGGTACAAAACCATCATCTAGTACACGGTCCTCTTGGAGGTCATTCTCCACTGCACCCTCATTAAGGACAGCCACAAAGTGATTAACCCATTCCTGCTCAGAGATATCTCCCATCACAACAGGATTTCTTCTGTATTTCCTAACTACTCCCCAAAACTCTTTGGGGTTGTTCACTGCCTCAACTAGATTTTGTATTTTCTGTTTTGTATAATCTTGTTCTTTTTTTCGAAGGAGACCTTTATACTCTTTTCTTTCAGCATGGTAGAAAACTTTTTCTTCTTCACTTCTTTTCTTTTTGTATCTCCTCAAAGCCTTTCTCACAAGCCTTTTTTTCCGCAAACACTCACAGTCAAACCAGTCATGCAGAGGCAATTTCACACTGTCACATTTAGAACCAAACTTTCTCACCATACACTGTGCAGCTGCTTTCAAATTGTCATTGAAGAGTGTGATGGCTTGATCAACACTGTAGACTAATAGACTGCATGCCTCAACAAGGCCTTGTTTAAAAGACTCTGAGTTGACATTTAACTTAAAAGTGTCTACCTTCTCATCATCCCAAAAAAGCTTTTCTCCCGTAACAAAAACCTTATTCTCACTTCCTAGTAATGACATCTGCACTTTAAATTCTAGTGGCATATGCGGGGACTCTACTCTGTCACCAATATACAGATCAGTGATCCTGTGAATAAAATCTTGTGAGGCAATGCAGTAGTCTACTGTGCTGTTCCCTTGTTCAGAAATGAAAGTAAAACCACCAGATTCACATTCATTACAAAAACCATTCAGAATGGACAAATCAAAACATGCACACATATCCAAAAGTAGCTTGCCAAAGGCATTGCACTCAGTATCCATGGCAACCCTGCTTGGTGAAAGTAGGTCAGTTGAACCCCCTATGCAATCCTGACTATAAAATAAAACATCCAGCATACTGTGCTCAGTATTAATCTGCTGGTTAGACGTTCTAGCATTCATATCACCGCACAGGACAACATGAAAGTCATTGTAAGTTAGCAACAGATCTGTTATGCATTGTTCAATCTCATGTATATGACAGTCTGACCCACTGACCTGGTAATAGGGTGACCCCACTGGCGGCACATATGTAAACAATAACATCACATCTTTCGTACTTCCAACCACTGATTTGCATACCTTCAGTACCAGCATATGATCATATGCAACTTTAATTTCCTGGATAAATTGCACATGTTCCTTTCTGACCAACACAATCAGACCACCAGACTTACGACCATGATATGACAGCTTGATAGCAGGCGACACATACTTGTCATAACCCTGAAACCGTGCTGACAGGTGGAAGGCTGAGTCGACGAAAGTTTCAATCAAACATATGATATCGAAGTTAACCACATACCTGAGGAAGTCAGTGTCACTAAGTTTGCCAACCAGACCATCGATATTCCAACAGAGTACTTTCACTGCCTTGCTCATCCTCTGCTCACGTTGATTTCTGTCGTCTGCTACTGCGTCCGTATAATCACTGCTGTCAGTACACATATTCAAAGCAACAGCACCGACATCGCTGTCAACAGGATCAGAGTAGGAGCATAATCCCTCGGCAGCATCGTCGCCCAGCATAGAACATACACTGCTTGCTTCACTGTCATCTCCCGTACACCTCTTATTAACATCAGAGAGGCCGGTACGGCCGGTAAGGTCACAGCACCGAGAAAGTGGGTCACACCGACCCCTGTCATAACCACGCAGACTTGGCATCGGACAATCAGTATGTACTGGGTTCGCTTGTGGCATAAAATCGCCCCGTGCACTGTGGAAATGACAGCCATAGGTGCTTTCTGGCCGGCCACACCCCTACACGCTGTCCGCTCCCGAATCCATCACCTCTGGCATCGCTGCTGGGGAACTTGACAGTACACGCTGACGCTTGGCCGACTGACTCCGACATTGCCCCCTGGTCACGTGAGGCCGGGGTTGGGGTTGCAGTAACAGCAGACACGCAGAGAAGTCCACTGTCTATGCCCAGACTACCAGCAATCCAGGATACTCCCGATCGCAGTGGTAAGCTGACCAAGAAGAAGAAGAAAGCCATCTTGTCAGCTCTTTTGTCGTCGGCGAAGCTGACCGCAGAAAAAGGACACTGTAACGAAATCCTTGACACTGCCATAGACGGTAACCGACAATCAGACAGAAAAGCGCATGATGGCCATAGAAATGGGGGAATACATGTTTAAAGACCAATGTCTAAAGACCAATGTTTTAAAGGCACACCTTCTGACATTTCTAGGCTCACGAATCAGGTCAGCGGCGAGCCCGAAAATCTTCCTCAGCCTTACTGTCCCTACCGAGTGCTGTGCAGCAGAGAGTGCGTGAGGCGTAAGGACACAGACTGACCGTGGGGTCCTGTACTGTTTGGTGTTTATTTGGAAAACCCTGTTTGGCGAGTGTGCTACTGAGTTTGTAATGATTTTTGTTGTCATGAAAAAGCGTAATTTTCGTGATTCTTGTATTTTGTAGGCCAAGGTGCATGCCAGGGGGTCGCAACAAGAGGCAAGCTGCCAGTAAAGCACATTGAAGTTCACCTCGTTCGCACAACAGCGAATGTCAGTGTACTGTATTGCACTTAGAGCTCTACTAATCTGAAAGGCCGAATCTTTAAGATGTTTATGCTAACAGGTCGTTTTGAGTTGTTCTGGTGGTGTCTAGCATCACACCACTTAGACACCTGCTCAGTGACAGCATCTCAGGTGCTGGCACTGACAGAAGGGTACACAATGACGCGGCTAACACACTGAGCGAAGGGTCCTGTCGGTAAGATCAACCGCACAACAGTAGAATTTGAATGTCAAGTGTAAACAGCATTGTATCGCATTAGGAACTTGACTACTAATGAATATATTCATGAGTATTTTTCGAGGGTACAGGCGGGCTCACAATTAAAAATGTTCTAAAACGTAAGCTGGCTTCCTTTGACGCTTAGTAAACATGGAAACAACGCCTTCAAGATGCCGCTATTTCTAGCGTCCAGGCGCGCTCACTGGCACAACTGTTCCGAAGTAAAGGTTGTCTTCTGTGAAAAAATTGTAACGTCGGACGGTGGATAGTTCAGAGGAGATGTAGTGAATGATTATGATGTTCATGTTCACGTTCATATCAGAAGCAAAACCTGAACACAGACGACATTTTATGACTGCCCGGGCAATCGCCATAACTTAATGTGGCTACCTTCGGTTTCAAACCACAAAAAACAAACATCTTTCGAAGGTGTTCCTTTACGAAATCTGCTGGTGACCACTTTGGGTAAAATGCAAATCGCGGTTCCTGAATATGTCTTGGATTAGTCCTAAACAGAACCATATTGCGTCATGTCAGTGTGACTGTTTTCCTGTTCACAATGAGCATCATGAAGTTTCCGTGTGCTGCACTGTTTGCAAGATTCAATTCTTTCCTTCGTTTCTACGATGTTATGAAGAGAGCCAAAGGGCACTGACAATCAGGCATCTGTTATTAAATGTCTTGATAAATGTCATGACGAGGTCAAGCCAAATGCAGACATTCAAGGATGGGAGGGTGCTGGGGAGTTTCACGTCCTTTTTTCACCTCGTGTGGGTGATATCAAAGACGGGGCAACGAGAAAAAAGGCCAGCACAAATAACAGGCCCCAGCCAGGAATCGAACTCACGACCCGAGCATTGTTGAGTCCAGCAGAAATTCAAGGAAGCATGTAGGTACTGATGTAGCATATTGTGGGAAACAATGTATGTTGACCTTTCTAGCGGTACTTTAAACTATTGATATTTTTCTAGTCGAATTCTCATGAGGAAAAAAAAAAAATAAAGAAGGATGTTGCACGCAACCCACGAGAGTGCCCTTTCTAGCGGGTACTCTAGATTATTGCTAATGTTTCTGATTCGCTTGGTCGAATTCCCAAGAGGAAAATAAAAAAAATGATGTGATCATTTCATGGTTGACTTACGATTATTACTGTTCATGCGAGCATGCAAAGTCTCTGCCTATTTCATAAATTGGACAATTTCACAATATGGACACACGACATATTATATTTGATTTCTTCTCGCGATGCTTTGATCCAAGTAATTTGCTTTGTCATCCCATTACCATATTTTTTTTTCTTTTGCTTTGTTGTTTTCTTTGGCTCCATCTACTCATTGCAAGGATCTGCTCTTGGGCTGGGTTTTTCTTGTCGGTGTATGTGTTCCTTGACTGAACATGTGATTACGGTTGCGTGCGTGGCCGTTATTGCGTACCCGGCCAGACAGACGGTGTTGCGGCAATGCGAACCGGTAACTCGTTCAGCTCTTGCATCCAGTTGGGTAGTATACAATACGGCGGGGAGTTTCTGCAGTGCTTTCTTCGATTCCAAAGTTTCTCTTAAGTAGAGCCAGATGCTTGAAATACGAACATACACACGTATTACTTGTGTATGCACACGTCTGTACGTCAGTGGTAGTAACGTTTTAAGTCGTTTTTCGGATTATAAAACGACCCCTTTCTTCCACACCGACAGACAGAAATCCAGTTTTATTTTCCATAAGCACTGAGAGTTCCCCCCCCCCACCCCCATTTTCAGATGTGAGAAGCAACGAGAGGGGCTCATTGGATTTCGGTACTTGATGGCAATCCGTCATCATCAACACGTTTTAAATGGGAAGCAGCACAAGGAAAGCTCCCCGCCATTTTGACTGACACGCTGGATCCACGCCTTCACACTGACGCAGAAGCAAAAGCGTTAACGACAATTCAGTCTATCCGCGACACAGATCCTTCAGAGGGAAGCAAGACAGAGACGGCAGGGGTCCGGTCTCAGACTGTGTTCTTTTCTGGTTTTGCCATATTTTTATTGTACGCATACACTGACATGCCAGGTGCTCGAGACTGAAAGATACAAGCGCACAAGCCATCGCTGAACATAACCACAATAACAAGTGTTTAACATTTTTTTTATTAGCCTCACAGTTCTGGTCCTAGTCACCAATGACTGGAGTCTTTGTGGTTTGAAAAGTTTGGGGTACATTCCTCTGTCACCTGCCCCCCCCCCCCCATCCCCCCATCCCTTGCCTCCCTTCAAGTTGGTTTGGATTGAAGTAAATCTCTTGAAGGTCACCTTGTTCTCCTGGTCGCGAACTTTCTGGATTCCTGGTCAGTTCACCCTCTGTGTGTGTGTGTGTGTGTGTGTGTGTGTGTGTGTGTGTGTGTGTGTGTGTGTGTGTGTGTGTGTGTGTGTGATCTACAATACTACGGAAATAAAACAACAACTGCGGCGGATAAACGAAATTTAAATCTTCAACATCAGATAAGCGAAACGGTTATTGCCTTTTATTGTCTTTTCTCCATATATGCATGAAAATAGACAACACAATGATGCCAGCTCCATATCCTTTGCATGTTTACATGCAAAATGTGTGTGTATCGCAAGTTAACAAGGAACTGCACCGCTACTTAAAACAGCTCATACATGTACAAAATGTCAGGTGTGCTTGCCTGCAAGCTGTGTAAAAACTAATAAAAGATAGAATTTCAACAGAACTGCATGTAGCAAGATTTGATTGTCTCGTTGTCTCGTGCAAATTAAGTTTGGTTTATCTGCCATAGACTGAAATAACACAGTTTGTAACACCCATTTCATGCCAGCAGAATTACAGTCTGCCATTGTACAAAAATCGCAACAACCAACAAACAAGAACATGGAATGACCATTAACAGATGTGCACTTAGTGTCAAGGGATTTTTTTTTTCTGCTAATAGCTAAATCGTTATCTGCTGTTATGAAAAGAAGACAGAATTGTGACAACATAAGAGGCAGAGTAGTTACATCTTTGACAAAGACCCAAATCAAAAATAAAACATCTATAAGATTCAAACTCTCTGTCTATAGTTATCATTGTCTGCTGTTATTGTCTATGACTGTCTTCTATTTGAAGTGATTTTCAGTGGGAGAAAAGAAGACAGAATTGTGGCTACATCAAAGGCAGAGTAGTTACATGTTTGACAAACAAAAAAAACCCATACCAAAACAAACAACTACAAGATTCACACTCTCTGCTCAATTATGTTTATCATTATCTGCTGTTATTATATATGATTTTCAGAGGGGTTGAAGGAAAATGAGACAGAATTGTGACAACACGCGAAGCAGAGTAGTTACATCTCTGACAAAAACTCAAACCAAAACAGACAACTACAACAACAGCAACAACACAAACAAAACCAACAGAATATCCTTGATTATTCGGTAGACCCATTACATTTGTATATCATCCACGATACGTAAGAAGCTAACATTTGTTCTGCGTATCGATACGAACTTCGTGCGCCTCGCATGATTTATTTTGAAAAAGGTCAGATGTCTGAGAAAACAGTTTCCATTATTTTTTTTGCACACGTGCAGCCCGTCTGTATAAACACAGCCACCGATATTGACTGTTCAAATACGACATGAAATTTTGGCCTTAGGGCCCTGAAAGAAAAACAGCCTCGATTTGCAAAAGTGTCAGATGTTAGTATTCAATCGGCTGAACTTTGCCGAAACAGAAGGCAGAGCTTTTTTTTTCAGGGCTGCATTGTAATGTCTGCGTTGTTATGGATATTCATCTGCATATTCGTGAATATTGATTCACTTTTTGGATTGTTCTAACCGCCTTCAAGGATGTTGTTTACTGCATGTACGGTCTGTGAACGCAGGTGAAAACAACAACAACAAAAACAAACAAACAAAACCAAAACAAAAAACAAAAAAAAAAACCCCAAAATCTTACAGCTGCCAGCACTCATAAACCACTTGAAATCTGACGTTTGAAATTAGAGGCTCTGTAACCCGTATAATAATGGCGATGATAAATGACTCTATGTCTGTTCGACTTTTTCCAGAAACTGCTGGTGCGAATGATCAACAGGCAGTATGAGAGCATGCGAGGGCACCTGCATGCGGAATACTCATGTTGAACAATCAAGTCGAACGGTTCACTCACTGATCACAAGGAGGGAAGTCAGACAATGATGGCAATGATAAATGAAATATGTACGTTTTCTAGACATTAGTAGTGCGAATGATCAACATGCAATATGAGAGCATGCGAGGGCACTTGCATGCAGAATACTCATGATGACCAATAAAGTCGAACGGTTCACTCACTGATCACAAGGAGGGGCGTCAGACAATGATGGCAATGATAAATGATATATGTCTGTTCGACGTTTTCTAGAGATTAGTAGTGCGAATGATCAACATGCAATATGAGAGCATGCGAGGGCACTTGCATGCAGAATACTCATGATGAACAATCAAGTCGAACGGTTCATTCACTGATCACAAGGAGGGGCGCCAGAAAATGATGGCAATGATAAAATGACATATGTCTGTTCGGCGTTTTCCAGAAATCGCTGGCGCGAATGATCAACATGCAGTATGAGAGCATTGACTTTTCTTCAACCTTGACCATTACATGAAGCAGCTATAAAAAAAAAAAAAAAAAAGTTTTCATGGTGTATGATCGAAAGATCTTATAATTATTATACCAGCTGTCACAGAGGTTATAAATTCGTGATGATGATGGTCATTGATAACCGGATTATGTCGGATTCTTATCACACAACGCAGACGTGGTTGAGGGCGAAGCATTAGGACATAGAAGTTGTTGCTGTTGATAAGTCGAACAAACGTTACAGTTTTAGGACACATGGGCGGTTGTTGTGTTTAACATGCGTTGTTAACATACGTACTGTGCTCTCCTCATTGTCTACTTTGAGGGTGGGGTGTGAAGATTAGTGTGGGATATTTTTGATTTTCTGATTTTATATATGCTTGATTGAACATGTTCCAATAAAAAAAAACCTAAAAAAAGCCGACAATAATTATTAAAAACAAATTATGGTATTTCAAAACTCGAAATAATTGTATATGCTGATTATGTACAAAAACAGTTACACATAAATTCACTTACAGATTCAGACTTTTTCCTAAGACAAGCACTTGCTTACAGTAAACACTACAGCATGTCGGTTGTGGTATGTCGGTAAAAGTGTGCGTTGTGAAATGGAGTGCGTAGCTCCTCGAGCCTTGTTCTCACTGTCCACGTGTAAGACAAGGTAAAAATGATTGTTACAACGCTTTGACACGTGCCGGCAGAAAAATGAGAGTTCTCAAAGCGTTTGTGTCCTAAGGACAAACTGTCCGGCCAAGGACTATTCAATGAAAACCGCCCGACAGGTTAGTTACACATGACTGTGCCTGACAAATCACGGTGGCGCTCAGTTTTCCAGGTCACGAGGAAACGGGGTAAGTTTGTTAGCTATTTCACGTATTACTTCAGTGTGACCCCACGACCATTACAAGCTCCTGGTCCACAGCCTATGACCAACAGTGTAACACTAAAACCTATTCCCCTACCCCCTTCCACCACCCCCTCAGCCCCCCCCCCCCCACCCCCAACACATACACACACGAACCTGTTCTCAGATTCTCGTCTCATCCAGACATCGTCTCATCCAGACATACGTTTCAAAGATGACACGACGGGAACTTACACTACATACACTAGTAACACAAGATGATGTTGCTGATCTGTTCATGGTGGTTGTGAGATACAGTAGTAACGCATGCTGTTGTTAGTTCTGCCAGAGCCACCGTTCGCTGCGTGCATGGCAGGAGAAGAATCATCCCTGGCTGCAGATGTGACCAACAGTGTAACACTAAAACCTACCCCCTACCCCCCCCCCCCCCCCCGCCCCCTCATCCCAACACAAACACACACGAACCTGTTCTCAGATTCTCGTCTCATCCAGACATACGTTTCAAAGCTCACGCGATGGGAACTTGTAAAAGACGGCATCAATGTCAAGCTGTCCTGGGGTCAGAATGGAGTGTTTGAACGTACAAAGTCAGTACAGTGCTTATTGTAGTATGTACTCCTAGACACTCCAGCATGGTCTAGGGCTTTCCGGCTGATAGCAGGACTGAATGCTATCTAGACCAGACCCGTAAGCGAGGGCACTTGCACGCAGAATATTCACGTTGAACAGTCAAGCCGAACGGTTCACTGATCACAAGGACGGGCGTCAGATGCTGGTGTCACAAGGTTCGCTGATCCAGTAAGGCCCGGATGAGATGGGCATCAGATGCTGGTGTCACAAGGTTCGCTGATCCAGAAAGGCCCGGATGTAATGGGCTTCAGGTGCTGGTGTCACAAGGTTCGCTGATCCAGAAAGGCCCGGATGTACTGGGCTTCAGATGCTGGTGTCACAAGGTTCGCAGATCCAGAAAGGCCCGGATGTACTGGGCTTCAGATGCTGGTGTCACGAGGTTCGCTGATCCAGAAAGACCCGGATGAACTGGGCTTCAGATGCTGGTGTCGCAAGGTTCACCGATCCAGAAAGGCCTGGATGAGCTGGGCGTCAGATGCTGGTGTCACAAGGTTCGCTGATCCAGAAATGCCCGGATGAGCTGGGCATCAGATGCTGGTGTCACAAGGTTCACTGGTCCAGAAAGACCCGGATGAGCTGGGCGTCAGATGCTGGTGTCACAAGGTTCACTGGTCTAGGGCTTTCCGGCTGATAGCAGGACTGAATGCTATCTAGACCAGACCCGTAAGCGAGGGCACTTGCACGCAGAATATTCACGTTGAACAGTCAAGCCGAACGGTTCACTGATCACAAGGACGGGCGTCAGATGCTGGTGTCACAAGGTTCGCTGATCCAGTAAGGCCCGGATGAGATGGGCATCAGATGCTGGTGTCACAAAGTTCGCTGATCCAGAAAGGCCCGGATGTAATGGGCTTCAGGTGCTGGTGTCACAAGGTTCGCTGATCCAGAAAGGCCCGGATGTACTGGGCTTCAGATGCTGGTGTCACAAGGTTCGCAGATCCAGAAAGGCCCGGATGTACTGGGCTTCAGATGCTGGTGTCACGAGGTTCGCTGATCCAGAAAGACCCGGATGAACTGGGCTTCAGATGCTGGTGTCGCAAGGTTCACCGATCCAGAAAGGCCTGGATGAGCTGGGCGTCAGATGCTGGTGTCACAAGGTTCGCTGATCCAGAAATGCCCGGATGAGCTGGGCATCAGATGCTGGTGTCACAAGGTTCACTGGTCCAGAAAGACCCGGATGAGCTGGGCGTCAGATGCTGGTGTCACAAGGTTCACTGGTCCAGAAAGACCCGGATGAACTGGGCTTCAGATGCTGGTGTCGCAAGGTTCACTGATCCAGAAAGGCCCGGATGAGCTTTGCTCGTCCTGAGATCCGCCATCTTGGGAATCTGTAACTATACAAAGAAAACGACTCCGGGTCAGTTACAAGGTACAACCACACTACAGACTACTATACTTTTACAAGGCTGAATGATTAAAGACAGCTTTACTTTCTTTTAATAAGCGACATCACAAGAACCCTTCACTATACTAAATATCAAGAGCAAACTGGGTCAGTATATGTGCACAACGGTATGTTCTACTAAGTTTAGAAATTCTATCCAGACCCCATCGTATGCACTCACGATCAAATAGGAAAGAGACCAAATTAGTCTCAACAGAAATTCCCCGAAGAAAATTTCACTCCGACGAAATTTTCTTTCCGCGGAAATCGCCGGATTTTATTGATTTTCCACGGAACACCAATTTCTGCGAAAACAAGATTCAAATTA